>BSUD01000001.1:24772658-24817812 GCA_033239045.1 Fagopyrum esculentum | reverse complement strand
CTTCTCCTGAGGCGTCTTCCGACTCAAAGCGTCGGCAACTACATTCGCCTTTCCGGGGTGGTAAAGAATCTCAAGGTCAAAATCCTTGATCAACTCTAGCCACCGCCTCTGGCGGTTATTCAACTCCCGCTGAGTGAATATGTACTTCAGACTCTTATGGTCTGTGAAGATCTGACAGGTCGCTCCATAGAGATAATGACGCCAGATCTTAAGAGCGTGCACTACTGCTGCTAACTCCAGGTCATGAGTGGGGTAGTTCTCTTCATACGTCTTCAGCTGTCGAGACGCATATGCTATAACCTTACCCCTCTGCATCAAGACACACCCCAAGCCCAGCTTGGATGCATCACTGTACACTACGAAGTCCTCTGTACCCTCAGGCTATGCTAAGATCGGAGCAGACGTCAATCTCCTCTTCAGCTCATCAAAACTCTGCTGACACGGCTCAGACCAGACGAACAGAGTAGTCTTCCTTAGGAGGGAAGTAAGTGGTCGGGCGATCAGGGAGAACCCTTCCACAAACCGACGGTAATACCCTGCCAATCCAAGGAAACTGCGAACCTCCTTCACGTTCTTCGGAGGTTGCCAAGAAGACACTGACTCAATCTTCGCCGGGTCGACCTTAATCCCCTCAGCAGTCACTACATGGCCAAGGAATGCCACCTCGGACATCCAGAACTCACACTTGGATAGTTTAGCATATAGCTGACTATCCTGTAGAATCTGCAGCACGGTCCTCAAGTGTCCAGCATGCTCCTCTCGACTTCTAGAGTAAACTAGAATGTCGTCGATGAAGACCACTACAAACTGGTCTAAGAAGTCGATGAAAATCCCATTCATCAACTCCATAAATACTACTGGCGCATTAGTGAGCCCGAATGGCATCACTACAAACTCATAATGACCATACCTAGTCCGGAATGCCGTCTTAGGTATGTCCTGATCTCTCACCCTCAGCTGGTGATAACCCGATCTCAAATCTATCCTCGAGAACACTGACGCTCCATGCAGCTGGTCCAGCAGATCATCTATGCGAGGTAATGGATACTTATTCTTGATGGTGACCTTGTTCAAGTCTCTGTAGTCGATACACAGTCTCATCGATCCATCCTTCTTCCTTACAAACAACACTGGTGCGCCCCAGGGAGAAACACTAGGGCGTATGAAGCCCTTCTCTGCTAACTCCTCTAACTGCTTCTTCAGCTCAAGCAGCTCTATCGGGGCCATGCGGTACGGGGCCTTCGAGGTTGGTCTCGTGCCCGGCTCTAACTCGATGCTAAAGTCAACACTCTTATGTCAATCTAGAAGTTGACCCCAACTTTTGCTCGGAAAGGCACCATCAATCTCATTTGTGTGAAATGTTAAGTAACCTCTATCTGGACTAACGTAGGATCTGATCAAAATCATCTTCTTCTTCTTACTCCTCTAGTTCTTCTAATACGACTTCATCTGTACTAACTATGATTTGTACCTTTTTCTTAGCCCGCAAGTAAACAACTTCTCTGTTTATACCCCTTTCGCTTCTTCTATAATTCACACTTCTCTTTCTCACTATAAGCACACGATACTCTTTCCTATTTTAGCTGCATCATTCATCTGCCGTCAATGGACTCATCAGATTTCCCACGATAGCTCGTACATACATCTTCATGACTTCGTTTACCTCAGTCATCAACTGTTTGCGGTGCTCTTGTGTGAATCGTTGGTGTTGGTAACTTAAGTCCCATTGTGAGAGGGAAGTTATTACGGCCCTTGGGTATGCCACGATCATTTTCACACACTCTTGTTCCTTAGTTGGTGTTAAATTCTTGTAGCTCACTTGTCTTATAGAAAGTCACTCTGCCTCCATGCTTATGAAATCCACCCTCCACTTTCTGGCTAACCATAAGCTTCAGTTGTGTGGCTCTTTAAGTCTTCATAGTTGGTTCGACGACATATCTCTTCTTAATTATTAGGTTATGAGTGTCTAGGTGGGACCCGCTTGATTAGGATGCCGACTTACTTTGCCAATAGTGGCCATATTTCGCCCTGCTTCTAACAACAACCTTCATATTTTGGTCCGTCGGTAAGCGTAAATTTAATGTCTTTTGTCTGGATTGGTTCCATATCTTACTTTGACTTTCATTACTATGACTGTTTCTGACGGGATCCACGTTGTTCATATCGTCACCACACTTGAAAGAATCTATGTGATGTTGCTCCTCACTTGCATAATTGTCGATCATCCAATGCTTTTCCGGAACTACTCTCATGTATAATCTTCATTTGATCCTATTAAGTTAACTCGGGATCCCCTTCCTGCCATGGTCGTTGGTGTTGTCCTTCAGCCTTCACTTTTCCATCTCGACGTTCCTCAACCAATCGGAGGAGTTGTCTGCCATTCGTCTACCCTAATGCACATAAGATGTGCATACTAATCCTCACGTTGACACCCTTCAAAACCTACTTAGATGTGCCAACGGAGTGAGAAACTCATTAATCTCTATTAAGGACATAATATATTATTATGCTACTAACCTTCGACATAAGTTATCTATTGTACATATCTTTATAAGCAGCTACTACATCAATATAACATTTCTAAATGTACTAAGCTGCCGAGATCCGCAGAGGTAGTGGTGGTCATCCGTACTTTCTATCCCAACCCGACTCTGTATGCATTTTAAAACCAAAATTCTCTTTGGAAAACTCAGACCCTTTTCGGGTTCTGTTTATTTACTTATATGACCTTTTTAGAAGATTCAAGTGCCATTGTTGCCAACCTAGAGCTCTGATACCATGTTGTAACACCCCAAATTTTACAACTTAGGGAGTTACTGGTTAGGACCGCACAGTGGGTCCCGACCTTAGTTTGACAACAATTTAACATGATCTTACAACAAGGCACGGATAAGGAAAATCAGAAATCATAAAATAGTTTTTATCAATGCATGAATGTGACCAGATCAACTACAGCCGGAAAAGTAATATATCAAGGTACGAAAGGAAACCATGTTCAACTGCAAAACCCACAAAAGCAAAAACTGCAAAACGTCCTAAAGTACGACACCCCGGCTGACCACTACCATCTGGATCACTCGGCATCTGCTCTAACCTGTGTCAAGTCTAAACAACATATCAACAGTTAGCTAACTATCCAAATATAAGCAAAATGATAACAGCACAAACACAAGCAGAAACAAAAATAAACAAACATCATGCTGGCACTCAACCAATTATTATCTATTATTTTAGTGATTCACATTATTCAATTTAAGTTGTGACACGAGAACTATTATTAGTTCTTGCCTCCGTTCCTTATCCAACTGGTGTAGGTCTAGCTGACTTCCTTTGGTAGCATCACTACAAACCATGTGTGGACTAGTCCCGAAAGAAACCCCCAGCGCCCGGCGAGCTACTGAGCGGAATGTCACCGCCCGTTACTCTTAGGCCAAAAATACAGGTCGGTAATTATATATCACAACCTATCTCTCTAACATGTCAATCACACACCACCATCATCATTTATACTCATATTTAGTAGTCAGCTAAGTAAGCCCGAAGGACTTACCTGTTATAACGCTCAACTCTTTAATAACCACTTGCTCTGTAACTGTACCCACTCAGTTTCCTGTTAAAGGCGATAAGTGTATTAGCACACTTTCACGTAGATAGAAGTCTAAAACTTCTAAGATCAAATAAGTATTAAGACGTACTAGTTACATTATTAGTTTTAGGGTAAAATGACCATTTTACCCTTGGTTCCGATTTTCTCGAAAACCCTAAAATTCATGTCCAAACTCTTATTTGAAGTTCTAAAATATATCCTAACTCTTAGAATTTTATTAGGTGCGAAACTGACATTCTTCCTATGTTTCTATTTTCCGGAAGAACCGAAAAAGGTTTAACTTCGGCTCTAAATATAAAATTCTTAACGGCTTATAAAATTTCCGAATTAAATATCTAGATCATCTATGAGGTTCTATCTAGCCTTAGAAGAAAGAATTTCTCCAAACTGTTCAGCCGATATTTTTATAATAATTCCCAAAGTCGGTTCCTCACTCTACTTTCCTATACTTAGTCAAATTTTAAGTTTAATAAAACTGCTCAACTACCTAACTTCGGGAGCTCGTAACTTTCAATCCGACCGTTCATTTCTCCCCAAATTTTAATATGATAAACTACATATATCCGTCTACAACATATCCAAAATTCAACGGTGGATCTTTATTCAAACGTTTTATAATTGATCGACAAGATGGCTGTTCGTAACCTAAAAACTGAAGGGATTAAAAATAAATTTACAGCAGCCTTTGCCTTCCATTTTATGTAAAAAAATTCCAGCAGCTCCTTAACAGTATGTTATCTATGCTTAGGGCTGAACAACAGCAGCTCACATACATATGGATGACAGTGAAATCGAAAAGAGGAGGAGCCAGCTTACGGAACTGCAGTCCGGCGATAAGGGGTTGGCGTTTCCGGCGGCGAAGGCTTGCGTTCTGGCGGCGATGGGCTGGCTGCGCAAGAAGGCGATTATTGATCCCGGAATCGCAACAGCAGCGGAAGGAAACGGATGGACAGAGGAGGGAGATCAGAAACTCACCGGTCCGACTGGAGGTAGGCAGCGGCGGCGGCGCAGGGGTTCCGGCGGAGGACGGAGGCGTGGACGGTGGCCGGCAGCAGCGGCGATCGACGGCGGCGTCTCAGTCCGGTGTGAGCGTTACTGCAGTCCAAGGGAAGGCGCGACGGTTAAAACTCGGAATCGGGAGGAAGGGTGACGAGAGGGGAGGAGGGAACAGTGGCTCACCTGCTGCTGTAGTCGCCGGCGGACGGAGACGCTAGGCAAGGCGGCGCAGGCCAGGTGGTGGCACTCCGGTTGAAGGTAACGGTGTTGCGCTTCTTCTGTTGCAACGGAAGGGATGAGGAACTACGAAGTTCAGAAGAAAAGGTAAGCGGAAGGAGGGGATTAGCGGCTGCTTAGGAACATACGTTAGGTTAATTTAGGTTTAATTAGGTTAATTTTAAAAGAATGGGCTGACTGGGTTGGGCCGGAAATTTGGGCCTAGTAGCGGGTTAACTCCAACCTCACTCTCTTTAGAACAGGATCCGGAACTCGTTAAAGTGCGGGAATTTATATAATACGGAATTAGTTTCCGTATTTATAAATTATAATTGATTTTATTTTAAAAGCGTAAATTATTTCCGGGAATTTAATTTATCATTTTATGTGAATCTAGGTCACATAAAATGATAGAACTAAACTCGTTTTATTTTACTGATTTATTTATTTACAATGGTCTCATCGGACTTTGTTTAATTTCACTTTACCGGAACTTAAAATTTTTGGTTATTACATCAGTGCCCCCTTAAAAGAAGTTTCGTCCCGAAACTTAAATTATTTCCCTTACTCACACATTTCTTTCGGTATATTTTAGTTTTTTCGACATCTTTGTTTTCTACCAAGCAGCTACTCACGCAGCAATCAAACAAGTATCACAAAAGAGAAACAGAAACACTCAAAACTACATGAAAACCTGAAAGGTCAAACAACACAACATCCGAGTACTAACTCGTCAAACAGGAGTAACCTCTAACCCCGCAAAGAACTCGGGGTAGTTACGTCTAACACTCTCCTCAGTCTCCCAAGTGGCCTCATCAGCTCCTCTCCTAGACCACTGGATCCTCAGCATAGGTATCTCCTTGGATCGCAGACGTCTGGTACTGCGTTCCAAGACAGCTACGGGGTACTCTACAAATGTATGGTCAGGCTCCACTATCAGATCCTCATGGCTGATGACGTGTCTCGGATCCGGAATGTACTCTCGCAGCTGAGATACATGAAAGACCGGATGGATACTCTCTAGTCTCGGCGGTAGTGCTAGTCGGTAGGCCACCTCCCCAACTCTCTCCAGGATCTCAAAAGGTCCGACATATCGGGGACTCAGCTTTCCCTTAATGCCGAAACGCCTGACTCCTCTCGTAGGTGATACTCTCAACCACACCTGTGCACCCACTGTAAACTCCAAAGGTCGACGCCTCTTGTTGGCGTAGGACTTCTGACGACTCTGGGCTGCTAACATCCTCTCCCGGACTAAGGCAATCCGGGCGATGTCGTCCTGTACCTGATCTGGTGCTACTCCATCAGCCTTGCTAGGCTCATCCCAACATAGCGGTGTACGACATCTCCGCCCGTACAAAGCCTCATAAGGAGCCATCCCAATAGACGCGTGCCAGCTGTTATTATACGAAAACTCTACTAGTGGGAGGTGATCTGGCCATACCTGTCCCCAATCTAGCACACATGCCCGCAACATGTCCTCTAGGGTCTGGATGGTCCTCTCTGACTGACCGTCTGTCTGTGGGTGGTAGGCAGTGGTAAAGTGAAGACTCGTACCCAGAGCCATATGTACCTGCTGCCAGAACCTCGAGGTAAAACGTCCATCTCTGTCGGAGACGATAGTCCTCGGTACTCCATGGAGTCTCACGATATGCCTGGTGAACTCCTCAGCCAGACGACTCACCGGCCACGTTTCCTTAATCGGAATGAAACGTGCGGTCTTCGTCAGGCGATCTACCACTACCCAAATAGCATCAAATCCTCTGCTGAGCCTCAAACCAGTGACAAAATCCATAGATATGTCCTCCCACTTCCACTGTGGTACTGGAAGTGGGTGGAGCTCTCCTCCAGACCTACGGTGCTCAATCTTGACCTGTTGGCAGGTCGCGCACTGAGCTACATATCGAGTCACATCGGGCTTCAAACCACCCCACCAGAAGGACCGTCTCACATCCTTGTACATCTTACTCGCTCCAGGATGTACTGAGTAGGGGGTAGCATGAGCCTCACCTAGTATCCTCTGTCTCAACTCACTGTCTGACGGTACACAAACGCGATCCTGACGTCTCATCACTCCATCTGCACCAATAGTAAACTGTGGGGCCTCATCTCGAGACATCCTGTCTCGGATCCTGATCAAAGTAGGGCAGGTCTCCTGCTTCTGTCGGATCTCATCCAACAGATCAGGAAGTAACTCCATAGTAGACAACTGGCCATCCGTATCGGGAAACTAAACCTCTATCTCTAACCAAGCCAAGTCCCTCTGCAACTGTGGTTGTACTGTCAACCGAGCTATCGCTCTCTCTAGGCGTCTTCCGGCTCAAAGCATCAGCTACCACATTCGCCTTTCCGGGGTGGTAAAGGATCTCAAGGTCGAAGTCCTTGATCAACTCTAACCACCGCCTCTGGCGGTTATTCAACTCTCTCTGAGTGAATATGTACTTCAGACTCTTGTGGTCTGTAAAGATCTGACATGTCGCTCCATAGAGATAGTGACGCCAGATCTTAAGAGCGTGCACTACTGCTGCTAACTCCAGGTCATGAGTGGGGTAGTTCTCTTCATACGTCTTCAGCTGTCGAGACGCATATGCTATAACCTTACCCCTCTGCATCAAGACACACCCCAAGCCCAGCTTGGATGCATCACTGTATACTACAAAGTCATCAATACCCTCAGGCTGTGCTAAAATCGGAGCAGACGTCAATCTCCTCTTCAGCTCCTCAAAACTCTGCTGACACGGCTCAGACCAGACGAACCGAGTAGTCTTCCTTAGGAGAGAAGTAAGTGGTCGGGCGATCAGGGAGAACCCTTCCACAAACCGGCGGTAGTAACCTGCTAGACCCAAAAAGCTGCGAACCTCCTTAACATTCTTAGGAGGTTGCCAAGAAGATACTGACTCGATCTTCGCCGGATCGACCTTAATACCCTCAGCAGTCACCACGTGACCTAAGAAAGCCACCTCTGACATCCAAAACTCACACTTGGATAGCTTAGCATATAGCTGGCTATCCTGTAGAATCTGCAGTACTGTCCTCAAGTGTCCAGCATGCTCCTCTCGACTTCTAGAGTAAACTAGAATGTCGTCAATGAAGACCACTACAAACTGGTCTAAGAAGTCGATGAAAATCCCATTCATCAACTCCATGAATACCGCTGGTGCATTAGTGAGCCCGAATGGCATCACTACGAACTCATAATGACCATACCTAGTCCGGAATGCCGTCTTAGGTATGTCCTGATCTCTCACCCTCAACTGGTGGTAACCTGACCTCAAGTCTATCCTCGAGAACACGGACGCTCCATGCAACTGGTCCAACAGATCATCTATGCGTGGCAGTGGATACTTGTTCTTGATGGTTACTTTGTTCAGCTCTCTGTAGTCTATGCACAGCCTCATCGATCCGTCCTTCTTCTTCACAAACAACACTGGCGCACCCCAAGGAGACACACTGGGGCGTATAAAACCCTTCTCTGCCAGCTCCTCTAACTGCTTCTTCAGCTCAAGCAGCTCTACCGGGGCCATACGGTACAGGGCCTTCGAGATAGGTCTCGTGCCCGGCTCCAAGTCAATGCTGAAATCCACGCTCCTCTGTGGGGGTAGCCCTGGCAGGTCGTCACTGAATACCTCTGCAAACTCGCATGCAACAGGTATCTCCTCTATAGTCAGGCTCTTGCTTTCCTTCATGGCATAACACCAGAAGGCTTCGCAACCCTGGGCTATCAGTCTCGCTGCTCTCACTGCGCTGATAACTGTGCCAGACTTTCCGAGGTCCCAACCTCGGAATATCACTCTGTGACCCTCCTCAGTGGCAACGGTCACTGTCCTCTTACCAATGTCTAAGACTGCTCCATGTCTCCTCATCCAGTCTATCCCTAAAATGACATCCTCATGAGCTAAGGGCATGACTAGAAAATTAACTAGCCAGTCTCGATCTCCCATGCGAACAGGACATCCAAAGATCTCTCTAGTCCCTCTTACCTTACTCCCATCAGGTAAGCCTATTGTAAAAGGTATCCCCTCTATAGTAGCTAAGGACAACCTATCTACGCATGCATCAGATATGAAGGAATGTGTAGCACTCGTATCAAATAAAACTCGTACAGGTAAGTCATGAATCTGGATCGTACCTGTGGCAGTAGGTACATCTGGCTGATCAGCATCTCTCAACTCAAACACTCGTGCCTGAGCTCCTCTAGTATCAGCCACACTACCACGTCCTCTACCCCGACCTGATCCCTGCATAGAACTCTGTGGTGGTGTGTGTCCTGGAGCTCTGTAAGACTGCTGCTGACTAGGAGCTTTGTACTGCTGCTGCTGACTCGGAGTCCGGTACTGTGGCGGTCTCTGTACACTCCCTAATAAGCCTGCAGGAGAAGAACCCTGCTGAGATGGAGCCTTGCCTTGACGGCAGAATGCAGCTCTATGTCCAACCTTGCCACACTGGAAGCAAGTCACTGCTGGCTTCGTGCAGTTCGATCGGATATGTCCATAACTATTGCAGTTGTGGCACTGCAAGCTACCAGTTGAAGTCTGACTAGTAGCTGTATGGCTCTGTCGCCCCTGAGTCTGTCCCCGTCCAAAAGCAGCTACTCCTGAACTACCACTGGCATAACCTGTCCTCTGCCGCTTATCCGGCCTGTCAGACTGAGCAGCTCTCCTAGACCCTGGTCTGTCTCTCTCATAAGCAGATGCTCTATCCTGATAGTCTGACAGAGTCTCACAGCGAAATCCTGCCAGATAGGACCGAGTACTCTCTCTCAATCTCCGAGAAAAGAGATAGACATGCTGCTCTTCAGGAGGTGCAGCTGGTCCAAGCAGTGTCAGTTCCTTCTGGAACTTCTTGATGGCAGCAGCGATCGGAACGTCCTCAAATCCAGCCTCAATGAAGTCCTGGAATCTCTCCCTCCTCAACGAAACAGGGCAGTATCTGTCTCTAACAATGCTCCTCATCTGCTCCCAACTGGTGACTCGACTACGCATGGTCCGCCACCAAGAATGAGCATCTCCAGTGAAGCAAGTCTGCACCAAGTCTACCTGCCGATCCTCTGGGCAGCGTATTGCCTCTAACGCAGTCTCTACCTGCCCAATCCAGTGCTCCACCTCCAATCCTATCTCTCCATTATATGAGGGGACCTTCTGAGAGTTGAAAGCCTTCAACCACTCATCCGGCCTCGGTGCTCTGGTCCCAGTAGGCGCTCTATCAGCACAACTCTCCTCTCAGGTACAGCTGGCACCTGAGGCGCTTCCTGTGTCACCTGGACAGATCTAGCCGGTACTGGTGGTACCTGGGTAAGTCTCTCTGTCCTAGCAGCCTCCTCCCTACGCTCAACGTAGGCTCGGTACTCTCTGTACTCAGTCGCTCCAATGGAAACACGCCCTGACTCTGTCAAACGTGCTCTCTGTGCTCCAGACCTAGCAACGGTCTCATTCCTGACCTCAGGACCAACGCTCTCAGCTACTTCCTCCACTCCAGCCTCTGGCAGGATCACTGCTGGGGGATCCTCTCGTGGAGCTCGACCTCGACCTCGGGCTAGTGGGGGTCTACCTCCACGGCCGCGTCCTCTAACTGTAGGGGTCCTATCTCCCCTACCTGGTCCAGCTGGAGGGAGAGGTGGACGACCTTTGCCTCGACCAGTAGCTAGCGTAGCTCTAGTACGTGCCATCTGTACAAGAATAAAAACTATAATTACTACTAGCTGAAAATCCAAAAGTCCAACTACAGTAACCTAAAGTCCAACTAAGCACACTGAGATCCGCGGTAGTAGTGGTGGTCATCCGTACTTTTCTATCCCAACCCGACTCTGTATGCATTTTAAAACCAAAATTCTCTTTGGAAAACTCAGACCCTTTTCGGGTTCTGTTTATATACTTATTCGGCCTTTTAGAAGATTGCAAGTGCCATTGTTGCCAACCTAGAGCTCTGATACCATGTTGTAACACCCCGAATTCTCAGAACTCGGAGCGCTACTGGTTAGGACCTCACACTGGGTCCCGACCTTAGTTTGACAACAACATTACTAGGATCTTGCAACAAGACACAAATAAAGAAACCGAAATTCACAAACACATGTTTTTAGAATAATGAATGCAACACTGTCTAGCAGCCTACGGTACTTAAACAAAAGAAAAGAACAACTGTCTTAACCAAAAGAAAGGAAAGACAAAACAACCCCAACCCCACTCTACGGAGTACGGAGACCCGGCTGACCACTACTTCCGGATCACTCAGCTGCTGATCTAACCTGCGGTAAATCTAAAACAACAACAACAACAAGCGTTAGCTAGTTATCTAAATATTAGCAGAATAATAGCAGCACAAACACGCTCAGATAAACATAAACACTCAGCATGCTTCAAACAGGTCCGTTTTATTATCTTGCTTTAATTTACTCATTCACTCTAGTGATACTTATTTTGTGACACGAGGGATTCCCAAACCTCACCTCCGCCCCCGTGTAACCATCAGGAATGGATCCGATGCATCTCACCTTGTACCTGCATGGTCTGGGTATAGAGAACCTCCCAGTCTCATGTCAGAGCTGGGCAGTGATGTCACGGCCCGTTATACATACACTTGGGCCTTAAACGTAATAATAACAGTCGTCCTAGCAAGTTATCTTTATTAAATCATGCAATAGCACACACCACTACTATCACTCAACTAACACTCAAAAAACTGGCTAAGTAAGTCGCAAGGACTTACCTGGGTCAAGATACACTCTAACACGTCTCAAAAGTCCGTACTCGTGGTAACTCAGATGCCTGTCAAATAAGGCATGTGTATCAATATCACATTCCGATGTCCAACCTCATGCGAAGGGATTACGGAAAAAGCTCTCTTACGGTAAAAGACCATTTTACCCTCAGCCGAAGGCTTCTCAAATTTATTCTTAAACTTTCTTATCACCTACTTATTTAATTGTGTAATTATTCGGTACTCATATATATATCTACATATTTAATTTCTCATCTTGTACGGAGTTGGGTACACTTACGTCCTGAGTATATATATATATATATATATATATATATATATATATATATATATATATATATATATATATATATATATATATATATATATATATATATATATATATATATATATATATATATATATATATATATATACTCAGGACGTAAGTGTACCCAACTCCGTACAAGATGAGAAATTAAATATGTAGATATATATATGAGTACCGAATAATTACACAATTAAATAAGTGGGTGATAAGAAAGTTTAAGAATAAATTTGAGAAGCCTTCGGCTGAGGGTAAAATGGTCTTCTACCGTAAGAACTTGTTCCGTAATTCCTTAGCATGAGGTTGGACATCGGAATGTGATTTTTATACACATGCCTTATTTGACAGGCATCTGAGTTACCATGAGTACGGACTTTTGAGACGTGTTAGAGTGTATCTTGACTCAGGTAAGTCCTTGCGACTTACTTAGCCAGTTTTCTGAGTGTTAGTTGAGTGATAGTAGTGGTGTGTGCTATTGCGTGATTTAATAAAGATAACTTGCTAGGACGGCTGTTATTATTACGTTTAAGGCCCAAGTGTATGTATAACGGGCCGTGACATCACTGCCCAGCTCTGACAGGAGACTGGGAGGTTCTCTATACCCAGACCATGCAGGTACAAGGTGAGATGCATCGGATCCATTCCTGATGGTTACACGGGGGCGGAGGCGAGGTTTGGGAATCCCTCGTGTCACAAAATAAGTATCACTAGAGTGAACGAGTAAATTAAAGCAAGATAATAAAACGGACTTGTTTGACGCATGCTGAGTGTTTATGTTTATCTGAGTGTGATTGTGCTGCTATTATTCTGCTAATATTTAGATAACTAGCTAACGGTTCTTCTTGTTGTTGTTTTAGACTTACCGCAGGTTAGATCAGCAGCTGAGTGATCCGGAAGTAGTGGTCAGCCGGGTCTCCGTACTCCTTAGAGCGGGGTTGGGGTTGTTTTGTCTTTCCTTTCTTTTGGTTAAGACAGTTGTTCGTTTCTTTTGTTTAAGTACAGTAGGCTGCTAGACAGTGTTGCATTCATTACTCTAAAAACATGGCTTTTATGAATTTCGGTTTCTTTATTTGTGTCTTGTTGCAAGATCCTAGTAAGTTTGTTGTCAAACTGAGGTCGGGACCCATTGTGAGGTCCTAACCAGTAATACTCCGAGTTATGAGAATTTGGGGTGTTACATACAATACTTTTGTTAATTGTTTTTTTTAACTTATAATGAAATATTTTCTTTAAGATGACACAAACAAAACTACAAGTTTTACTTAATTGGTTTAGTTTTCGAACAATTTTCACCGTTGATGCACTTGATCCAACAATCCAGATTAATCCACATACTTTAATGATTTATGGGGTAGCGCAATCATAATTATATAAAGTTCGGACGACAATTTTATCCTTTTGAAAATCTGTTTTATAAGTTCTGATGCGATAGCAATTTATAATTTTTATAAGATGTATAGTTCAAACTGTTTATTCTAACAATTTGTTTGAATTGCTAATATGTTTGTTATATTAGTTCAAACTATTTATTATACCATTTTTTATCTTTTAACATTTTTTTTCTGTCAAATTTGTGTTCAGATAATTCAAATGTACTAATACTTATATTTTTTCTAGTTTTTTTTGTTAGTTCAAGCTTTTTTGTAACTTCAACATAATGATGAACTAATAGTATAAAATTCGTGAACTAATCAAACACACTATTAGTTCAAGTTATTTTATTTTATGTTTTTTTTTTCTAACGGAGACTTTTTTTGTTTAAATTTTTTTTTACATTTCGTTAAACTATAGTACACTAATGATTTTGTATATTTTTGAACTTCTAGTATAAAATTTTTGAACTTTTTCTCTTCCAGTTTCTTTTCCTTCTTCTTTTTTTTCTACCATACATTTTTTCCGTTGAATTATATGCCATGTTAGTTCATAGTATATTGTACTAATAATTCTACATTTAAAAAAAAATTTGTTCATAAGTTTAAATAATGCATGAACACTCGATTCTAATAACCATAACTATAAAAATATAAACTTTTATAGTATTAGTTCAAAACTTGGTATCAGTAGTTTGAATATTGTGTATGGTGAGTTCACACATTTTATTTTGTTAGTTCAAACGCGTATAAGTAACAAAACGCATAAAAACATAACTATCAGATTAACAAAATAATATGTGAACTAACTGCATAAAATATCAAAACGGATAGTGTATAATTTTAAACGATGTGAACTATAATTATGAACTGAGATAATAAGACTATCTACATCCCTAAGTTAAATTGTTAAATTTTACACTTTTTTTCAAAAGAGTTAAACTAAAATTCACTCTGTTTAAACTTGGATCTAATTGTGACAGAGTGTAACACCCCAAATTTTACAACTTAGGGAGTTACTGGTTAGGACCGCACAGTGGGTCCCGACCTTAGTTTGACAACAATTTAACATGATCTTACAACAAGGCACGGATAAGGAAAATCAGAAATCATAAAATAGTTTTTATCAATGCATGAATGTGACCAGATCAACTACAGCCGGAAAAGTAATATATCAAGGTACGAAAGGAAACCATGTTCAACTGCAAAACCCACAAAAGCAAAAACTGCAAAACGTCCTAAAGTACGACACCCCGGCTGACCACTACCATCTGGATCACTCGGCATCTGCTCTAACCTGTGTCAAGTCTAAACAACATATCAACAGTTAGCTAACTATCCAAATATAAGCAAAATGATAACAGCACAAACACAAGCAGAAACAAAAATAAACAAACATCATGCTGGCACTCAACCAATTATTATCTATTATTTTAGTGATTCACATTATTCAATTTAAGTTGTGACACGAGAACTATTATTAGTTCTTGCCTCCGTTCCTTATCCAACTGGTGTAGGTCTAGCTGACTTCCTTTGGTAGCATCACTACAAACCATGTGTGGACTAGTCCCGAAAGAAACCCCCAGCGCCCGGCGAGCTACTGAGCGGAATGTCACCGCCCGTTACTCTTAGGCCAAAAATACAGGTCGGTAATTATATATCACAACCTATCTCTCTAACATGTCAATCACACACCACCATCATCATTTATACTCATATTTAGTAGTCAGCTAAGTAAGCCCGAAGGACTTACCTGTTATAACGCTCAACTCTTTAATAACCACTTGCTCTGTAACTGTACCCACTCAGTTTCCTGTTAAAGGCGATAAGTGTATTAGCACACTTTCACGTAGATAGAAGTCTAAAACTTCTAAGATCAAATAAGTATTAAGACGTACTAGTTACATTATTAGTTTTAGGGTAAAATGACCATTTTACCCTTGGTTCCGATTTTCTCGAAAACCCTAAAATTCATGTCCAAACTCTTATTTGAAGTTCTAAAATATATCCTAACTCTTAGAATTTTATTAGGTGCGAAACTGACATTCTTCCTATGTTTCTATTTTCCGGAAGAACCGAAAAAGGTTTAACTTCGGCTCTAAATATAAAATTCTTAACGGCTTATAAAATTTCCGAATTAAATATCTAGATCATCTATGAGGTTCTATCTAGCCTTAGAAGAAAGAATTTCTCCAAACTGTTCAGCCGATATTTTTATAATAATTCCCAAAGTCGGTTCCTCACTCTACTTTCCTATACTTAGTCAAATTTTAAGTTTAATAAAACTGCTCAACTACCTAACTTCGGGAGCTCGTAACTTTCAATCCGACCGTTCATTTCTCCCCAAATTTTAATATGATAAACTACATATATCCGTCTACAACATATCCAAAATTCAACGGTGGATCTTTATTCAAACGTTTTATAATTGATCGACAAGATGGCTGTTCGTAACCTAAAAACTGAAGGGATTAAAAATAAATTTACAGCAGCCTTTGCCTTCCATTTTATGTAAAAAAATTCCAGCAGCTCCTTAACAGTATGTTATCTATGCTTAGGGCTGAACAACAGCAGCTCACATACATATGGATGACAGTGAAATCGAAAAGAGGAGGAGCCAGCTTACGGAACTGCAGTCCGGCGATAAGGGGTTGGCGTTTCCGGCGGCGAAGGCTTGCGTTCTGGCGGCGATGGGCTGGCTGCGCAAGAAGGCGATTATTGATCCCGGAATCGCAACAGCAGCGGAAGGAAACGGATGGACAGAGGAGGGAGATCAGAAACTCACCGGTCCGACTGGAGGTAGGAAGCGGCGGCGGCGCAGGGGTTCCGGCGGAGGACGGAGGCGTGGACGGTGGCCGGCAGCAGCGGCGATCGACGGCGGCGTCTCAGTCCGGTGTGAGCGTTACTGCAGTCCAAGGGAAGGCGCGACGGTTAAAACTCGGAATCGGGAGGAAGGGTGACGAGAGGGGAGGAGGGAACAGTGGCTCACCTGCTGCTGTAGTCGCCGGCGGACGGAGACGCTAGGCAAGGCGGCGCAGGCCAGGTGGTGGCACTCCGGTTGAAGGTAACGGTGTTGCGCTTCTTCTGTTGCAACGGAAGGGATGAGGAACTACGAAGTTCAGAAGAAAAGGTAAGCGGAAGGAGGGGATTAGCGGCTGCTTAGGAACTTACGTTAGGTTAATTTAGGTTTAATTAGGTTAATTTTAAAAGAATGGGCTGACTGGGTTGGGCCGGAAATTTGGGCCTAGTAGCGGGTTAACTCCAACCTCACTCTCTTTAGAACAGGATCCGGAACTCGTTAAAGTGCGGGAATTTATATAATACGGAATTAGTTTCCGTATTTATAAATTATAATTGATTTTATTTTAAAAGCGTAAATTATTTCCGGGAATTTAATTTATCATTTTATGTGAATCTAGGTCACATAAAATGATAGAACTAAACTCGTTTTATTTTACTGATTTATTTATTTACAATGGTCTCATCGGACTTTGTTTAATTTCACTTTACCGGAACTTAAAATATTTGGTTATTACAGACAGCGTGCAACCCTGGTGGCTTCGATCCGGCGCGCAGTGAGGGTGGAAATCCCCTCTGTTCTTCTATTTCTCGCAACAGTAGGTCACAGTGCTTCTCGGCGGTAGCTTGAGCGCGGGACAGAGGCGGAAAGGTTGTGGTGATGGCAAGTCCGGGTCCTCCGGTAGCGCAAGCAACACTTGCAAAGGAGGAGAGATTCGAAGGGCGGAGCAGCTGAGGAGGAGTTTCGGCGAGGGAGTTGCTTCCGGAAACAAACCCGACGGACTAACTTGCTGGTGTCGGATCTGTTCGAGATTAGTGCGGTGTGACCATGGCTCGAGCGATGCGCCGGCACAACTCGGAGAAGAAGATCCGGTGTTGTACAATAACTCCGAGAATGAAAGAGAGAGGAGTGGAGATGAGAATGACGAGGGTTCAAGAAACAGCAAGGTGAGCAATTGTGAAGGGGTGTGAGGGTGTGTCCAAGGGTCGGGTAGACTGGCAGTGGCTAGGCACGCAACAAGACAAGCTAGGGGTGTAGCTGGGTGGCCAATATGGGCAAGCAACAAGAGGTATAGCTGGGCGGCACAAGAAAACAAGGGACACAAGGAAAAAAATAAAATAAAATAAAATAAAATGAGGAAGAATATACTCATCAAAATTAATCGGAACGAACTTTCCGAATCGAAAAGTATTTTCGAACTTTTCCAAAAATAAAATACGGAAAATAATTATATGGATCAAAAATCTAGGTAAATCCGCAAAATATACTTTGCGACATAAATATTAATCTCGTAAATAAATAACGAGATTTAAAATAATAATTAAAATACCATTAATATATAAATAGATACATATACTCGTAAAAATTAAATTTTTCGACTTAAAATACTCGTGAAACATACTCAAGGTATTAAAAATATTGATAACATCCGGAAAGATAAATAACGTAAATGCGCCTAAAAATTGGGGTGTTACATCAGATCCCCCTAAAAACAAGTTTCGTTCCGAAACTTGCTACACACCGAACTTCTCAGACCCTAAGGCCGAGGTATAAACTCACAACTAGGAAGGCTTAGACCTTCTAATCTATATACACAAACTGCTTAAACCACCACCGCAATACATATATTAGGTCATATAACACACATTCGCACATGACACAACTACACATATAATCACACATGCACATAACTCAACCAAGGGGAGAAATAGGTCTAACCCGTTGATTCTATCGATGCTGCTAGTTCCGCGTAAAACTCAACTAAAGATACTACCCTCCATCTTCCAGTTAGCCTCATCGGTTCCTCGTTTTCCACTAGATCCTCATGACTGACAACATGTCTCGAGTCATGTATGTACTCCCTCGATTGATATACATGAAAAACCGGGTGAACACCCTCTACTCTTAGTGGTAACACCCACTTGTAAGTCACTTCTCCAACTCGCGCTAAAATCTCAAAAATGTCCGATATAACGAAAATTCAACTTCCTTCTCGGGTCTTTATCAATGCAGCATTTCCATTTTTGTTTCTCTTTGGTTGCCTCTAACACAGAAGGTCAAACTTCTTAATTGGTCCCGCTAAGCCAAACTTTGATGTTACATCTTCTCAATCTTGATGCAAGTTCCAAGCAACGAAGGAAGTACTTTACTTCACACTGATTTTACTAGCGAGACATGTATGCTATTACTTTTATCACGTTCCTCAATTTTCAATCGAGACCTTGTCTTTGAGAATCACTCGTACACTTCAAACCCATCCCACCTCGAGGCAAATTCAAAACAGTTACATCACTGAATCTCCTCTTAAATCTCAACATTTCCATGGTCCATTTTTTTCTCACTCAAACTTCATTGTCTTCCAAAGTAGGTTAGCCATAAATGGTGTTACTTTAGAGAATGTCTTCGCAAATCCGGTAATGATCGGCACATCCAAGAAAACTTGTAACTTCTTTCACACCCTTCGGGGGTTGCCATCCCGAAATAACTCGTCACACAACTTCTCTCTTCTTCAAGAGTAAGCCCAGAATATCTTATCCGGGGCATCAATAATCCCATAGGAAAAACTTCAACTCGTAGTGACTCTAGTTGGTCCAAAATGCTGTATTTGCAATATTTGAGTCTCAAATTCTCAAACGGTGACAATCAAATCTTAACTTAATCTTAGAAGAGACTACCGACCGTTGCAGCTGATTGAGTAGATCTCTCATTCGTTGTAAGGGATACTTGTCCTTCATTGACATCTTGCTCAATCGATGTACAAACAGAGATAATTGTCTCTCTCTTCGCAAACTAGTGTCCTCTATAACAACTTCAAATCAAGAATTCAAGATATATCTCATCATGAACTTCAAATCAAGAGTTCAAGATATATTCTAACGTGAACTTCAAATCAAGAGTTCAAGATATACTTCCAATATTAACTTCAAATCAAGAGTTCAAGATATACTTCTAATCATGAACTTCAAATCAAGAGTTCAAGATACACTTACAACATGAACTTCAAATCAACTTAATGGTGAAATCCACCTTCCGATGCATTGTAATCCTTTCTATCTCGGGTTCCAGCCTTTCTCCTCCCATCACATATCGTAAGATA
The DNA here is from genome assembly GCA_033239045.1 of Fagopyrum esculentum. NCBI lineage: Eukaryota > Viridiplantae > Streptophyta > Magnoliopsida > Caryophyllales > Polygonaceae > Fagopyrum > Fagopyrum esculentum. Next base: position 24,798,486 of record BSUD01000001.1, on the reverse strand, counting down.
TCGACACAATCTTGTCTTATCATTTGTCAAGCGGTCCACCCCGATCTGTTGAGGTGGCATCCATCGAACACGTGGTTTAATACTTCTTTAGCTGCAATGTTCACCGTCCTTTTTCAAAGATCCTTCATCTTCGGAAATCGGGAGACTTGCTCTAATAATCTTTTTAAGGTTTCACACTTATGTGAAGTCATGAAGGTCCTAACTGCAAGACTTAATCACGTCTTACAATATATTAGTATTACCTTCTTCGTATTCTACCATACTTTGCATCATTCCTTCGAGTAGGTGTAGAATTTACTCCCTTTTCTTATGTAATGTCCAATCGACCGTAAAGGTTCTAACCACAATCTTTCTTATGTTTCTCGTACCTCTCCTGTCGACATCAAACTTCAAAACCTTGGGATTCTCTTACTTTTGTTGGTCACCTTATGCATCTCTTGGTATCCCTTGAACAACTTCACAACAGTAACAAAATTCCCCGTGGAGAACGCTAGGCGATTTTCTCCAACCACAATCAATGAAAGATCATCTCATAATTTCACCAAGCACTAACATCATAAACTCTAAGCTCGTAACGTTGCCCTTATCTAGGTTCCTCATTTCACGTTATAAGTACTATGGCTTTTCCATGTGAGTCACGAAACTTGACTTAGCTTTTGCTCGCGAAAACATGACATCCGTTACCTTATAACAACATATCATACCTCCCTTTATATATATTCCCCCTTTACACACAATAATTATAGAAGCCTCACTTTCCTCTCGCTCTTCTATTCCTTTGACTCTTATCAAACCTTAACTGTTCTTATACGTGTTGTTCATCCATATGACAGCCCCATGACCTGAGAAGGTCGCACCATATCGTTACAATCTTTCCCCCCAAGGTACGTTACCCCCACTTGCTGAAATCGATAAAATGCTACTTGGTTAAGATAATTGCACTTCCCTTGATATACTTCTTTATTTCCGTCATTCACCACCACGAATATTTCAAGTTCTTGTTACCCTTCTTCATGATCCCATACCTGGTTACTCTCCCCACCTACACACATCGATAGACAACCCGCACCTGTGCGTTCTCAGTTGTCACCGATTAACTTGTATCCGACCTTCTCCGAAGTTAACGACTTACCATTCTACTACACTTTCCATGTTCCCACTCTTATGAAGGCTACCCTCCTCGGGGTACTCTACCTTAATCTCCATTAGCCCATTCTACATTCCATATTTCCTCTTCTTCATAAGGTAACAATATCTTCTTTGCCTTGTTGTTTCATATAACTCCCTTTCATAGGCTTAACCATTTTTACTTGATGTCTTTCAAGTGCACCTTCCCAAATATTATAGCCCTAGCTAGCACCCACTCGCGTTCCTCTTGGTTGGTATCTTAAGTCTCTCGATCAAAGCTCCTCATTTCATCTTTCATCTTCTTGGGATCATCATTTATACTCCCTCCTTCTTGGCGTTTCTTAGTCTTATCATCATAATGGAATCGGTCAACTCCACGTGAATCCCCACCATGCCCTTCTTCTCATAACTCTAGTTATGTTGTAACTTTACTTTTTGGTACCTCGTAAGCTTAACACACGGTATTTTAAATCCTTCTCACATGTTTCGTTCACTTCTCTCATCTTAACTCCAATGCTTAGAAACGTCTAAGGAAAGCTTTGCATCTTAATGGAACACCACCTTAACCTTGCTAGAATGTACTCATCTCCTCCTCGATTTACCTCTTTAGTTGTACACGCTTTTTCTCGAAGAACTTAAGTTCGGTCTCTCCCTTGGTCTCGTCGTCGTTCGATCATGGCCTCATTAGAACCGCTTATACACTTTAATGTTGCTCCCCTTTATTGTACTACTCCCATCTTGATTCCCCCTTAAGTCGTCTCGATTTTTTTTCTTTTACTTGGTTGCCCTTTGTTATGTCATCTCTACTCTTCTTCGACATCCTCTTAAAGGAGTACAAGAACTCCAAGGTGTTCGCCCGAACGTAGCTCTCAACTCGATACTTGAGCATATTCGTCCTCGTATGTACACTATCCTATGTAAAACGACGTCGTCCAAGGGCGATGATATCCTAATAGCATCTGAATTAAAAGGTCATATATCTCCATATGCTACTATATATAATAAGAATACGTATCCATAACTATATAAGTCCTAAGTCCATATTAGTACTAATATCACGCATTCAACATTCCATTACAACAATACAAGGTCCCAAACATATAATCTTTCACATATACAACTATACACATAAATCATGTCCATCATGCAACTACAATCCACATACAATAATAGTCCAAAAACATGCTAAGTCCACGATACATATCTACATATATACATATTTATACTGAAAATCCAATAAACTATGCTGCCGAGATCCGCGGAAGGAGTGGTGGTCCGTACATTCTACCCCGACTCATGCATGTGATTTTGAAAACGAAAAATCAGAACCCGCGGGGTTCTGTTTATTCCTTATTCGGCCTTTAGAAGATTGCGAGTGCCATTGTTGTCAACCTAGGGCTCTGATACCACTTTTGTAACACCCCGAATCCGCGGGACTCGGGGCGCTACGGGTTGGGACCTCACACTGGGTCCCGACCCTTAGCTTGACAACAATTTCACCGGATCTTGCAACAAGGCACAAATAAAGGCCAAAACCGAAATAAATTTTTATGCAATGAAAAGAACAACCCGAAAGAATACAACAAAGGACTTCAGCCGAAAATACAACCCCAAAGACTAAACGCCATACAACATACAATAAATACAATACTCAAACTCGACTCCACCCAAAACCCAATCCTAAAATGTACGGAACCCCGGCTGCCCACTCTTCCGGATCTCTCGGCCGCAATCCTAACCTGCAAGGCAATCTACAACAGTCGGTATAAACCGTTAGCAAATATTCGAAGCATTAGAATCAATGGGAAAGGCACAACCACAAGTAAATAATCATGAACACACAACATTCTCAAAGCACACAATTCCGGTTTATTATCTTTTTTATTATTAAGTCATATCCCGTTCTAATTCAACTTAGGTTTGTGACACGAGACCACCGTGGTCCCGCCTCAGTCCCTACTTACCGGCATGGAACGATACGGATGCCTCCGACCGTCTAACCAGCACGGGCTAGTCGCCAAGAACCTCCTAGACTCCCGCAAGAGCTAGGCAGATGATGTCACCGCCCGCTATCATACACTTGGGCCAAAATAATATAAGGTCGGTGGTCCTATTACCGGTTTAGTTGTTATATACAATAAAGAATAATCACACACCACCAAACACACATCAATGCTAATACAAGGATTACGAGCTAAGTAAGTCCGAAGACTTACCTCGTCACCACACTCAACTCACGACACTCTCACTTCCTTAGGAAGGAAGCCCGTAACCTGCTCACAAGAAGATAACTATATCAACAACAACTCACTCACAATAGAAGTCTTAGCCTTCTATACAAATGATCTACGCAAGACCATTTGACTCTCAATTCTAGAACCGCATCCTAGAATCCCTCATGCTCACATCACACTCGACACAAGTTAGAAGTCCTAAGACTTCTAAACCCTCGGATCTCGCAAGATCATAACTCACAACGCAATTAGGATAACCCAAACCTAAACTCCAAAATCCCACAAGATCATACAACCCCAACTTCGAGCCTCAAACGCTCACAAGATCTAACATTCACTCAAAGCCTTGTAACCTCTCCAAATCAAACGCACCTCAAGCTTTAGAACATTTCACAATCCTCAAACACTCACATAAGGTCCAAAGCCACTACTTGACATTCACTCTAAGTTATGCTAGATCCAACCTAGCATGATACTACTACTAAACATAACAAGATCGAGGAAAAGAATACTCACACGACGTCCAAAGACGGAAGTCGATCAACGGATGTCGACTTGGACTTGTTAGGCCTTTATCGGGGCGCTTCCGAACCTAACACCAAAACTAATCAAATTTAGCTCATACGCTAAATTTGAACGGAATATATAATATAAAAAATCTAAGGTAAAAACCCGTTTTCAAGAGCCAACGTTAAAACCCGCAAAAACATTTTCCGGGGAAAGTTACCCAATTTTATACACTTGGTCATAATCCGCAATAGAAATATTTTTCGGGCAAATCATGCAATTCTAAACACTTGAGTTATATTTTGTAAATAAATTGTAGGGCCAAATCTTGTATTTAAACTAGCAGAGGACACAATTGCAAATTCTAGAAATTAGGGTTATAAACTCAAATTCAAATTATAGGATACTTTGTGTAATTACAAGAACAACAAGGCGGCCCGGTTTTAAATATGTAAAAAGGGTTTTCTTACCCCCTTTTACTAGCAGCGTAATGCAAGAGGGCAGGGGACGGCGGCACTTCAAAGGTAAGGGCAAGGGTTGCAGGGCCGACGGCCGACGGCGTTTCTTCTCCTCGGCGGAACAAGGGTGGCGGCGGCAGGACTGGGCTTCTCCGGCGTCGACAGCGTGCAACCCTGGTGGCTTCGATCCGGCGCGCAGTGAGGGTGGAAATCCCCTCTGTTCTTCTATTTCTCGCAACAGTAGGTCACAGTGCTTCTCGGCGGTAGCTTGAGCGCGGGACAGAGGCGGAAAGGTTGTGGTGATGGCAAGTCCGGGTCCTCCGGTAGCGCAAGCAACACTTGCAAAGGAGGAGAGATTCGAAGGGCGGAGCAGCTGAGGAGGAGTTTCGGCGAGGGAGTTGCTTCCGGAAACAAACCCGACGGACTAACTTGCTGGTGTCGGATCTGTTCGAGATCAGTGCGGTGTGACCATGGCTCGAGCGATGCGCCGGCACAACTCGGAGAAGAAGATCCGGTGTTGTACAATAACTCCGAGAATGAAAGAGAGAGGAGTGAAGATGAGAATGGCGAGGGTTCAGGAAACAGCAAGGTGAGCAATTGTGAAGGGGTGTGAGGGTGTGTCCAAGGGTCGGGTAGACTGGTAGTGGCTAGGCACGCAACAAGACAAGCTAGGGGTGTAGCTGGGTGGCCAATATGGGCAAGCAACAAGAGGTATAGCTGGGCGGCACAAGAAAACAAGGGACACAAGGAAAAAAAAAATAATAAAATAAAATAAAATGAGGAAGAATATACTCATCAAAATTAATAGGAACGAACTTTCCGAATCGAAAAGTATTTCCGAACTTTTCCAAAAATAAAATACGGAAAATAATTATATGGATCAAATATCTAGGTAAATCCGCAAAATATACTTTGCGACATAAATATTAATCTCGTAAATGAATAACGAGATTTAAAATAATAATTAAAATACCATTAATATATAAATAGATACATATACTCGTAAAAAATTAAATTTTTCGACTTAAAATACTCGTGAAACATACTCAAGATATTAAAAATATTGATAACATCCGGAAAGATAAATAACGTAAACGCGCCTAAAAATTGGGGTGTTACATTATATTATAAAAACGATATCATCGTACCATAAGGACAAAGTACAAAATCAAACAAAGGCCAAATATGTACGTTACACCAAAATGACACACTATTATAGTGTTGAACCCACTAAAACTCTTGTTTTAATGTTTAGGATCTTATTGACAGCACAAAAACTCCTTTAAATATTTGGAATGTTGTTGACGGCAAAACACCAATGGTGTTTAAGATTATAATATTTATATCAAGAGAAAAAATGTTTGGTGTGGTTGACAGAAAAATGCATATGCTTTGGCATTTAAGATAGTGCTGACAACAACAAAACCCGAAGTTTTGGTTGTTGACATATTGTTGACAACACAAATAATTATGTTTTTATAGACATTGGAGTGTTATTGACTGCACTAAAACTATTGTATTAATGTTTGAGATCTTGTTGAGAGCACAAAAACTCACTACTTAAATGTTTGAAATATTATTGACGGTAAAAATATATCTACTTAGCTGGTTAAGATAGTGTTGAGAGCAAAAACAACACTTTTTGGTGTTGTTGAAATAAAATCACATTTGGTGTTTAAGATAATATTGACAACCACAAAACCCCAAATTTTGGTGTTGCAGTAGGGGTGTCAATGAGTGGGTAATCCCGATATCCGATGAGGATCACTGTCACATGGATGAGAAGAGAAAAATAACGGAGATGGGGATAATCATCACTCCTCGCTAGAGGATGGGAATGAGGTGAGAGACATCCTCCCCGATCCCCAAAGCCGCCCCACTTGGGGATTACCACGGGATTTACGGGAATTCCCAATAAGTAGATTAAATGGGTAAATCAATGTTGATTTATAAATTTTAAATATAATTTACAAATATTTAATATTTTTATGATTGTATTTTATTAAGTTGGGTTAATATGATATCTCTATTATGTGTCTCATTTTGTGGAGTTTCAGGTTCATCAAATTTTTAGAAAAGTCAATGACGTGTCAGACAAACTCGTTAGTTTGTTTGTTGACGTTTCTCTTCTTTTTGAACTTAATGTTATTATCGAAATTCGGGATGTTTTAAGATGGCCGACGAGAAGCTGATCATGCATTCCCTTTTACCTGTTGTATAAAAAAATAGAAGATAAGTGTTAGATTCGAATTCTATCCTTTGGAATTCATAGAAGCGACGGTAACTCTGAAATGTGATTTTATTAACTTGCAGAAAGGCATGTGCTGGGCGTGTGGGATGCCTTTTCTCTTCTTCAGCGTAAAAGATTTGACTATTCCTTGGGTTTCCCCTTCTGCGATCCTGTGATTATAATAAGCTCAGAAAGCTGTTTCCGTAACACTCTGTTTCCAGTCAACTTCTCCCCCTTCATAATCTCTTTCACACACTCACAGGTAACCATATCCCTTATTTTCTTCCCAAACCATTTCCACTGTTCCATTAGCAGCTTCCACGTATTACTTTAGGCAATTCCTATTCATCGATTACAAGCGAAAAAGAGAGGGGTAGAAGGAGAGAGAGAAAGCCACCTGTTTTGTTTCTTCTTTCTCCCCTGTGTTTTTATTATTTTTTATATAATTATCTTTTGAGGGGTTGGAGCGGTTGTAAGAAGAAGACGAAAGCAAGGTGGGTCAGGAGTTAAGGGTACACAGAAGTCTTATTTGGGGCAAAATCCATGTGCCCACATGGCTCTTCTTTAGCACCAGCCGCCTCTTTCTCCTCTGCCTCTCAAATCGAGAATGAGAGAAAGGACTGACTAAGTTTGATTGTATAATTGATTTATCGATTGAGGCGGAGAGAGAGAAAACAGAACCCATTTCAACTTTACTTTCTTGCTCAAAAACCCATTTCACCAAGTCCAGTTAAAACCTAGATATATTGCTGCTCTTTTTACTCTTCCAACTTTTCTCTGTTTAGAGAGAGATAGAAAAGGAAGATGAAGGAGAACAGTGAAAGTTATGTGAGAGCCGATCAGATAGATCTGAAGAGTTTAGATGAACAGCTTCAAAGGCATCTGACCAGAGCATTGACTATGGAGAAGAAGAAGAAGGAAGAAGAAGAGAGGCATCAGAATAAAGCTGACTGGGAAATTGACCCTTCTAAGCTTCTCATTAAATCTGTCATTGCTCGCGGCACTTTTGGTACCGTTCATCGCGGCGTTTATGATGGCCTTGATGTTGCTGGTATGTTTTCTGCTCAGATTTCTCAGTTTTTTTGCTTGATTTGATACTTTTTCAGTCCTGATTTGTTGCTTAATATGATAGTTCTTGTTTTACAATATTGGGGTTTTTCCTTCCTTCTGAATTAGGGTTTCTTTTTCTTGACCACAAGCTTTTTGGTGGATCAAAACCTGTGATCCTTGGGAGATCCGTGATTTTTAAAAGTGCATCTTCACAAGGTTCATGTCTATATCTCAGTCTCTCATGCTGTGAGGCAACTTTTTGGTTCCAAAAAGAAGAAACTTTTTTAGTGTTCAACAAAAAGAAAGTCCAAGAAGCAACTCAATAATAGCTAGAAAAGTGCACCTAAATTTGTTCTTACAATGGATCAGTTTGTTGGAAGTTTATCCTTTTATTAAATGCATTGGCTATCATTTAATTTAGTGTTTCACATCCAATAAGATTAAATTAAGCTGATTATCAACATAAACAACAAACTAATCAACTTACATGTGATGGTGTCTATCTATGCATTTGAAGTAAGGCTCATACCCTCTATGAATCAATTAATGGGTTCTTCTTTTAATGTCTTATTTCTTGAATGTTATGTATTTAGTACTGTTTTAGAGATTCCGCTGTAAGATTTCACTGTGAATTCATTGTTTCCTTTAAACCAGTTAAACTTCTTGACTGGGGAGAAGAGGGTCATAGGACAGATGCTGAAGTGGCTCAACTTAGGGCTGCTTTTACCCAAGAAGTTGCTGTGTGGCATAAGTTGGATCATCCCAATGTAACCAAGGTAATGGTTGATAAGATCGTTAGCTTATGATTTTTCTGCAGTTTTTGTTCTATGATCTCATCCATGGAAAATAAAGCAAATTTGCATTTGCAAACAAACTTAAGTAGATTGCAGCTTCCTGTACATTCATCTCACTGGCCTTCATTTTTGAACTGTAATTCATGGAGAGGGTTTTTCGGGATTACAGAAAGAAGTCTCTCTTGATTTAAATTACATTTGAGGAAACTATGTTTTTGGCAGGCTTTTTATAACAGTGAAATTGTACACATAAACTGGAATAAACAGTATATAAATTTGCCTAATGTGGCTGGTTTTCTGAGATTCCACATGTTCGAATTGTATGAGAGAATGAAGTATAGATTACCTTATGGAGTTCTATATGTCCTTAATTATATTACCTGACTGCAGTTCATAGGTGCTATAATGGGCATGTCGGATCTGAATGTCCAAACAGATAATGGGCAAATCGGCATGCCAAGGAATGTTTGCTGTGTTGTTGTTGAGTATCTTCCCGGAGGTGCATTGAAATCTTTTCTCATAAAAAACAGGAGAAGGAAGCTCGCTTTCAAAGTGGTGGTTCAGTTGGCACTTGATCTAGCACGAGGGTCTAATCCTCACTCTTCTTTATGAAATTTCAATAAAAAATTACCTTAATTTAGATTTATATCGTCAAGACTAGATCCTAGCAGTATACACTTCTTCTGCTTACTTACTTCAGTTTTGCATACAGGTTGAGCTACTTGCATGCTGAGAAAATCGTCCACAGAGACGTTAAAACTGAAAACATGCTTCTTGACAAGTCACGTACTTTGAAGATTGCCGACTTTGGTGTTGCTCGTGTGGAGGCGTCAAACCCTCATGACATGACAGGCGAGACAGGAACCCTTGGGTATATGGCTCCAGAGGTTGGTACTCTTAATTCAGCGCATAATTACATCCGGATGTGCAACTGTAATTCAGAGTTCACATAACCTCCTAATGGGAGGATTTAGCTACATAGACCAAGCTTCTATTTCTGTTGTTCAATTCGTTAATAAAAGAAGGAAATGAAGGCTTTTCATGGTAATCCTAAGGCCATAGGCTCATAATAATCTAAAAGGTTGACAGACTGCTGAACTTCTCTCTTCGTCAAACAATGCCATACAAAGAGCTGTTATTTCACAAAAAATGAAGCAAAACAAATCATATTTTCACCCTTTATTTATATCAATCTAAGCAAAGAAGTATTAATGGATTCGGAACTTCTAGTTGGCATGGTGTGTGTCAAAATCTTTCTTACGTTGCTTATGCTTCACTTAAAAAAAAAATCATACAGGTCCTCAATGGTAATCCATACAACAGGAAGTGTGATGTGTACAGCTTCGGCATTTGCTTGTGGGAGATATACTGTTGCGACATGCCGTATCATGACCTCAGTTTCTCTGAAGTAACGTCTGCTGTAGTCCGGCAGGTAAATAAACCAGACACTGTTCTTGTGCCTTGAAATTAACTTAAGAGAATAAATATACCTGAAGGTTGATCAATGGCTTACAATGGTATGGGTTAAAAACAAAAAAAATGCAGAATCTAAGACCGGAGATTCCCCGTTGCTGTCCAAGTGCTTTTGCAAATGTTATGAAACGGTGTTGGGATGCTAATCCGGATAAGAGGCCGGAGATGGATGAAGTGGTGTCGTTGTTGGAAGCTATCGACACCTCCAAAGGAGGAGGTATGATTCCTCCTGATCAGCAGAATGGTTGCTTCTGCTTACGCAAGAAGCGAGGACCCTGATCACCTCCGCTAGTATCTCAAACTGTGTATTCACTTCAACCACAGGATTGTGGAGAATGCAGATATGGATGAAAATGGTTGAGAAAATATCAGATATGATTCTGGTTTTCTGTTAGCTTATAGGATTATTATGATGATGCAAAGCATCCATCTGCTGTGTACTCTTCCTCTCGCCTTCCCTTTGGGCTGCTTGCTGGTGTTTGTTGGAATTGATTAGCCATTTACAGGGTGTTGGTTTCTGCATTCTCTATATCTTTCTTCTGTAAGGCACTACTGTTTGTATTTAAATAAAATTACACTTTGTACTTTGTAGTAATGCTTGATAACCAGTCTTTGTGAGTTTGTATCCAAATCGATTGAGTGTATCCTTCATTTTGATTAGCAATAATTCGGCTGACAATTTTTTTCCTTAAAGGTCTTCGCAGGGTGTATTACCTCTTCTATTTAATCATGGTGTTAGGGGATTCTTTGCCACCTCTTCTATTTAATCATGGTGTCGAGGTTTCAGCCAGGAATGTACAATGATTAAGTAATGAAAATAGGAAAATGTAGGCTTTCCAATAACATGAGCAAGATTATAATTTTATCCTTACTTTTGTTGATAATATAGTTATTTCTCTAAAGTTTTGAATGCAACTTGTAGTCTAGTTTCGGATAATTTAGATGAATTTTGCGAGGTTTTCGGACAACAAATTGCCCTTCAAAAAACATTAAACTTGACACATAAAGAAGCTTCATATACCCCTATTTAATTAAATATAGAAAAATATTTGGGTTGTCCCGTTATCTATGTACGGATTAATAAGGAGACTTTTAAGATTTATTCTTTAGATCGAAACAACAATAAACCTAATACAAAGCATATTCCTTGTTCCAATAAAAAGAACGGTATAACTTAATACAAATTTGACGTCAAACCGAATTTCATAATGAAAAACTTCATATTACCCACAAGCATTCACAATATGAACACAATTAATGATAATTCTTTTGGAATAAAGATTCAAATCACCATCCTCTTCTAGGATGAAATAAACATTTGTTAACCCAAAAAGTACGGTTGGTGGGAATCCGAAAAACAAAAGATATGAACATTGCAATAGAGACAAAACTTTTATGGAATATAATGACGGAGCCACGTACCATTTTCGGGTGAATATTGTTTGGGAAAATACCTCAAGGGACCACATTTGAAATTATTCACCTCATAAATTTTTTGAATGGAAAAGACAACTGAACTTATGGGAGAAGTTTGAACAAAGACTAAAATGGAGAGTAGAGGACAAAAAACTATTAAACTTTTTGATCGGTGGATCAATGGTCAACCACTTCTCAAGCTCTTCCTAGATTAGATATCGAAAATGGAATGAGTTTGTTAGCTCTTACATGGTGAATAATCGCACATGACTACATGTAGTCATGGGTCAGGTTTAAGGCAAACCGCCGGTTTGGTTAGTTATTTTTATTTTTTTATTTATTTTTAAAGAGACCAAACTGGCTGGTTTGGTCCTCAAACCGTCGGTTTGGTCCGGTTTTGGCGGTTTAGCAAACCGATGAGGTTTGATTTTTTTCGGTTTAGATTTAAGGCCAAACCTAAATCGGCGGTTTAGGTTTAGGACCCATGTCTAACTACATGTGCATCCGACGGGCAAAAGACCGTAGATTTATTCATATATATAGTGAAGAATGTGTGATCCGAGTAGAGTCAGATATGGACCCACAATATAAGATTTTGACTCAAGATGATCAACCTAGCCACAAAATCGTATCCTTTATACAAAGATAGGAAGCTTCCTTGCTTGTATGATAAAATGTGATTTGTAGTTTCCTTATATAGCATAGGTTAAAGATACGTGTCTTAGGAAATATTCATAGGATTGATCTTTGTGAGATACAATATCTAGATTTAACCTAGCACTATATAAGTTATTGCTAGACACTGTTGAGGGCGGGTTTAACACTATAAGGATGGATAAGAAGAACGATGTGCATACTAGGGACTTTAGTGTGATGTCTTAAGCTTGTGAGTGTGTTGGCTATGAGTCTTTAGTAGATTTCATGAGCCTGAACTAAGGTTCAAGACCAGGCATTGGAATCGGGGAGTTAAAATTTGAATTTGCAGACAATAAGTACTATAATATATACAAGTTTAAAGTCATTCCTACATATAAAAGGCATGGTTTGTATCCCGATCAACTTAGTTGGTTGATTAGGATTTCCACTATAAATCTTACATTGATCTTATTCTATTGCATTTGTTGATTATTCAGCTACGTAGGGCTTTTGACCTTCAAAAGACCTAAGTTAACTAACACCCGATCTAACATGAAACGTTCGTATCTTTCACACACTGCTTAAGCCTTGAATGGATATTGTAGCTACAACTAACACAATTTATGATGATCATAATTGTGTTTCTTCCCCTCCTCTCTAAGACTTTTAAACACTTCATCACATGTTTTGAAAATTTTATTTATTGGAATATGTAAGAAAAAATATTTTGATATTGGATGCTCGGGTTCTTCCTCACCCTCGACACCATCTGATTAAACATCGTAACATATCACATAATCTAGATTAATATAATTTAAATCTTGATATTGATTAGTCTAAAAAACATACATATACTATTACGAAAATAATGGAGAGCACTATCAAAGATTTGCATGGCACGCTATGACGTAAAACTAAAAATCATTTGTTACAATATAACATGAATCAGATCTGACTACACGGTTGATCAGCATGAAAAATTTGTATTCACGTTAGACCAACGTCAAACCATGTCATTATTGATTTGCAAAAAACATTTCCACGCTAGGCCCCAACGTGAAACATACAAATTAACGCTAGGGCCTAGCATGATTTATGTCATTTCACGCCTAGTCACAACGTGCAATTCCTTTGTGACAATATCGTTTGGAAAATATTTAATTCAATAATTGAATTTATGATTCCACACAACATATTAATTTTACTTTAACCTACTTCTAGAGGAATGCTACACATCTCATCTATCAAATTGAGTTTGATTGACATTATTCAACTAATATAGGGTTGATCACATCTTGATAATGTTTTATACCATATTTGTAGTTTACATAATATTTTAGGTATTATATACTTGATTGTGATCGGGCTTTACATCAATGGGTTTTTGTATTTGGGCTTACATGCATATAATACCTTGGTTCCTTCAAGAACATTGTTAAAATGTGATTTTCAAATATTTGAGTAACTTAAATTACCAACTTCTTAAAAAAAAGGTTGAATCACACACAAAATCAACAACTAAACGCAGTATGCATCAATACATATGATTGATTTATGAACAAAATCATTGTCTAACATAATCAACTTCTTAGGCAAAAAACACTTTCCAACATGGAAACTTCTTATGCTCATATTTAGGCTCTATAATCTAACATGCTCATAACACTTTCTACTAAATCACGCTTACAAGTGATTTTTGTAGGAACACAACTATCTCTTTCTAACCTACACTTATTTATTTGATCGAGGAATTTCATATCGGTTGGATCCTTCAACTTTCATGATTTCCCTCATACATAATTGTGAACTTGCCGATTGACAAAACAATCTAATATTTCTCCCAGCTTGTGAAGTTGTCATATAAAATTCTTCATCACTTAGATGCACATGTGTTTTTGCATTATCTTGTTGAATGAATATTATATTTTTCAAATCTTCTCTTGGCCACTTATCTTGAATTGCCATAATAACCTTCTCTAGTAAAAATGATCGCATAACATCTTTCATGACGAACGTGATTGGCTTTGTCTCCATGGTGCCGGCTTCTCAGTTCTGGCTTCATATCATTGTTGGTTGTGAAGTCACTAGTGGAAACACCCCTATTTTTCCTGAAAATACTTCATTCCCTTCACTATAAAATCTCGTTGTTGCAAGAGCAACTAGAAACATTACCTTTTTGGTAAAATTTTTATTTTGACATGAGCGTAAGGGGTTTTCTTTGGTTGGAAGCATGTAATAGGACTTTGTCTTCTTAGTCATGAAAAATCATTTCTCATCATTGTGAACCCTATTGTACATACCCGACAAATTTGGGCTCATGTAGCAAACTAGTTGTGTCCAATATAAATATGAAATATTGAAACAACTTTATCTTGTGCTCATCCGTTAGATGTGGCTAAAGTGCATTCGATTGTCGTCGAATGTATCCTTAGTTGTAGAGTTTATGTATGGTGACATTTTGACACTTAAAGCTTGGGCAAGTGACCTTACCATTGATCTTTGGTTTAAAGGTACATCACTAATACGATTGAGGTCAACTTCTATTCTCTTCTTACCACAAAACATCATATATGACTTTTCTTTCATCATTTGATATGAACATGTAGGTTCTTGTTTGTATTATACCATCACCATGTATATCAACATTCTCTATTTCACACAAATTAAGTTCAAAATTCATAAAAGTGGCATACATGAAACACATAACAAAACAAATATAAATCAAACCATTACGCATTTACCTAGATGAGCGATCGAGTCACTGTCTTCTACATCGAATAGTGAGGTACTATCAAATAACTATCTAACTTTTGATGATATGACATTTTTAACTTCTTGATTGACTTGAAAAATAAAATTGTAAACGGTGTTGTCTTCAACAACTCCTCTATCCACCCTTTGTTGCTGTTTATGAGGGATTTCATTCAAATCAAATGCATAATTCATGTATGAAAGAACATTTAAATCGAAATGATCCATGGAAAATTCCAACAAATGATGCGATAGGATTTCAAATGATGTAATAACGAAGGGAGTGACTTGCATATTTGCATCTTTAAATTTGGCTTCGATTTAAAATGAAAATGGCTCAAAATTTTTAATTTCAGTTACAACAGTAACTCAATTACAGAAACTGTTAAAGGAAGAAGATGAATGGTTTTAGAAAAGTTTGCCAAAGGTATACACCTATGGCACTTGGTTAGATTAAGTGGAGAAACAATTGCTAAGTAGAAACAAAGGGAGTATCATACGGTATTACCATTGCTTTTTAAACTAATCTGTAAAAAAATCTTAATAATTTGATATGACGAAAAACCATGATATGCTATAAAATCACCGACTTACAATTTTGTAGAAGAAGTCGGTGGTAGTGGCTACCATTTGCAAATCCAATAATGTCATGGATCCACACAAAAGAATTATTGAAGTTCTATAAGAAAAAAGAAAAATCAAAGCAGATAGAAGAAAAGACAATGCTTTATTTCAATATAAATGGAGATTAAATCCAATTGTTGTACAACAGGCTCTACCAAGGGAGATACAAAAAATAACTCAGGTGAGAGTGATACAAATTTATCCAGCAATTTTGTAGCTTGGATTGACCAAATTATCCAAGCCAGAAACAACTTGAATTGATTCTATCACATCCCCAACCTTAAGATCAGCTAAAAAATCTTCATTTTCAGTTACATAACCAAACACGGCGTATCGACCATCCAGTATATTGGCATTGCTTGGGGTCAGCTCACTTTCTTTCAACAGCCAAAATACTTGGCTTGAAGCAGAATTATTGTCAAATTCCTGCAAACAAAGAATTTCAGAAATAACTTGAAGGGACAGCTGGTTATGGATTTCATGTAGAGTTTAAGATCTTACTTCTCTGGCCATTGCCATTGTGCCAAAAGCATTAAATGGAAGTTTTGTTTGAGCTTTGTACAGACCAAGATCCTGAAGATGACCTTGTTAGAACTAAGCAACCACGTTGAATGGAGAATATCAAAGTAGATTTACTAGATAGACGAGGAAGATAACAGCCTTCCGAGTTCAGATTGACACTTAAAAGATGAACATGAAGATCAAGATGCAGGTGCATTTATTTAAGGCTTTATAAAAAGAAGTTTAACTTACTTCTAAGGTTTCTCCATAGAATGGAGCCTTTTCTCCATCTACCATAATTTCCAAAGGGATAGTACGAGGCTTTTCTGTACTAGGATCAATGAAGCCCTCTGCTGGACCTTCGGGATCACCAGTTTGCACAACAAATCCATCCGCTGTAGTCAAATTACAAATAAGAAATCACAAATGCATTCATCAAAAAGGCACCATAGTGAGAATCTCTTAACGAAAATTCAGTCACTGTCAAGCAGAAGATACTCAAATTTAGCATCTACTATACAGTGATTGTAATAGAATGTTGAAAACGCAAAGACGTATTGGCTTCAATGGACAAGAGCAGTTCAATATATATAAATCAGAAAATCAATTTGCCTAGAACTTGTGCAAATTTTGAACAATTTGTACATAAGATGACATACCTCTTTGGATCTCCATGCCATCATAGAAGTGCCTTTCAACCAAGTCCACAAAATTGCCAGCCGTAACAGGGGCATTATAACCATCGAGGACAATGTGGAATGTGCACTCCTCCAGGTTAGGATTATCCTTCACTTTAACCTTCATATCAACAGCTGCTCTTCCCTTTAGGAGAGGCATCTTACTGTACTCTTCTGGAACTTCATACGGGAATCCATCCACCATGTCCTCTTCAACACTGCAGAAATCCAATCCCCCAGGAAGATCTCAGCTGCAGTCAATGAGAAGTGCATCTATGAGAATTAATTACCGTTTAAGGGGACTAACTGTCTAAGTCCTAAGGTCCTTTCCAAATTCAAGGCTAAATGAAAAGGTGGCATTCGCATAATATCTGGATTCATTAGTCATTTCCTCTCGGTATAAGTTCAATTTAGTGTACAATCAGTTAATGTGCACTTTGGAATTGATCAGTTGACCAAATTTTGCTATAAATTATGGTTACCCACAAATATAAATTTAACAGCTTAAAGTTGCAAACTGAAAATATGGAACAAGAGTATAAATCTTCATTGTGCAAGAATGAAAGAACCAGCATTATATTCTTACCCTCCAACATAATTGAGCAGCTCCTTCTGTTTTGGGGCTATTGCATCTCGGTTTCTATCCTCCACAATCTTTTGAAATTCTTCCATCCCTAATTCCAGCTTATCAAGTAACTCTATTCCATGCTCCTTCTTCGACTCAGCCAATCCTGCAATTATCAAACTCTTCCCTTGCTTGAGACTACGGGACGCCTGCCTGACATTCTACAACATAAAAACAGCTACCATTAAAGCACAAAACTATGCTAGAAAAAATATTTAAATTAGACAACATTTCTCTTTTGCGACTTTAGCCAAAATCACCCATGAACAAAACAATACTTAACCACACATCACCTCAATTTGTTTACCATTCACCACCTAGGGTCATTCTACCATTAAAAAAAATGTACTGAAAAAAATTCATTCTACCAGCAGGAAAAACCTACTGAAAATACAACAGAATGCCAAAATTAGTCATCAAATATATTGTGCAATCTAGAGCATGTAGAACAGAGTTAGATTAAATACGATTCCACCCCCCCCTGCAAAGTGACATAAATATCATTTAGTTGTGTAATTGATGCTAATAACAATAATTAGTATCACTTACTCTTTCAGCAGAGTCAACTGCTTTCAAGCCAGCAATCTTGAGACTTTCAGTGATATCTTCTAGAGGCTTCTGAACTTCCCTAATTGCCTTATTGTTAATCGGCAGAGCATATCTTAAAAGTGCCCCAGGGTCCTTAATCGGCGGTCCAGAAATTAACACTGCCAAATCCGGAAATGCAGAAGATGCTGCAAGAGCACTGCTGGGCATTTCCATTGCAGGAACTCCAGCTATCAATCCAGCCGCTAGGGCTAAGGAAATGGCGCATTCTTTCAATGAAAACGACCTAGCTTTCTGCCGACAAAAACAAACCCATTCAGAATTTGACAAAATACACCATCGGCTTCTGATCAAGCTTATAAACAATGAATGATTTGTACTTACTTGGTTATCGTTGGTCTTGAATTGATGGTGAGTTTTGGAGGAACATTGAGGTAACCATCTCTTGAGTCGAGAATCGATTGGAAAATTGTGAAATCGAGGAGCGATATGGGAAGAAGGGAGTTTGAGAGAATTGAACTTGGAGGAGCATAGAGAGGCCGAGTAAGAATGGTGGGTGATGAGAGCTGACATGACTGGTTTGATGTGAGGATTTGATGAGCTAGGATAGCATCGGCCTGGGAAAGCGCATAGTAGACACAATCCGATAAGATAAGGCAATCAAGAAGATGAAGTTTTGGTCAATCAATAGAGTGGCGTAGAGCGACGGTTAGATTTTCCGACATTAATAGAGATGATGCGATTTGGGTCGTCCTCACTTTTTTATGCTTAGATAAGGTTTTTGTAAAGGATGGGCCAATGGGAATAACCAGATATTTGAACATAAATATTTTGAGAAATTTTGATGGTATTTGGTCATGTATCTAATATGATTTTAGTCGGATCGATCGAATAATTTTTCGTAAATGTCCGAATTTTAAAGGATGGAAAATGGGAATATCCGGATATTTAAATACATAAATTTGAGAAATTTTGATGGTAATTGGTTGGATATCCAATATTTTTGTTGGATTAGAATCGGATATTAATCATTTGTTTGATTTAGACCCTAAAACTTTATATATAAACTAGTCTAATACCCGCACCTTGTGCGGGATTGAGTTTGAATAAACTGTAAAAAAAAAAAATTAATTATTAAAAATTATTATCTAAATAAATTACAATTTTTTTTAAAAAAAGCGCTAAATGTTAAGAAGAATATATTAATATCAATCTGATTAGATCATATAACAAAAAAATTAATTATTAAATTTATAATAATTGCCAAAGTTTTAAATAAAAAAAATTATTTATCAAATTTATAATTTATTTTTTAATATTATTACCTATAATTTTTTTTTAAAAAAAATCCTTTTTTAAAATCGATTATTTTTTAAAAAAAATCAATTTAATAAAACGATTATAATATCTTTATTAACAATAATACAAATGTTTAAATTAAATATTGTTATATCTCATATTGTAACCCATAAGATTTAAAATGTTAGTTCGGATTTATTTTGTAAAATTTAGAATGCAAACAAAATTCATTGAAATCTCTAAATTCGGTTAAGTGATATGATTATTTTTTTAAAATTATTTTTATAACAGTAAGATATTGAATATGATGAGATGGAATTATTTTTTTTTTAAATTGGCATAATGAGATGGAAAATATTTTAATTTTGATTTAAAACATTTATTGAATAATGGTACAACTGTAATTAAAATGTGGCAAAAATGTAAATATTTGACAAAAAGTCCTAGGTGACATTATTAAGGTGTTGACATGTGGACTAAGAGGGTTCTGTTTTAGTAGTATATATAGATTTGAATTTTCTACCTTATTTTATTTTTATATTAAATAAAATTAATAATTTTAAATAGTTATATGGAGATATCCGGGGATATAAGAGTATTTGGATATTAGTGGATACTCGAATGTTGTCATCCATTTATGCATAGTCTTTCATCGCCATTTTCATCCATATCCTTATCATATAGCGTAGATTGTTGTGTTTTGGGTAGAATTTATTGCTTTTGTTATTTTAAAAATCTACTTGTGCTTTTATGAATGTAGGCGTTTTTAAAGCATAATGTGAAGATCATTAAGAACTAGTAAATGTTCTCCTTGACGTCAAGGATGTCCCAGTCAAGATCGAATTGATTGCGAGTTAAGAGCAAGAAGAAGAAGAAGAAGAAGTGTTCGGCATAAGACAAGTAATTGACTCAACCAATGTTTAAAGTCTAGTCGATCGGGTTTATTTTCCGAAGTTCTATCTTTACGGACCAAGGAAGAAGAAATGACTAAAATTGGATTGATTTCTTCACATCAAATGAGTCGATCACTAGAGTTGTCAAGCCGACTAACACCGTATAAAGAACACATGACCAACTTATCCTTGACAATGCATTTTGTATTTCGACCACTTTGGTCTTGACTGGATTTCCTCGATCTCTGGGAGAACTTTAAATCCTTTTTTGTCAAAATAAATAATTAAATAAATAAATGACGTGCAGGCAATGGGAAGACTCCCCCGTCCCCATCTAATGAGTACGGGACCCAACTGACCATCCGTCCCAGATCTCTTTGCAACTGTGTATATCTAAAATTAATCTAACAACACGGATAAACCGTTAGTTAACTATCCAAATATTAGTAGAAATAATAATAACACACACATATAATAAAAGAAGTAAAACACTCATCATGCTTTCAGAAAATTTCATTTATTATCTTTATTTAAGTCATACACTTTACTAATGCAACTTATTTTGTGACACGAAGGATTCTCAAACCTCGCTTCCGCCCCCGTGTAACCAACATGAGTGGATCCGATGCGCATCACCGTGTCTCTGCCTGAAAGTCAACTAAGTAAGTCCAAAGGACTTACTTGAATCAAAACTCAGTTCTCGTTATCACAATTCGGTCCGCAACCGCATGTTATAAAAGGCAAGTGGATCAATAACGTATCCCATTTTCTTAGAAGTCTCGAACTTCTAAGATACACAAATCCATCATAAGAGAAATTACCAAAATACCCTCATAAGGGTAAAAAGACTACTTTACCCCCTAGGTCTCAAAAACCCTAGAAATATTCTACGAATATTTCTAAAACCTTTTATGAAGCCCAAAACAACAATCTAACACTCACTAGAAAGATCTAGCTAAGTTGGAAGATTTTCCAACTTCTTAACTTTCACGAAAATTTGCTAAGGATCCCACTTTGATTCAACATAAAACGCTCGTACAAAAATCCAAAAATTTCAAATTAAATATTTCAACATCCTATGATATGCACTCTACTTACTAGGACAAAAAAAATCCAAAAAGGATCAATAAATAATCCTACACAAAATCCCAAAGATGACCATTGGATCGACTCCAACTTTTAATACATCAAAGAATGCATATCCCTCTACGACATATTAAAAACTAAACGGTGAAATATATCCTTACAATTATAAAAGAGGGAGTAGCCTCTTATGAATAGTAAATTTCTGTTTATACCCTTCTGTATTTAATATTTTATTATATTCCTATATGGTTGTATTCTTAGTTTGATGACTCATCTCCCCCAAATTTTACGTGTCGTTGCCTCTAGCTTCAGCTTGCCGTCTTCTCTTCCATTTTGGTCTCGGTGTCGGCTTGGAATCACAATACCTTTGTGCATCGGTCTTTGTAACACCCCAAATTTTACAACTTAGGGAGTTACTGGTTAGGACCGCACAGTGGGTCCCGACCTTAGTTTGACAACAACTTAACATGATCTTACAACAAGGCACCGATAAGGAAAAACTAAAAATCATAAAATAGTTTTTATCAATGCATGAATGTGACCAGATCAACTACAGCCGGAAAAGCAATATATCAAAGTACGGAAGGAAACGATGTTCAACTGAAAAACCCACAAAAGCAAAAACTGCAAAACGTCCTAAAGTACGACACCCCGGCTGACCACTACCATCTGGATCACTCGGCATCTGCTCTAACCTGTGTCAAATCTAAACAACATATCAACCGTTAGCTAACTAACCAAATATAAGTAAAATGATAATAGCACAAACACAAGCAGAAACAAAAAATAAACAAACAACATGCTGGCACTCAACAAATTATTATCTGTTATTTAAGTGATTCACATTATTCAATTTAAGTTGTGGCACGAGAACTATTATTAGTTCTCGCCTCCGTTCCTTATCCAACTGGTGTAGGTATAGCTGACTTCCTTTGGTAGCATCACTACAAACCATGTGTGGACTAGTCCCGAAAGAAACCCCCAGCGCCCTGCGAGCTACTGAGCGGAATGCCACCGCCCGTTACTCTTAGGCCAAAATACAGGTCGGTATATATATATCACAACCTATCTTTCTACATGTCAATCACACACCACCATCATCATTTATACTCATATTTAGCAGTCAGCTAAGTAAGCCCAAAGGACTTACCTGTTATAATGCTCGACTCTTTAGTAATCACTTGCTCTGTAACTGTACCCACTCAGTTGCCTGTTAAAGGCGATAAGTGTATTAGCACACTTTCACGTAGATAGAAGTCTAAAACTTCTGAGATTAAATAAGTATTAAGACGTACTAGTTACATTATTAGTTTTAGGGTAAAATGACCATTTTACCCTTGGTTCCGATTTTCTCGAAGACCCTAAAATTCATGTCCAAACTCCTATTTGAAGTTCTAAAATATATCCTAACTCTTAGAATTTTATTAGGTGCGAAAATGACGTTTTTCCTATGTTTCTATTTTCCGGAAGAACCGAAAAAGGCTTAACTTCGGTTCTAAATATAAAATTCTTAACGGCTTATAAAATTTCCGAATTTACTATCTAGATCATCTATGAGGTTCTATCTAGCCTTAGAAGAAAGAATTTCTCCAAACTGTTCAGCCGATATTTTTATAATAATTCCCAAAGTCGGTTCCTCACTCTACTTTCTTATACTTAGTCAAATTTATAAGTTCAATAAAACTGCTCAACTACCTAACTTCGGGAGCTCGTAACTTTCAATCCGACCGTTCATTTCTCACCAAATTTTAATATGATAAACTACATATATCCGTCTACAACATATCCAAAATTCAACGGTGGATCTTTATCCAAACATTTTATAATTGATCGACAAGATGGGCTGTTCGAAACCTAAAAGCTGAAGAACTTAAATTAATTTACAGCAGCCCTTCCTTCCATTTTATGAACATACTCAGCAGCTCATTAACGTTATTTATGCTTAGGCTCAACAACAGCAGTTCATAAACACATGGGTGACAGTGAAGTCGAAGAGAGGAGGAGCAAGCTTACGGAATCTGCAGTCCGGCGTTAAGGGTTGGCGTTTCCGGCGGCGATGGATCCGGCTGCGCAAGAAGACGATTATTGATCCCGGAATCGCAACAGCAGCGGAAGGAAACGGATGGACAGAGGAGGGAGACTTACCGGAACTGCGGTCCAGCGGCTGAGTCCAGGCGTGCACTGGCGTCCGGCGGCTGCAGCGATCGGCGGTGGTGAGCTCCGGAGGTCTGGCTGCGCAAGACTCAGCGGTTACTCTTCTGAAACGAACCAGAAAGCGGACGCGAGGGAGACGAGAGAAGGGAGAGTCGGGATCTTACCGGCCGGCTGGGGCGTGCAGGACTGGGCGGCTGCGGATCCGGCGGGGAGCGGCGCAAGGTGGGCGGCGGAGGACGCAGGCTGGCACTCCGGTTGAAGGTAGGTGCTGCGCTTCTTCTGTAGCAACGTAAGGGATGCAGAATCACGAATTCAGAAGAAAGGTAAGCGGCAGGAGGGATTAGCGATGGTTTAGGGTTAGAGTTAATAGGGTAATTAGGATAATTTAATTAAAATGGGCTGGCTGAATATATTATCGGGCTTGCTAGTGGGCCATTCGGCCTACTCTCCTATTAGAACGGAAAAACAACTCGTTAAATAATACGGAATTATTATTATTTTTAGGACGGAAAAAGGAACTCGTTAAAGTGCGGGAATTTATATAATACGGAATTAGTTTCCGTATTTATAAATTATAATTGATTTTATTTTAAAAGCGTAGATTATTTCCGGGAATTTAATTTATCATTTTATGTGAATCTAGGTCACATAAAATGATAAAACTAAACTCGTTTTATTTTACTGATTTATTTATTTACCATGGTCTCATCTGACTTTGTTTAATTTCACTTTACCGGAACTTAAAATTTTTGGTTATTACATCAGTGCCCCCTTAAAAGAAGTTTCGTCCCGAAACTTAAATTATTTCCCTTACTCACACATTTCTTCCGGTATATTTTAGTTTTCTCAACACCTTTGTTTTCTACCAAGCAGCTACTCAGGCAGCAATCAAACAAGTATCACAAAAGAGAAACAGAAACACTCAAAACAACATGAAAACCTGAAAGGTCAAACAACACAACATCCGAGTACTAACCCGTCAAACAGGAGTAACCTCTAACCCCGCAAAGAACTCGGGGTAGTTACGTCTAACACTCTCCTCAGTCTCCCAAGTGGCCTCATCAGCTCCTCTCCTAGACCACTGGATCCTCAGCATAGGTATCTCCTTGGATCGCAGACGTCTGGTACTGCGTTCCAAGACAGCTACGGGGTACTCTACAAATGTATGGTCAGGCTCCACTATCAGATCCTCATGGCTGATGACATGTCTCGGATCCGGAATGTACTCTCGCAGCTGAGATACATGAAAAACTGGGTGTACTCCCTCTAATCTCTGTGGCAGTGCTAGTCGGTAGGCAACCTCTCCGACTCTCTCTACGATCTCAAATGGTCCGACATACCGGGGACTCAGCTTCCCCTTATTGCCGAAACGTCTAACTCCCCTCGTAGGTGACACCCTCAACCACACCTGTGCACCTACTCTAAACTCCAAAGGTCGACGCCTTTTGTCGGCGTAAGACTTCTGACGACTCTGAGCTGCTAACATCCTTTCCCGGACTAAGGCAATCCGGGCGATGTCGTCCTGTATCTGATCTGGTGCTACTCCGTCAGCCTTGCTAGGCTCATCCCAACATAGCGGTGTACGACATTTCCGTCCGTACAAAGCCTCATAAGGTGCCATCCCAATAGACGCATGCCAGCTGTTATTATATGAAAACTCTACTAGTGGGAGGTGATCTGGCCATACCTGTCCCCAATCTAGCCCACATGCCCGTAACATGTCCTCCAGGGTCTGGATGGTCCTCTCTGACTGACCGTCTGTCTGTGGGTGGTAGGCAGTGGTAAAGTGAAGACTCGTACCCAGAGCAGTATGTACCTGCTGCCAGAACCTCGAGGTAAAACGTCCATCCCTGTCGGATACGATAGTCCTCGGTACTCCATGGAGTCTCACAATATGCCTGGTGAACTCCTCTGCTAGACGACTTACCGGCCACGTCTCCTTAATCGGAATGAAACGTGCGGTCTTCGTCAGACGGTCTACTACCACCCAAATGGCATCAAAGCCTCTGCTGAGCCTCAATCCAGTGACGAAATCCATAGAAATGTCTTCCCACTTCCAGTGTGGTACTGGAAGTGGGTGTAGCTCTCCTCCGGATCTACGGTGCTCAATCTTGACCTGCTGACAGGTCGCACACTGAGCTACATAACGGGCCACATCAGGCTTCAAACCACCCCACCAGAAGGAACGTCTCAAGTCCCTATACATCTTACTCGCTCCTGGATGTACGGAGTAAGGGGTAGTATGAGCCTCACCTAGTATCCTCTGCCTCAGCTCACGGTTTGATGGCACACAAACACGGTCATGTCGTCTCATCACTCCATCGGCACCAGCGTCTTCCGACTCAAAGCGTCGGCAACTACATTCGCCTTTCCGGGGTGGTAAAGAATCTCAAGGTCAAAATCCTTGATCAACTCTAGCCACCGCCTCTGGCGGTTATTCAACTCCCGCTGAGTGAATATGTACTTCAGACTCTTATGGTCTGTGAAGATCTGACAGGTCGCTCCATAGAGATAATGACGCCAGATCTTAAGAGCGTGCACTACTGCTGCTAACTCTAGGTCATGAGTGGGGTAGTTCTCTTCATATGTCTTCAGCTGTCGAGACGCATATGCTATAACCTTACCCCTCTGCATCAAGACACACCCCAAGCCCAGCTTGGATGCATCACTGTACACTACGAAGTCCTCTGTACCCTCAGGCTGTGCTAAGATCGGAGCAGACGTCAATCTCCTCTTCAGCTCATCA
>BSUD01000001.1:24678784-24771982 GCA_033239045.1 Fagopyrum esculentum | reverse complement strand
TGACTTGACTTATTCGGTGTTACTTGTACTTGTATCGATTTGACTTTACAATTGTTGTATTTGATCTCTTTAAGGACTTCTCCACATGTCGATAAAATTTATTTGTAACCATGTGGTCATTCTTCTTATATGCCAACACGTCACTACTAATTAACCCTCACATGTAAAGGCTCCGTTGTTACCATTTAGTCTATAGTTGACCTTGTACAATATCATAGACTTACCTTTCTTCTATCTCTTTGCAGTTTGATTTACTTGTTGGAATCTACCTCCTCTAGTTTCTACGTTTATACTCCTTTAGCTTCTTCCATAATCTACACTTCCATTTCTCACTATAAGGCCACTATACTCTTTCCTAGTTTAGCTGCATCATTCATCTGTCGTCAATGGACTCATCAGATTTTCCATGATAGCTCGTAATTACATCTTCGCGATTCCTTTTACCTCGGTCATCAGCTGCTTGCGAGGTTCCGGTGTGAATTGTTGGTGTTGGTAACTTAAGTCCCTTTGAGAGAGGGAAGTTATTACGGCCCTTGGGTATGCCACGATCATTTTCACACACTCTTGTTCCTGAGTTGGTGCTAGATTATAATGTTGCCTTTATAGTGATCCTTTGACTCCGCTTTCAAGATTCTATCATTTGGATATTTGTGTCAAAATCTTTCCTGTAACTCACTTGCCTTATAGAAAGTCACTATGCCTCCATGGTTATGAAATCTACCCTCCACTTTCTGGCTAATCCATAAGCTTCAGTTGTGCGGCTCTTTAAGTCCTCATAGTTGGTTTGACGACATCTCTCTTCGTAACTTTTAGGTTATCAGTGTCTAGGTGGACCCGCTTGATTAGGATGCCGACTTAATTTGCCAATAGTGGCCATATTCCGCCCTGCTTCTAACAACAATCTTCATATTTTGGTCTGTCGGTAAGCTTAAATTTATTATTTCTTGTTTGGATTGGTTCTAAACCTTACTTTGACTTTCATTACTATGATGGTTTTTGACGGTATCTACGTGATTCGTATCGTCATTTTACACCACACTTGAAAGAACCTCTGTGATGTCGCTCCAAATCTGCATCATTGTCGACCATCCAATGCTTTTCCGGAACTACTCTCATGTATAATCTTCATTTGATCCTATTAAGTTAACTCGGGATCCCCTTCATGCCATGGTCGTTGGTGTTGTCCTTCAGCCTTCACTTTTCCATCTCGACGTTCCTCAACCAATCGGAGGAGTTGTCTGCCATTCGTCTACCCTAATGCACATAAGATGTGCATACTAATCCTCACGTTTAAACCCTCCAAAATCTACTTAGATGTGCCAACGGAGTGAGAAACTCATTAATCTCTATTAAGGACATAATATATTATTATGCTACTAACCTTCGACATATGTTATCTATTGTACATATCTTTATAAGCAGCTACTACATCAATATAACATTTCTAAATGTACTAAGCTGCCGAGATCCGCAGAGGTAGTGGTGGTCATCCGTACTTTCTATCCCAACCCGACTCTGTATGCATTTTAAAACCAAAAATTTTCTTTGGAAAACTCAGACCCTTTTCGGGTTCTGTTTATTTACTTATATGACCTTTTTAGAAGATTCAAGTGCCATTGTTGCCAACCTAGAGCTCTGATACCATGTTGTAACACCCCAAATTTTACAACTTAGGGAGTTACTGGTTAGGACCGCACAGTGGGTCCCGACCTTAGTTTGACAACAACTTAACATGATCTTACAACAAGGCACCGATAAGGAAAAACTAAAAATCATAAAATAGTTTTTATCAATGCATGAATGTGACCAGATCAACTACAGCCGGAAAAGCAATATATCAAAGTACGGAAGGAAACGATGTTCAACTGAAAAACCCACAAAAGCAAAAACTGCAAAACGTCCTAAAGTACGACACCCCGGCTGACCACTACCATCTGGATCACTCGGCATCTGCTCTAACCTGTGTCAAATCTAAACAACATATCAACCGTTAGCTAACTAACCAAATATAAGTAAAATGATAATAGCACAAACACAAGCAGAAACAAAAAATAAACAAACAACATGCTGGCACTCAACAAATTATTATCTGTTATTTAAGTGATTCACATTATTCAATTTAAGTTGTGGCACGAGAACTATTATTAGTTCTCGCCTCCGTTCCTTATCCAACTGGTGTAGGTATAGCTGACTTCCTTTGGTAGCATCACTACAAACCATGTGTGGACTAGTCCCGAAAGAAACCCCCAGCGCCCTGCGAGCTACTGAGCGGAATGCCACCGCCCGTTACTCTTAGGCCAAAATACAGGTCGGTATATATATATCACAACCTATCTTTCTACATGTCAATCACACACCACCATCATCATTTATACTCATATTTAGCAGTCAGCTAAGTAAGCCCAAAGGACTTACCTGTTATAATGCTCGACTCTTTAGTAATCACTTGCTCTGTAACTGTACCCACTCAGTTGCCTGTTAAAGGCGATAAGTGTATTAGCACACTTTCACGTAGATAGAAGTCTAAAACTTCTGAGATTAAATAAGTATTAAGACGTACTAGTTACATTATTAGTTTTAGGGTAAAATGACCATTTTACCCTTGGTTCCGATTTTCTCGAAGACCCTAAAATTCATGTCCAAACTCCTATTTGAAGTTCTAAAATATATCCTAACTCTTAGAATTTTATTAGGTGCGAAAATGACGTTTTTCCTATGTTTCTATTTTCCGGAAGAACCGAAAAAGGCTTAACTTCGGTTCTAAATATAAAATTCTTAACGGCTTATAAAATTTCCGAATTTACTATCTAGATCATCTATGAGGTTCTATCTAGCCTTAGAAGAAAGAATTTCTCCAAACTGTTCAGCCGATATTTTTATAATAATTCCCAAAGTCGGTTCCTCACTCTACTTTCTTATACTTAGTCAAATTTATAAGTTCAATAAAACTGCTCAACTACCTAACTTCGGGAGCTCGTAACTTTCAATCCGACCGTTCATTTCTCACCAAATTTTAATATGATAAACTACATATATCCGTCTACAACATATCCAAAATTCAACGGTGGATCTTTATCCAAACATTTTATAATTGATCGACAAGATGGGCTGTTCGAAACCTAAAAGCTGAAGAACTTAAATTAATTTACAGCAGCCCTTCCTTCCATTTTATGAACATACTCAGCAGCTCATTAACGTTATTTATGCTTAGGCTCAACAACAGCAGTTCATAAACACATGGGTGACAGTGAAGTCGAAGAGAGGAGGAGCAAGCTTACGGAATCTGCAGTCCGGCGTTAAGGGTTGGCGTTTCCGGCGGCGATGGATCCGGCTGCGCAAGAAGACGATTATTGATCCCGGAATCGCAACAGCAGCGGAAGGAAACGGATGGACAGAGGAGGGAGACTTACCGGAACTGCGGTCCAGCGGCTGAGTCCAGGCGTGCACTGGCGTCCGGCGGCTGCAGCGATCGGCGGTGGTGAGCTCCGGAGGTCTGGCTGCGCAAGACTCAGCGGTTACTCTTCTGAAACGAACCAGAAAGCGGACGCGAGGGAGACGAGAGAAGGGAGAGTCGGGATCTTACCGGCCGGCTGGGGCGTGCAGGACTGGGCGGCTGCGGATCCGGCGGGGAGCGGCGCAAGGTGGGCGGCGGAGGACGCAGGCTGGCACTCCGGTTGAAGGTAGGTGCTGCGCTTCTTCTGTAGCAACGTAAGGGATGCAGAATCACGAATTCAGAAGAAAGGTAAGCGGCAGGAGGGATTAGCGATGGTTTAGGGTTAGAGTTAATAGGGTAATTAGGATAATTTAATTAAAATGGGCTGGCTGAATATATTATCGGGCTTGCTAGTGGGCCATTCGGCCTACTCTCCTATTAGAACGGAAAAACAACTCGTTAAATAATACGGAATTATTATTATTTTTAGGACGGAAAAAGGAACTCGTTAAAGTGCGGGAATTTATATAATACGGAATTAGTTTCCGTATTTATAAATTATAATTGATTTTATTTTAAAAGCGTAGATTATTTCCGGGAATTTAATTTATCATTTTATGTGAATCTAGGTCACATAAAATGATAAAACTAAACTCGTTTTATTTTACTGATTTATTTATTTACCATGGTCTCATCTGACTTTGTTTAATTTCACTTTACCGGAACTTAAAATTTTTGGTTATTACAGTCTTCTTCTCCCTCACTCTTCCATGCAACTCTTCTTCTTCTTCTTCTTCTTCTTCTTCTTCTTCTTCTTCTTCTTCTTCTTCTTCTTCTTCTTCTTCTTCTTCTTCTTCTTCTTCGTCCTTTCACTTTTCTTTTTCCATCTTGCTTTCTCTTCATCTGGAACTCTGATTGTATATGGTTTTGATCTCTTTCGTCACTTCTAATTTCGATTTCCCCTTATTTCAGTTTGTGCTTTCAAGGAGACCGGATTTCATCCTTGGCGGCGGCATTGGTAGCAGTGTGACTATGCGGCTTCTTCACGAATCTGGCCACCCTTGCACCGCCTTTTACAATATCCATTCCATCTTTGCGATTTCAATTCCAAGGTTAGGGTTTCATCTTAGGAAGAAAATCAACGCCCTCTCCTAAGGAGATTTGTTTTTTTTTATTGCAATTGCTCATTTTTCTGTTTCAGGTTTCATTTTCTAAAGACGTTGCTGATTTATTGCCTTCTGGTCCTTTTAGAATGGAGGTATCTACTGCTAATTGGGGATTCACACCCTCTTTTGAGGCTTCCCTATACAATGAAGAAAGGTAAAACAAGTTAGATATAATAGTCTCCACTTCACCTTCTCTACACCTCAAGATTCTGGTAAGTTTATTCTTTCATGGGATCCATTGCCATTTTCGATTCCAATTTTCAATAATTATGATCTGTTTATTGGAACTTTGATTATTCATGTTTGTCTCACCAACTTAAAGAACAATTGAATTACAATGTTATAGAGATTACTCAAAAAGCGGAGACAAAAACTTCTAATTTATGACTTGGCGTTGATGAATTTATCTTTTGCTGATAGTAATGGAGTTTGGCTTGGCTTATTTTCTGCAAACTTTTGGTGCCCTTGGAGGATTGGCTGCTTCTTTAATCCGTGTTCCTACATAGGTAACTTCTTGGATGTTATAGTTTTCCTATGTTACCTAAGTGAATGGTAATTGACGGGGATTTCATTTCTTGTCAAGTTGTTAAACAAAGGATGCAAACAGGGCAATTCGCTTCAACCTCAGATGTTGTTCGTCTTATTGTTTCAAGGGAGGGATTTAAAGGTCTTTATGCAGTAAGTAATGTTTTTCTTTCTTAAGAGTTTTTTTATTTCACTAGTGGCAATGCTCAAAAAAATTCTGTCAGACCTCGACTTCATTTGATATTGCAGGGATATGGATCATTCTTGTTGCATGCCTTGCCCTTTGATGATGTACAATTTTACATATATGAGCAAATTCGGATAGGCTACAAGCTGGCTGTAAGCATATCATATGATGCTATGCAATTACTTTGGATTGTCATTCTAACTTTGACTTCTTCCCCTCCCAGGCAAAAAGAGATCTAAGTGATCCTGAGAATGCCATCATTGGGGCCTTTGCAGGTAACTCGTTTTAAAAGTTGATCAACTAATTTACTTACAATTTTGTTGCATCTCCTTTCTGATTGATGAATTTTGTAGGTGCAATGACGGGTGCTGTAACTACTCCCCTTGACATAATCAAGACTCGATTAATGGTCCAGGTAAGCCTTTAGTTTCTAGCAATTCTGTATTTCTTTGAATGCAGATTTGCTTACCACTAGAGATGTCATTCGGGTGGGTCGGGTTATATCTGTTTCGGGCAGTTTTTGATCGCATTAAAGTCATGCCTAATGCTACTTGGATGTACTCGGGTTGATATGGTGCATGTCACGGATTTCTTATTTCTTAAAATTCGGATGGTCGAGTCATTTCGGTTCGATTTACTTTGGGTTCTCGATAATTTTGGTCATATTATCGAGTTCGGTCGTTTTGAGGTTTGGGTTATTTTGGTTTAGAGTCAAATTAGTTTATTAGAGTCGGGCCTTGAATATACTTCTTTTTTCATTTTTTGGTTGAAAATCAGGTTCCGATCTTCAATAGACAATTTATCAAATGTTTTTTTTTTCCAAGAAGACATATATATGTTAAGCATTATGGCCTAAAAACTGAAACAATTTGTAGGTCGAAGCATTCAGGTGAGAGCATTTTGGGTTCTCCGGTCATTTCTGTGACACCTATTTCATTTCTAGTTGATTACTAGTTAATTAACCCTGTTTAAAGCAATAAGCAGAAAAGCGGAAACCATAAAAATTTAAAACTTTATCTTACAGTCATCATAATATATAATCATACTAACATACGTCATAAAACTCTGTTTAGCAAAACACAACGGTTTAAAAACACACAAAACATCCTAGACGGTAGCATCCCATAACAGCCCACCTGATATGATCTCAAATCCAGGTGTTGGGTCCAACGTCCTTGCCTTGATCAGGCTGAGTCTGAGTAGCTGAAAAATATGGATACAACAACAATGAGCTATAAGCTCAGTAAGGGTATACAAATCGCACTCTCCCAAAATATATAAGTATCTAATATCCCGTCCCCAAAGGACACACTATACCCGTTCTCACATTCCAAAACACACATACATCTCCACATTCACATTACATACAAAACACATAACATATACGCATTCAAGCATGTTATCATACCACATATAAACATATCACCTCATATAAACATCTCATATCATACCATCACATATAAATAATCATAACATAACATATAACATGCTAGACTCGATTGCATCGATGCATAGGTGATAATTAACTAACTAGCCCCAACTGATCGTACGATATATTTTCTCATGTGCTTTCGTATTTCTTTTCTTTCTTTCTTTCTTTCTTTCTTTCTTTTTTTTCTTCTTTCGGTTGGCCAACCCGATAGCGTCCTAGGCCCCTTGTAGATCATGTAGCGACCTCGGCCATCTTGTCCTAAGACCCCCTGTAGATCAAGTTGCGATCTTGGACTATTTTTCTCATCTTGAGGCCCCCTGTGGATCAGGTAGCGACCTCTGAGCCCCCTGTAGATCAGGTAGCGACCTCGTCCCCCGGACACCCGTGCGGTGCGACCCAGTTGGGCTAATTAATCAATTATCATCCTACATTATCAGTTTCATATCATAACTCAATTTCATGCTTCCATCATATTCCTTCATCATATTCTTTCCATTATTATCTCATGTACCTCATGCATGCATTAATAAATCATATCAAGTCATCATCATCATTTCACTCATATATATATAAGCATGCATAAAATCATGGTATATTAAATACATAACATATATTAAGCAAGTGTAACTCATATACACTTACCTCGCAGGTAAGAACAATAAAAGCTCACAAACCTACTATTGAGTCCGTTTCCCACTCGGACTATCCTCCTTTATCGTGCTTGGATACGCTCACAAAGAACTAAGCTACAGTTAACCAAAACCTTCAACAACACCAGCGGAGAATATCATATTCCTCGTATTAAACTCCTCGATTCAAACACCAGTTAAATTCATTCCTTTGAATTTAATTAACTTATATCCTCCTCTATAATCCCAATTTAATTAATTAACCTTCAATTAATTAATTAAAATTTTCCAAAATAACGTTTTGCCCGCATGCAATTTCTGAACCCACATGTCATCAAATCTCAACAAACAAACAGCCCATAATCACCAGAATAAAGTAACGAGTATAATGGAATTTCCAATTATCCATTTTGGCAAGTCTAAGGTAAATTTAGGCCAAATCGCAACACGGAAAACTAATAAATTCATAACTTATTCGTTACTAACCCGATTGACGATCCGAAAGAAGATTTGGAATCACAACGACGCAGGCTACGCTCGGACACCATCAAATTCACCGGAATCTGAGCGACGGAACCTCCATAGTATCACATATACTCGACCAAACCTTCCCTTGTTCGGAAATGTGGAAAATCAGTACCAAAATGAAGAGAATGAAGAGAGGAATCCAAAAACTCAAACGGATTTGAAATTGGATTAGAAACGAAGAGTAGATCTGAGTTTGAAGGTTGAGAGAAATCAGAGCTTTTACGAGGAAACGTGAAAGGAAATGAATTAATAAACGTTATTTCCGCTATTTATAGCGAAGACGAATTATCCTTTAGCGGAGTCGATAATTATCCTTTCACCGATCCGAAAGCGGTTTAAGCCCCCTTCTCCAAACTTCTCGAAATTGGAATGATAAATCTGGAATATTGTATGGATAATTATTCCGCAATTGTCTCGAAAAATGCGTATTCCTAAGCTGTCTTTCTTAGCCGCTAAGAAACGAAATAACGACTCTTTTGGCCGTTTTGCCTTTCCATGTTTTTTCATATCTAGGACATGTCCGATGTACTGATCATTTCTCTCAACTGCATTTTTATTAATTGAAGCTCCCAAATGCTCCAAATAACACCGGGGTGTAATATCATCTAGGAGCAGGTTACCTCGAGAGGTATCTCGTTTTAAAACGGATTTAATTCTTTAAAATTCTCGATTAGGTCATCTTCGATTTTTGACTGTTACAATTTTGGCCGAGTTACTTTGGTCACCGGGTCATTTCCGACCAATCTATTTGGATATAATTGGATATGGAACATTTCAAAAAATGGGTAATATTTGTTTTGCGTTAAATCAATTTTGGTCGGACCTCTCAAATTTTCAGTAACTTTTTTTTCCATTTCAGTTTGGGTTTATATTTTTCTACTCTACTTATCATTGTATTTTGGCTCCTTTGTTCTGTGCAGGGATCAGCTAATCAATACAAAGGGATTCTTGATTGTGTACAACAATTGTCAGGGAAGAAGGTCCTCGTGCCCTCTTGAAGGTATAGCTCGCGTGCACCGAATTTGTCGAAAATGTACAATCCTTAAGGTATTCCTTACACCAAATTACTCTGTTTGTAAATCAATGTGTCTTGTCTTGTGATGAAATATAGGGTATTGGACCAAGAGTCTTATGGATCGGCATCGGTGGCTCTATATTCTTTGGTGTTCTTAAAAGTACGAAGCACATGCTCGCACAAAGCCATTCGATCCCAAGAGAAAGACGGGTTAACGTATAGCTACAACCTACGGTAATCTCGTGTTTGATATCATCTGCAAGTTTTCTAGCTCTCCAGAATTTTGTTTGTAATGTGCCAATTGAATAATTGTAATTGACAAGGGAATCGTTGTTTGTAATGTGCTCTAACATGCCTTTGCTGAATGCATTAACAATCCCTTTTCTCTATCGATTGTAGTTATGGGGCCTGATCCTAGCCACCTAATTATATTAAAAGCCAAATTAATATATAAAACGAGATGATTTAATATAAAAGTCCTGGCAATTTCATCTTGAACAAAAATTGATGTCTAATATCTTCTCGTATTTGAAACCCAATTCGCTATTATAGCAATAATCGTAAGCGTACCATAACTATATACCCTTAAACACCAATGTTGCACGTGCTCGATTGTATGAGAATATGAAAACTCAACGGACACAATGCACAAGGTCAGCAACATACCGTAATTACATACCCAACAAACACAACCATTAAATTCACCGTATATATGTACCAACAAAAAACCCGACGCGCGCGCAAGGCGCCCGCGGCTCCAACTAGTTTTTGTAATATCTAAACTCAACAGTTTGTGACAAAATTCTGAAAAACACAAAAGAAGTGCAGAATGTCCAGTCTTCAATCCTCCTTGACAACCACTACTGAAAATACATTACCCATACACCCCAGGTTCGAAGCCTACTAGCAGCAGAAATTATGAACTCAGGTTTGGCATATTGTTGGTCCTAGGTTCGAGGCTCGTGAGAGTCATTGGTACAAGGCTACTCCTCTCCTCATGTACATATCGAAAGGATAGGAAGGCAAGGAGGGTGCTCACTGGGCGGAACTACAGACGGCTAGGAAGGAGATAAGGCACTAGGGAGCCCTTCACTCGACTCCTATTGCTGGTGCTCCTGGACGAAGGCCATGACTAAGGAATCCATCTCCTTCCTCTGCTGGTACGTGAAGGACAACAACATTAGGGCTCAATCGAAGCACTCGATAACTATCTCAAACAAGGAGAGGATGTAAGGCTGGCTTGGTGTCGAGGAAGCCGCAGTGATGTACGATCTGGCTCGCTGGGGTCCGAGAGAAGCGTCGGATGTTTGAGCACCCTGTGAGTCAGGTTCGTTACAAAACAACTTAGTCCACGAGGGTACCCTAACCTTACATGGCCTTGCTGTGTGTGCGCTAGAGGGAGAGTCACGATCGGGGTTCACCGGCTTACTCAGGTTGCTCGCTCCGTAAGACGCTAAAGAGGGACGTCGGCTGGTAGGTTCTGTACGGCCGGTACGAAGGTCGCCTGTCTGTGTCGTTGGCGTGGAGAGGAAGGCCCAAAGAGGCTACCAAGGCTGATGTTGGTTGAAGGCAAGGGGTGAGAGGCAGGAGGTGGGTAGCGTCGATAGGTAGAAATGGAAGGGAAGAGGAGGGCCTTCAAACTGGACGGTGAAGGAAGCGAAGAGAGCGACAGTCTCCTCCGGTTTTGGGCTTGACGATGAAGAGACGTCTGGCTTCCCTAGCGATGCTGCTTATGTGAGGTAGGAGGCGGGGTAAGATAGCCATGGAAAGACGGTTAGGGTTTTGATAGGGAGGCTACACTACTGGTGCGCATGAAGGAAGTTGTTCCAGATTTTCCGCCTAAGAAGTCGCGATCCTTGCCATGCTGGACCTCCATGAAGAGCACCCCAACGTCCGTCCACAAACATGCTTGCTTCATTGGCTCATCCGGCTATGACAAGAATGGGTTGGGCTTGGTCTAGGCCTTATCTTTGGCTTTGTCATGATTTTGGTTTAGATGGTCCATCACTCTAGTATGTAAGAAGAAAAAAAATAAAAGAGTGATGTTATTATTTTATGTGAGTAGAATCTCACATGAAATAATAAAATTTTTTGTTCGTTCATGATATAAATTATTATAAATAATAAAAACTTAATCTGGTCAAAATCCGTTTCGGCTCGGGAATTTATGTACATTATTGTGTGTTGTTAAAAACTTATGTGTGATATCTTATTATCCGGATTGGTTTCATTTATAACTTATACCGTCCTTCATTTATAACTTATACCGTCCTTATGTTACTATATATATGTTGTGTTCGGTCTTGTTTAACTACATTAGACCTTATTGTGTTCCACATATGCACCCTTGTTTTTTGAAATCAAGTGTGTCATTATGTACATTAATTTGTAATGTTTCGGTTTAGTTTTATTCATAATGTATTGTTCTTCTGTGCCTGATGTTCTGTTGTGTTTGTGTGTTTTAAATTAGTGTATTTAGTATGTTATATAATGTTATGTATTACCGTGATGTATAGTAATTTTGTGTATATTTTGTTAAATTTGTGTACGGTATGTAAACTTTTGTTTTTTTGTATGTTATTTTGTATTTGTATGTTTGAAATTTGTGTATATTATAATGTGAAGTAATCTTATGTACTCATTTTTTGTTTGATAAAAAATATATATTATGTACATGAAAGTCCTTTGGAATGACGTACATAATTAGATTGTGTTTATTATTTTTGTAACAGTTATGGTGGGTGTATTCGTCACCATCTAGTTATGAATGACGATGGAAAATGGAAAGCGATGTTTAGAACTAAATTGGAGTTGGGTCAAGTAAGCTATTATTGCTACAAGTTTCATGCTCGTTTGACGTTTTGAAAGACAAGATTGCTTCACTATCTGGAATATCTGTAATAGAGTTTGACTTAAGTTTATCTTACAAGAATCCTTTCAATCCGGGCTTCAAACCATATGATGTTAACACAAGAGACGATTTGGATACTTTTGTACACATAAATGAACTTCCACAGTATAGTTGGAGTGTTCCTTTTGTCAATAAAGTTGAACTATACAAATTTGGTGGAGGGATGTTGATCGAACTACACAGTCAAGAACATGTTATGAACTTTACAAAACAGTTTGTCCAGCATGCGGTACAAAAGGTTAACGAACATTTACAGCTCGAGTTTATGTACAACATGTTTGAGTGTAATGACGACTAAATATATAGAAGATACGGAAAATAACGCTATTACAATAGTTCCGCATACAAATACTTTTGTATCATCAAGAAAGGATTTACTGCTTCATGTTGGGAAGATATATCGTACCAAGACTAAACTGAAGAACACGCAGTGTCTACATTCAATATCTGAGTGTTCACAATACAAGATTGTATAGCCGAAAAGGAAGACAGTAACAACCAGATGGATCGACAAAGATTGCAAATGGAGGGTGTGTTTCTCTATACTCGGTGAATCAACATACTTTACCACAACAAAGTTTGTTTTCATGAACACATGTTCTTATCACTTGCGGTGGTCGGCAAATAGGGGAGTTTCATATCATGTAATAGCTGAGAAGGTTAAATCAATGTAAGTGACATTATTTATGCTTGAACTTGTGTCTTTATTCAACATACACAATACATTAATGGTGTACTAAGACTATGACAAACTGATTTGTGTAGGTATGGTAATTCAAAAAAATTACCATCGATTAATAAGATCATCACTGTAATGAAGAGTTTGCATCGGATTAATGCTAGCTATTGAAAGTGTTGGAAAGCTCAAGAGGACGTGAAGGACATGATTAAAGGAACTTCGAAGGATAATTACAACACAATTTCGGCGTATTTATTTATGTTGGTAGAGTTCAATGAATGTACTACTGTGGATATTGTATAGGACGATGAGAGTCCTTTCAAGTATGTTTTGCTATCGTATGACCCATCCATCCGGGAATTTGGAGTGATGCGAAAGGTATATAAAGTATAAAAATTGAGTTTCATTTTTGTATATCATCTCAATTTTATTATACTTATGTACATGACATGTATATTTGTTGGTTATATCATAATTGTTCATATGTACACGTGTATGTTTGTGTAGGTAATCACTGTTGATGGGACACATCTTACTGAAAAAATATGGTGGAATGTTGCTTGTTGCAACCGCACAAGATGCAAATCAACAAATATACTTCATTGCATTTGGAATTGTTGGTAGTGAAAATGATGCATCTTGAGATTTCTTTTTTTTAAGAATATGAGACGTA
This sequence comes from Fagopyrum esculentum, assembly GCA_033239045.1. Lineage (NCBI taxonomy): Eukaryota > Viridiplantae > Streptophyta > Magnoliopsida > Caryophyllales > Polygonaceae > Fagopyrum > Fagopyrum esculentum. The sequence goes on along the minus strand of BSUD01000001.1, from coordinate 24,758,804 downwards.
TCGTACCAAACAAGGACCTTGTGTTTGTGTCCGATATGCATACTTCGATTAAAAAAGGTATAACATCATACTATCAAATGATATTCCACAAATACTGTGTATGACATCTAAAAGGTAATCTCCGAAAGAGAACAAGATCTAGCAAAATCTTGCAGATGTTCATTGATGCGACTATGAGTTACAAGGAGAGCGATTGCATTGAAATATTACACCGAATATTAGAGTACACATATATTAACGTTATGTTTTGTATGCTTTAAATAGTAATGTTTTCAATTTGTAATCCTTTTTTTACAACAGAAGACACCAAATGAGGAAGATTTCCTTAATGAAATAGGAATTTCAACATGGACACTCTCTTTATCACCTGCAAGAAGGCACAACATCATGACTAGTAACAACGCCGAATGTGTTAACGTGATCATGAAAGAAGGTCGAGAGTATCTTGTTCTAGCAATGTTGAATGAAATCAGGCAAATGACTCGATGGTTTGCGGAAAGACATCAAAGGTCAAAAGCTTGTGTAGAGGTTTCCACTCCGAAAATCGAAGCAATTATCGAGAAGAGGTTTGATGAATGTGAGAGCTACTTTGTGTACGTCCTTGATGTAGACATGACGGAGTTTGAAGTACATAAGTGTGATGAGCAAGTTATTGTTTGTTTGTAGATGAGAACTTGTGCATGTAAGGAGTTTGATATTGAAGAAATATCATGCATACATGCAGTTGCAGCTGCAAAACATGTGGGTATGAGTCCATCTTATCTAGTTAGTAAGTACTACTCGTCAGAAAGTTGGAGGGTTGGTTATGCGGAAGTTATTTATCCATTACCTAGCAAGTCAGAGTGGAACATTCCTACTTCAATAGCAGATATGAAATGTGAGCATCCGTTGAAGCGTAAAAGGTGTGGTAAGATGATAAAAGTTAGGTTCCGTTCAACATGAGAACAATGGAGTAATAGGAAATGCAGTTGTTGTGAATCTAGCGGGCACACGAAATGACTTGTCAGAATCAACCAAAGTAGACGTATTATTTGTTTAGAACAATATTTTTCATTATGAAAGCATTAACAAGTTGTTTGTGTACACTGAATGACGTACAAGATTATGTTAGATGGTTCAATATGGCGTCATAATACACAATATCCATAAGCACATGTTTAGGTACATAACGTTACTAAACAATGGTTATACATGTTGTTTGGTATATATTGTGTAAAACTAAAATACCCCGTCTTTTTAATCTTGTGACATGTACACTAGTTTATGCATATACACTATAATTAACTTATTGTATATGCATAATGTTATGGTTTGAGTACATACATAAACATAAGATGAACTCGTATACATGGTTCAATACGGTGTCGTAATATATAATATTCATCAACACTTGTTTAGGTACACAACGTAACTGAACAGTTGTTGTACACACTGTTTTTTTATGTTATGTAAAATTGAAATACTTCGTTTTTTAATCTTTTGACATGTACACTAGATTGTGACATATACACTAGAATTAATGTACTGTGTATGCATAATGTTATGTTTTGTGTGCATACAAACATAAGATGTACTTGCATACCTGCATGCAAAATGTGAAAGACTATTAGTTACATAAATAGTTTGTTCATATTTGTCTAACACCATAAAACTAACAATGCATATAGCATGTGAGATTGCAGATGGCACATCAAACACTAATTAAGGCCACAAATTTTATATCTCTTCGAACCATTCATTTCATTCTCTTGTAAACACAACATTAGCAAATTTCTCTCTGATTGCTTGAACCACTTCATCGTTGATGTCAGTGAAATCTTTTCGGCTAGATGCAAGATACTATATGTATTCCAAAGTAAATATTCCGCAACTCCCCCTAGAAAAAAATCAATTTCATTAGTTATATTTATGTTTGACATAGTAAATCTTGTACGTAAATGAGATAATCAAAACTTATGTACGTACCCATCAACATTGGTGTTCAAGTTAGTCTTTTGAATCACTTTGAAATGCGTCCCCAAGTTCTGTCCAAACCTTGTGTGTTTACCATGTACCCTCAACAGTTGTAGGAATATAACAACAAGGGGTTCGATCAACATTTGCAATTTGTCATCTTTTATGCACATGATTTGTGGATCATATACATGAATGCACCAGTCCATGAGGTTAATTTTCAAAGCTACACAGTGACAATCCAGTAGGTTGTTGGGTGAGTAAATCACGTCAACGTCGTTTGCAGAACATTTGTGGAACATCGCCAGTGATGACTTCATACATACTTTCCTTGAAGTTTGACTTCTCATTCTTGATGTTCACAAAGTTTGCAAATAATGAACGGTTGTATGCTCTATCCCATCGAGTAGATTGTACATTGATGCGTCCAAAGCGTTTATGGGTTTTCACACATACTTTTACGCATATGCATAATGAGTTCATCGATCACCTGATGTACGTACATTAATAATACAGGAACATATTACTAAGTTGACTGTAACACCCCAAGTTCTCAGAACTCGGGGAGTTACTGGTTAGGACCTCACAATGGGTCCCGACCTTGGTTTAACAACAACTTTACTAGAATCTTACAACAAGGCACAAATGTATCTAAAACAATTTCAAAACATAATATTTTTATTGTATGAATGTACACATGTGTCAGCCTTACAAAACATATATAAGATACATAACATGCATGCCGTATGGAAGACTCCCCCGTCCCCATCTAATGAGTACGTGGACCCGACTGACCATCTTTTTCGGTTCTCTTTGCAACTGTTTATCTCAACAAGATCTACAACACGGATAAACTGTTAGCTAACAATCTAAATATAAGTAGAATAAAGATAGCACAAACACACCCAAGATAACGTAAAACAATCATCATGCTGGCACACAAGCCGATTATTATCTGTTAATTAAGTGATTCACCTTATTCTGTTACAGTTGTGGCACGAGAAATTTTAAGAATTCTCGCCTCCGTTCCTTATCCAACTAGGTGTAGGTCTAGCTTACCTCCGCCGGTAGCATCACTATAAACCGAGTGTGGACTAGTCCCTAAATAAACCCCCAGCGCCCTCAGGCTAACTGAGCAGAATGCCACCGCCCGTTACTCTCAGGTCAATGTATAGGTCGGTATATAATTATTACTAAATACAACTATAATCACATCATTCAAACACCACTATCATTATCCACACTCATAACTAGAAGTTAGCTAAGTAAGCCCAAAGGACTTACCTGAATCAATCTCGACTATCTAAATCTCAATTCGGTCAGTAACCGTAGAATACTCCATCGCCTGTTATACAAGGCAAGTGGATCAATAATGTATCTCACTTTCTTAGAAGCCTCCAACTTCTAAGATATATGATATATCACAAAGAAATTACCAAAAATACTCTTATATGGGTAAATGACCATTTTACCCATAGTCCCGAAACTCTATAAATTTCTATAACAAAGTTCCAAACTATTCTTTGGAACTCAAACCACAATATAAACTCTCAAAGGAAAGTTTGCTAAAGATTTAGAAGAGTTAATTACATTTTTGACTTTAGTAAAAAGTCGCAAAGGTCCAACTTTGGCTTAAGATATGAGAACCGAATAAAAATATAAAAATTCCAAATAAAAATATCTAGGTCTTCTACATGATGCACTCTGCTCATAGAAGCATGAAAATCCCAAAAATACTCAACAACAACTTCTATACAATTCTCCAAAGTTGGATACAAAATCCAGGAATTCTATACTTAGCCAAATCTGAGTCATTTCCCAAACTGCACAAACAGTCGACTTTGAGCTCCTATAGATCCAGATCCGACCGTTGGATTGGTCTCCACGTCTAATACGTCACAATATACATATCCATATATGTTATATTAAAAATTGAACGGTGAATTATGTTTCCAAGGTATCCAAACTTAAGTTCAAACATGACTGCACAACACTAGATATTTCCAGCACTTAGAAAATTTCAGCAACATCCAGAAAACTATTTAAGGTCCCAACTTCGAAAAATCATAACTCCCAAACCAATAGCTGGACTCCTCCCAAGTTTTAATATGTTCTACAACAAAATGCCAACTATATGATATCCAAAATTCAACTCAAACAGAGATCAAACACCTATTCAAAACTATCTCTCAAAACAGCATCACATGTTGTTTTTCCCAACACTCAGCACAGTTATAAATACTGTGTGAGGAGTCAACTTTGAAACACCATAACTCTCAAACCGTAACATGGATTCCTCTAAAATTTTAGTATGATCTACTATACTATATCAACTATAAATTGTCAGAAATTCAAGTCCAACAGAAGTCAATAACCCCTCCAAATTTATTCCACAAAACTGCATCTCAAGCAATTTTCCTCAAACTCGGCACACTTAAAAAAAAAACTGCATGAATAGCCAACTTTGGGATACTTTAACTCTCAAACCGTAATTCCGATGCTTCCCAAATTTTAGTATGATCTACTATGCAACACTGACTACAACATATCCGAAATTTAGAAAGAAATGAGGTGTCTAACATACCGAAATTTGGACTCAAAAATGCCTGCTTGTCACTTCATGAAAACTCGGAAACAACATGACTCTTCACTGCTCCTCTATGGCTGTTTTGGGTAGCTTTAGGAGACATAAAAGACACTCATTAGGCATGAATTACGTGGACGGAAGTGCATGGAAGAGAAGGGTATCAACCTTACCCGATTCTAAGACTAGAGGGGGAGGAAGGAGATGGCATTAGGGTGTTGTCGATCCAACCGTTGCACAAAAGAGAAGGGCTGTGCGACTGCAGAGGAGTGAGAGCGACAAAGGTGGCTGCGGTTCTAGTGCTACGAGAGGGAGAGGGTTAAATACGATGGTCACCTTCAGTACACGAAGAACATGACAGGAACTAAGCTCTTACCTCGACTAGATGCAGATGGAAGTTCGGGTAAAGTACATAGAAGAAGAGAGAGGCGGTCTGATGTAGCCTGGTGTGTCACGATCGCTCCTGGTCCAGAAGAGGGCACTACTGATCCTTCCTATGTGGAGCAGGAGATCCTGGGGCAAGGTATCGTTTGCTCGAGGAGTATCTTGGCTGAAGGTCGTGTAACCGTCAATGAAGGCAGAAGACGTGAACCGTGGCTTGGATCCGGAGGCAAGCGACTTGGCGTGGAGTCCGTCTGAAGGTAGAAGGGGAGAGAGGGGCGCTGCTGTCCAGTCGAAGACGACTGCGGCTCGCCGGCGTGGAGGCAAAGACGAGCGGCTGCTAGCGGTGCTAGCTGCTGCGTGAGGGGGAGAGGTGTGAAGATACAGGTGCGGCTTAGGGCAAGGAGACGCAGGAAGAGGAGATGGGAGGTAGAAGACCTAACGACCCAACTGGTTCACTCGAAACGGGCCCGGATGGTAAGGTTCATAGCTGAAATTGGGCTTGTCAAACTCATGTCATGACTTTGTCAAAAGTTGTCATGACTTCGTCTGGGTCTCGTCATGACTTCGTCAAAAGACCTAGATATGTATATAACTAGGGTTTGGTGTATATTTCATTATTTAATGTGGTTATAAAACTTACATAAAATGATAAAATTAATGCTAGACATAAAGTTAGGTACCTTAAAGAGGTCAACGGTCCCTAAATCTCAGTTTGACTCGGAATTAATCGGAAATAAATTTTTCGGTTATTACATCAGTACCCCCTAAAAATAAGTTTCGTCCCGAAACTTAGGGTTAGATAATCATGATTCACCTTTAAGGCACCAGTCGGGTGTATCAGATCACTACACAAAAGCCTCGTCGTTTCCACATCTAAGTACTCACACACCAAAGGTCATCAATATAGCACACATGACTAAGCACTCAAGCTTGAAATAAACAGTAGTCAAACAATATCACACACATGCAAGATCAAGCCCTAACTAGTTGTTTTCAAGGTTACCACTATCTTTGTCTAGATCTCTGAACGGTTACGACGTCTCATACTATCCACAGTATCTCAAGTAGCGTCATCGGCTTTTCATAAAACACCTTTCTTCAAAAATCTTTTCATGTACATACATCACAAGCGCTTGTTACCACGTTCTAGAGTGGTTATCGGATATCTCACCGTTATCATTTGGCCCAACTGTCTGATCCTCTATTTTGAGGACCTAACTCGTGTCTAGTAGGTATTCCCTCTAACTAAATCCGTGGACCAATGGGGTTGCTCTCCTCAATAGGGTGAGGATTACTAGTCCCTCAATCACTTTCAACTCCACTTGCAAGGTCTCACAAGGTTGCCTTACATAACTCACCTCTAGATCTTTTGATGACCTTCTTGATGTAATTCAGTCCAATTTCTTTCCTTCTGGTCTTCTAAAAAGGTTCTGAGTTTCTGATCTAGGATATCCCCTTATACATCTCCCGACACTTAACTAAGTGCTTAAGGTTAGTTGTATCACAACTCACTTGGTCTTGTCTCCTAATATGACTCAGTCATATGGTTCCTCCATTAAGGAATCATCATCTTCTCATTTTTGGTCTGAATCTTGATATAACTTAACACTCAAAATCCGGTGATCAATCTTTGTGTTTTATCGACGTCATCATATTATTTTATAGATCTCTAGCTCAACTCAAACTTCTTACGCAGTATCCAAGATCTTAGGTGATATAGAGTGTGTCCACAATGACAACACTAAACACAAGGTGATCTCTCATCACCATCGTTTGATCATAACTACTCGATACTGCTAACACACCATCAACATTCCACTCTTATATCCCCACGTTTACCGGACCGCGAATATTCCTCTTCCGCTAAACGCAACTTGGCTCCATTCCGATATAACATTACACATAAACTCTACCCGAGATTATGCTTTCTCTATGCGCGATTACTGAGTTGCATGTATACTTCTGCCGCTTCCTTCCTTATGTGTCTTCCGACTCAGTAGGGGAGTTACTCACTTTGAGCTTTCTAGTGTAAGCCTTGCACCATACTTTTATTACGTCGTTAATTCTCCTCTTAATCCATCAAGAAAAATCACTCCAGAGTACTCCATTAGTATAGGATTCAGTACCACTTGTCTAGCAACATATAACAAAGCCTTCATTCTTCACTCGGATCCATAATAGGGTAACACTCTTTTTCTATAACCTCTTTATTCCCATACAATATTTCCAGTCACTCCGCGTAGCCTATCTCACGTTCTTTCCAAACAAAAATGCATTTCACCCACTATCATTATTTTAAACTCGACACGTCATTTTTCCGTACCATTGAGCTTCCTGCTATGTGGGTTAGGACCCACTACGCTCCCGCTGCGCTACTCTGATAGTTCTGCTGTCATCTATCAGTCATGAGGACATTTTCTGTGAGTCTAAAGTGATTGTCCCCCAAAATTCTTTCCCCTGATTACATCATGAGTCCTATCCGGATGAAGTATCAAGAACCTTCCTTACTTAACTTAAGGAAATAAGATAACGATTAGAAGACAACCTCTCCCGTTCACTTTTTTTTTATTTTATTTTATTTTTTATTTCTTCTAACACGGATCCAAACTCTTTGACTCGACCGGAGTTTGATCCGAACCAACCCTCACGAAATCTCTAACATGGTTCTTTTTATACCTTTAGTGCATTCAAGAGGGTTGTCATTGCCTACTGGAGGAAATTCTCCAAGTCGTCGGTAAAGCTACCTCGTAAATCCACATTCACCAATATCTCTTTTTAATGGCACATAACTCATCAATACTAGCAACACTTGCACGTCCTCTGTTGACATTGATTAGTCTATAGTTGACTTACCTCAATATCTTGTACCCACTCTTCTCATACCTCTACTAGCACAAAACTCCTAGTAGCATCCACTACTTGGTTAATCCTTTTCCTCTTCGTTAGTTCGTTCGATCCTACCCACTTCCGTTTTTCTTAGGGTCAACTCTCTTTCTTGAGGCCCCTAGGTCATTCTCACATGTTCCTTCATTAGTGTTGTTTATAATATTGCTCTGTTGAACTCCATTGACTCTGCTACTGGCCTCCTACTCCTTTTGATACTGGCGTCGTGATTCCTTTCAACTTCTTATATCTCTGACGAGGTCAAAACTTCTCTACACTTGTGGGTTCTATCTTCGCTCTTACACCCAATTGTAGGTCTTCATTCCGTGCATCTCTTAGTCACAAGGGTCTCTTCCGCCAATATCGTAGGAGAATCATCATTCTCCCTTGTATGAAATGCTACACACACTCTGACTGACATAGAACCTTATCATAAGTGTATACTTCTTACTCCTCTAGTTCTCCTTTTATAATCCATCTGTACTAGTTGTGATATGTACCTTTTTCCTAGCCAGTAGGTAGTAAATCATTTACACCATTCCCTTGGTCTCAAATAACATAAGGGGTCATTCTTGTCCGTCTAGTCTGTCTTCTTCAGTTCTTAATTAGAGTTACTGACTCGACTCACTCCATGTTACTATTAAGGTTACTAGCATGTGTACCGATTTAACTTCACATTTGTCGCCGTTGATCTCTTGAAGGGTCCTCCAAATGTCTATAAAATTCTTTCATAAGTCTATGTTTATCCTCTTTCTCTGCCAACCAGCTACTACTAGTTGACCCGCAGGTGTTATGTCTCAGTTATTACCAACTATTCTATAGTTGACCTTCTATAAGATCACGGACTTATTGTTCTTCTATCTCTTTTTAAGTTTGATACACTTGGTGAAATCTACCTCCTCTAATTTCTTGGTTAATCCTCCTTCAGCTCCTCCCAAGTCTGCACTCCTCTTGTTCTCTTATGGGATCACTATACTCTTCTGAGTCTAGTCCTAACATTCAACTGTCGTCAATGAGTTTATTACGTCTTCCACGATAACTTGTAAGCGTGTCTTCACAATTCTTCTTACTTTGTTCATCGTCTGTTTGTGGTTCTCTGATATGACCGTTAATGTTGGTAACTTAGATATTTATGGACATGAGAGGTTATTGTGGACTCTCTAGTCCACCAAAATCACTTTCCCACATTCTTCCCTTTGTCTAGTGTTGTGTTGTAATGCCACCTTTATAGAATTTCGTTATCTTAATTTCAGACTTCTACTGTATTTGATACTTATGTCATGGTTTCTTGCAACTCTTGCATCTCTGAGTAAGTCAAACCGTCCCTATGATGATGAAATTTATTTCACGTCTTTAAACTCATTTGTCAACGTTTGTCTTTGTACTCCTTTAATCTCTCACCACTGGGTCAACGCCCTATCCTCTTTGTACTCACATGCCCATGCTTGCATATGGCGGCGTCCGCCTCGATTGTAACGTCCTTCACTCTGCAAATCTTGGTTGTACTCCGTTCTATATGATTCTTGTTCCCTTATTGTTGTCTCTAATCCGATCTCTTGTCGTATCTTGCATGGTTTTTCTAATACATCTCTCGGCTTCATACGACCAAGTCCCTTGCATGACTTCCTATTCCTTCTATCTGAGCTGACTCGGGATTTTCTTTCTCATCGGATTGTACTTGTGGTGAAAATTTATCTCAACATCTTTACTTCTTTGCCCACCCATTCTTCGGATGATTTATAGGGTCACCAGGACGCCCACAAGAGTATAATACTCAATCCTAGGTCTGCATGCATTGTCTCATGTTGAAAACTCTTCAAGTCCTCTACCAATTTATCATGAGGCGATAATCGCTTAATGATATCACAACTAAAGAATATAAGATATCCTTTAGGGTACTAACATGCTACACATACACATATATATAATTTTACACTAAAACATATCAATATAAGTCTACATACTAACTTATCTATCATACCAAGTTGCAGAGATCCACGGAGATCGATGGTAGTCTGAAGTACTACTAACCCAACAACCCGACTATGCGCATGTGTAAACCAGAAATTCATTTTGAAATAATTAGACTCCTTTCGGGTTCTAGTTAGTTTATACATTCGGTCTTTCAGAAGATTTTAAGTGTCATTGTTGCCAACCTAGAGCTCTGATACCATGTTGTAACACCCCAAGTTCTCGAAACTCGGGGAGTTACTGGTTAGGACCTCACAATGGGTCCCGACCTTGGTTTAACAACAACTTTACTAGAATCTTACAACAAGGCACAAATGTATCTAAAACAATTTCAAAACATAATATTTTTATTGTATGAATGTACACATGTGTCAGCCTTACAAAACATATATAAGATACATAACATGCATGTCATATGGAAGACTCCCCCGTCCCCATCTAATGAGTACGTGGACCTGGCTGACCATCTTTTCCGGTTCTCTTTGCAGCTGTTTATCTCAACAAGATCTACAACACGGATAAACCGTTAGCTAACAATCTAAATATAAGTAGAATAAAGATAGCACAAACACACCCAAGATAACGTAAAACAATCATCATGCTGGTACACAAGCGGGTTATTATATGTTAATTAAGTGATTCACCTTATTCTGTTACAATTGTGGCACGAGAAATCTTAAGAATTCTCGCCTCCGTTTCTTATCCAACTGGGTGTAGGTCTATCTTACCTCCGCCGTTAGCATCACTACAAACCGAGTGTGGACTAGTCCCTAAATAAACCCCCAGCGCCCTCAGGCTAACTGAGCAAAATGCCACCGCCCGTTACTCTTAGGCCAATGTATAGGTCGGTATATAATTATTACTAAATACAACTATAATCACATCATTCAAACACCACTATCATTATCCACACTCATAACTAGAAGTTAGCTAAGTAAGCCCAAAGGACTTACCTGAATCAATCTCGACTATCTAAATCTCAATTCGGTCAGCAACCGTAGAATACTCCATCGCCTGTTATACAAGTCAAGTGGATCAATAATGTATCTCACTTTCTTAGAAGCCTCCAACTTCTAAGATATATGATCTATCAAAAAGAAATTACCAAAAATACTCTTATATGGGTAAATGACCATTTACCCCTGGTCCCGAAACTCTATAAAATTCTATAACAAAGTTCCAAACTATTCTTTGGAACTCAAACCACACTCAAAACTCTCAAAGTAAAGTTTGCAAAAGATTTAGAAGAGTTAACTACATTTTTGACTTTCGTAAAAAGTTGCTAAGGTCCAACTTTGGCTTAAGATATGAGAACCGAATAAAAATATAAAAATTCCAAATAAAAATATCTAGGTCTTCTACATGATGCACTCTGCTCATAGAAGCATGAAAATCCCAAAAATACCCAACAACAACTTCTATACAATTCTCCAAAGTTGGATACAAAATCCAGGAATTCTATACTTAGGCAAATCTGAGTCATTTCCCAAACTGCACAAACAGTCGACTTTGAGCTCCTATAGATCCAGATCCGACCGTTGGATTCGTCTACACTTCTAATACGTCACAGTATACATATCCATCTATGTTATATTAAAAATTGAATGGTGAATTATGTTTCTAAGGTATCCAAACTTAAGTTCAAACATGACTGCACAACACCAGATATTTCCAACACTTAGAAAATTTCAGCAACATCCAGAAAACTGTTTAAGGTCCCAACTTCGAAAAATCATAACTCCCAAACCAATACCTGGATTCCTCCCAAATTTTAATATGTTCTACAACAAAGTGCCAACTATATCATATCCAAAATTCGAGTCAAACAGAGATCGTCTGTTCAAAACTATCTCTCAAAACAGCATCACATGTTGTTTTTCCCCAATACTCAGCATAGTTATAAAAACTGTGTGAGGAGTCAACTTTGAGACACCATAACTCTCAAACCGTAACATGGATTCCTCTAAAATTTTGGTATGATCTACTATACTATATCCACTTTAACTTGTCAGAAATTCAAGTCCAACAGAAGTCAATAACCCCTCCAAATGTATTCCACAAAACTGCATCTCAAGCAATTTTCCTCAAACTCAGCACACTTAAAAAACAAACTGCATGAATAGCCAACTTTGGGATACTATAACTCTCAAACCGTAATTCCGATTCTTCCCAAATTTTAGTATGATCTACTATGCAAGACTGACTACAACATATCCGAAATTCAGCAAGAAATGAGGTGTCTAACATACCCAAATTTGGACTCGAAAATGCCTGCTTGTCACTTCATGAAAACTCGGAAACAACATGACTCTTCACTGCTCCTCTATGGCTGTTCTGGGTAGCATTAGGAGACATAAAAGGCACTCATTAAGCATGAATTACGTGGTCGGAAGTGCATGGAAGAGAAGGGTATCAACCTTACCCGATTATAAGACTCGAGGGGGAGGAAGGAGATGGCATGTAATACCCGGAAATTCAGTTTCCGGTAAATCCCGAGTCATCATAAACCTTGTCATATTATGTGAAGAGTTAAGCACATAAAATGCTTTTATCAACTTCTATAATTTTATGTGACGCTTCAATCTTCTTACTTAATCCTTAGTTTTATAAATCCACACATTTTATTATTTTATGTGGAATTTTTACACACATAAAATTATCTATCTTCCTCAGAGTTTAATTTTTGAAAAATTAAAGGTCATGGGCTATTTTTTTTTTGACAACACTCAACAAGGCCTTCCGGGCCCATTAAGAAAAGAAGCAATTACGTTACTTCTCAGCCTCTTGTAACGTCCCGTTTTACGAGCGATTCCGATATTTATTTATTTATTTTTCCCGGCTTTTATCGATATTTTTATAGCATGAATATCTTTAAAATAATATTTTTTTTGAGTATTTTATGTCGTAAAATTTATTTTACAAGTATATTTAGTCATATATCGGATACATATATTTTGTATATTATTTTCGGAAAAGTTTTCCGAACCGAAACTTCCATTCCGACTATTTTCGATCGAGTATACATTTGTTAGTCCTCTTTCTCCTATTTTCTCTTTTTATTTTCCTCTCTCTTGGTTGGCTGATGAGCCTCTTGCACCTCCCCGACCCCTGGTTTCCTTCTTTTCTGCTTGGCCTATTATCTGATGGCGTGTTGCCAGTGTAACAGGCTACATGACCCCTCACCTCCCTCACCTGCTTCTCCTTCGTTTCACTCCATCTCCCCTCACCTCTTCTGTCACTCACCACCCTTACTGTAAGTTGTAACTGCCGTCCACACCACCACCCTGTCTCCCCCTGCGTCTGGAAACCACACCGGGCTCTCGCTCTCCCTATTTCTCGCAACACTGAAACCCCGGCGAGCCATCTAATCCTCTCGATCCTGCCCCTTTTCGCAGCCACCATGGAGAACCACGCTGGTGAAGGAGCCCAACGGCTGTGAAGTGCCCTGCCGCCTTCGAATCGCCCCACTTCCCGGAAGCCTTCGATGTGCCCTCCGCCTAGAACCCTTGCCGGAGCCTTGGTCGCCGCTTGCTTGTCCCTCTTCCATTATTGGAGCCGCAGTCGCCTGCCCTAGCGCTGGAGAAGGGAGCCTGCCGCCTCATTCTCCCCTGGTGCCGTCCTCCTCCCTTCCTTACCTAGGCGAGTCTCTGTTCCCTCTCGTCTACTCGTCGCGAGCCTTGCAGAAAGAAAGCAGAGGGGAACTCCACCCTCATTGCCACCGGAAGAAGCTGTTAAATCCGTCGTTGTGCTGCGCTGCCGGAGCCCAGCCTTCGCCCTCGCCTGCCTCGCCGCACCTTGCTACCGGGTCGGCCGTCGAGGAGCTTCGCTGGAATGTGCCTGCCGCCTCTGTCCTTCCTTTCCCCAGCCGCAGAAGAAGAAGCGGAAGCCTGAAACCCTAATTTTCCTAATTCATTTCGGGCCCCCACAATTTTGGTGATATTACAAATGTGACCCAGAGTTTGTATTTACATTTGTGACCCCCCTGTTTTGTATTTGCCCATTCTACCCATGTTTTTGGAAATTAACTTTTATACCCTGCAGTAATTAATTACATATTTGGGCCATATTTATCATTGTATTTTTTGAGCCATCTTTTTGCAAATTATTTATTGTGCCCTTGTTGGTTTAAATCCGGATTTTGGCTCAAAGTTTTTAATTGTGGCTTATGACCCATGTTTACAAGATTGTATATTTTGCCTGGGAAATGGTTGAACGATTTTTATCCTTAGATTTGAGAACAAGTTCTACAATGGGTTTATGGTGTTGTTTAGATTGCCCGGAAAATATAATTACGGATTTTAAATACGGTTTATGGTTTAAGTTGCAATTTCGGGTTTACGACCAAGTGTTTTGATTTCATATTTTCGCCCCGGAAGGGTTTAACGAGTTTTAACGTTGGCTTTTGAAAACGGGTTTTCTTTAAATTTATTTATATTATTTATTCCGTTCAAGTTTAGCATATGAGCTAAACTTGCTTAGTTTTGGTATTAGGTTGGAAGCGCCCCGATAAAGGCCTAACGAGTCCAAGTCGACATCCGTTGAACGACTTCTGTCTTTTGGGCGTCGCATGAGTACCCTTTCCCTCGATCTAGTTATATTTTGTGGTAGTATCATGTTAGGTTGGATCTAGCATAACTTAGAGTGAATGCCAAGTAGTGGCCTTGAACCTTAGGTGAGTTTTGAGGATTTATTATCGTTCTAAAGCTTGAGGTATTATTATCTTGTGAGGATTCTAAGGCGTTGAGTGTTTGGTTGATCTGGTGAGCTTATGTAGATTGAGATTATGGTTATATATTTGTTGAGATTGTGGTGACTAGGACGAGAGTTTCCTAGCACGTGTTGTGATGGTTATGACCTTGTGAGATTGTGAGGATTAGGAGTCGTTATCCTATCATGGTTATGGTTTATGATCCTGCGAGATCATTGGGACTAGAAGTCTAAGGACTTCTAGTATGTGAGAGAGATGTTGATTGTGTGTCTTGTTTTGACCAAGCGTTAAGTGTCTTCCTACGGGAAGTTGAGAGCGGGATATAGCGGGATTATCTTTGGGATGAGGTAAGTCTCCGGACTTACTTAGCTCGTATTCTTTGTATTAGCATTATTGTGTGTTGGGTGGTGTGTGTTTACTATTTGACTGTTTATAATAACTAAACCGGAAATAGGATTACCGACCTTTATATTATTTGGCCCAAGTGTATGATAACGGGCGGTGACATCACTGCCTGGCTCCCCGTGTGAGCTAGGGGGATCTCGGCGACTGGCCCGTGCTGGTTAGACGGTCGGAGGCATCCGACCGTTCCATTGCCGGAAGAAGGGACCGAGGCGAGTTTCGGAGGATTCTCGTGTCACAAAAGAAGTTGAATTAGAACGGGATACGACTTAATAATAAAAAGATAATAAACCGGACTTGTGTGATTTGGTGTACATTGTGTGTTATGTTGATTTACTTGTGTTTGTGCCTTTCACCTTGATTCTAATGCTTCGAATATTAGCTAACGGTTTTATACCGATTGTTGTAGATTGCTTTGTAGGTTAGGAAAGCGGCCGAGAGATCCGGAAGAGTGGGCAGCCGGGGTTCCGTACATTTTAGGAGTGGGTTTTGGGTAGAGTCGAGTTTGTATATTATTCATGTATATTGTATATCGTGTGGTGGCATTTGGCCCTTGGTGTTGCATATCGGCTGAAGTCTTTTATTGTTTCTTTCGGGTTTCCTTTCATTGCATAAAAATGTATTTCGGTTTTGGCCTTTATTTGTGCCTTGTTGCAAGATCTGGTGAAATTGTTGTCAAGCTAAGGGTCGGGACCCATTGTGAGGTCCCAACCCGTAGCGCCCCGAGTCCCGCGGATTTGGGGTGTTACACCTCCTTCCCTCTTGCCCTAGTTCAGATTTCACGTAACCCTTGCCTCCCTTCCCTTCCGTTCTTTCTCTTCTACCGTAGCAGCAACGCAGTGTGCCAGGGCTGCGAGCAGGTCTTCGGCTCCCTTCTCCTCGAGTGTACCCATGGCTGTGAGCAGGTCTTCGGCTCCCTTCTCCTCGAGTGTACCCATGGCTGCGAGCAGGTCTTCGGCTTCCTTCTCCTCGAGGTAGCGAGTCAAAACCATCAGCAGCGGCACCCTCAGGATGGACTTCTTCCCTTCGAGCCAGCAACAAGTGTAGATGCTCCTATTTCTATCTAAACATCGATCTTCTCAGCCCTTGCGAACAACAACTGGTTCTACGTTCTTCACCCTTCTAGTCATAGAATCGAGTAAGATCCTTATCCGTCCTTCCTTAGTCCTTCTCTTCAATCAATCCTTGACATATATATGCTGATGTGAGCATCCTTTGTGTCTTCAATCAGTCCCTAACAGCCTCGGAAGATAGCTTGAAGAGCTGAGGCGTTTTCTGAGTTTTCGGAAGTGAAAAACAGCCAATTTCGGGTCACGATTTGAGTACGTTATACTCCTCCTTTGTTGCTGAATTTTGGATATGTTGTAGTCAGTAGTACATAGTATATGATACTTAAATTTGGGAAGAATCGGAGTTACGGTTTGAAAGTTATGATGTTCCAAAGTGGACGCCTCATGCAGTTTTAATAAATGTGCTGAGTGTTGGGAAAAACAGCAGGTGATGCTGTTTTGTGAGATGGTTTTTATTAAGTTCTTGATCTCCGTTGGGCTTGAATATTTTATATGATATAGTTGACATATTGTTGTAGAACATATTAAAATTTGAGAGGCATCCAGCGAGTGGTTTGGGATTTATGATTTTTCCAAGATTGAGTCGTAATCAGATTTTCTGTTGTGCTGAAATTCGGTTTTGTGAGATAGTTTTAAATAGGATTTTGATCTCCTTTGCGGCTGAATTTTGGATGTAATAAAGATAAGATTTTATAGTAGAACTTATCAAAATTTGGGATAAATCCAACGAGTAGTTTAGGAGTTATGATTTTTCAAAGTTAAGACAGTGTGTTGCTTGTTAAGTGTTGTACCCAACTTTAGAAATTTTTGTAGAAGCGATGCTTTAATAGTTTTAAGAAATTATTTCTTCTATGAGTAGATAGGATATCATAGATGACCTAGGGAATTATTTCGGAATTTTTATAAGATTATTCAAATTTTATATTTGAAGTTGTAGTTGGACTTTAGTGACTTTTCGAGAAATAGAAAATGGGTAGTTTTCCTAGTTGTTACCTAAAATCATCGTAGGGAGTAGAATATGGTTAGTTAGCCTCAAATTATAATTTAAGTACATATTCCGAGTTTTTGAAAGTTCCGGGACTAAGGGTAAATAGTCATTTTACCTTAAATAAACACTGTAATAACTTCTGCACATAAAATCGTATATCTTAAGAGTTTTAGACTTATAAGTATCTAGGGAAATGTGTTGACCCACGTGCTTCCTCTAACAGGCAACTGAGTTCTGCACTTACGGATTTAGTGGTGGTTAAGAGAGAGTCGAGATTTGATTCTGGTAAGTCCACGGACTTACTTAGCTGGCTTCTTGCATGTGTGTGATGCGTATTAGTGGTGTTTGCTAGTTAAGATAAATAACAAAACCGGAATAGGCCGACGTTAGTATATTGTGTAATTGACCCAAGTGTATGATAACTGGTCGTGACATCATCTACCTAACTCTTGCGAGAGTCTAGGAGGTTCCCTGCGACCAGCCCAGTCCGGTAGACGGTCAAATGCATTAGTACCATTCCGCGTTGGTAAACGGGGACAGGGGCGAGGTTTGGGAATCCCTCGTGTCACAAAATAAGTATCATTAGTAATAACCTATCACCTAATTAAAGATAATAAAAGGATTGAGTGTTGCATGTTGATTGTGTATGTTGTGTGTTTGTGCTTTTACCTTTATACTTATGCATAGAATGTTAGCTAACGGTTTTATACCGCTTGTAGATGTCTTGCAGGTTAAAACAGTTGTAGAGAGATCCGGAGGAAATGGTCAGCCGGGTCCACGTACTTATTTAGTTGGGGACGGGATGTCTTCTGTTCTTCTTATGTGTCGTTTTGGTACCTTTGCTTTGTAAGGTTGATACATACTCTTCATGTATATATTGTTTAAAGTTTTCAAATGTTTTAAATACTTTTGTGCCTTGTTGTAAGATCCAAGTTAAACTGTTGTCAAACTAAGGTCGGGACCCATTGTGAGGTCCTAATTAGTAGCTCCCCGAGTTCTCAGAATTTGGGGTGTTACAATATGGTATCAGAGCTCTGGGTTGGCAACAATGGCACTTGAAATCTTCTGAAAGACCAAATGTATAAAATAACTAGAGCCCGAAAGGGGTCTAAAATTTTCAAAACGGGATTTATGTTTTCACACGCGTGCATAGTCGGGTTGTTGGGTTAGTAGTACGTCGGACCACCATCGCTCTCCGTGGATCTCTGCAACTTGGATCGATAGGAGTTAGTATATAGACTTGTTATGATGTTTCTTATTATATGTTATATACATGTCTATGCTTAGTTTGTTAGTATCCTAAAGGATATTTTATATCCTTTAGTCATGATATCACGAAGCGATTATCGCCTCATGATAAATCAACTGCGGACTTGAAGAATCTCCAACACGAGGCAATGAAATCGGAACTTGAATTGAGTATTGTACTCGGGTAGGCTGCTTGGTGATCCTTACAAATTATCCAAAGAACAAGTGAGCAAGGAAGTAAAGTTGTGAAGATAATTTTTACCACGTGCACGATCAGATGAGGAAGAAATCCCTGAGGTAGTTCAGTTAGAAGGAATAGAAGGTCGTATAAAGAACTCGGGCATACGAGGCCGAGAGACGGAATTAGAAGAACCGTGGAAGAGACTACAAGAGTGCGGAATAGTGATAATAATATTGGAGCGGGACAAGTAGAATTGAGTACAACCAAGATTGCGGAATCAAGGACATTACAATCGGAACGGATGCCCCATAGACCATTAGGGGCATGAGAAATAAAAAGACACAAAGTGTCAATCCGGGGGTGAGAATTTAAGGTGTACAAAATGAAGACCTACAATTGAGTGTAAAAGCGAAAAGGCAGACACCACAAACGTGGGGAGGTTTTGACCTCCTTGAAGATATATGAAGTTGAAAGAAGTCGAGACGCCAATATCCAAAGAATGGAGGCTGTAGCAGGGTCAACGGAGTTTCATGAAGGCGGTATTACTACCAATACCAGTGAAGAAATGGGTACGTAAGAACGACCTTGGTGGACTCGAGAAGCGAAGCTAGCCCAAAGGAAGAGGAAGAATGGGAGATAGAACGAACTAAAGAAGTATAAAAGGATTGTTGTGAGCGACTGTTTACCTACTAGCTAAGGAAATTTTGATAGATCACAATTTACACGGAATGGAGACTTACAACTTAATGTAAGAGCGAAGGGTAGACTTTACAAGCCTGGAGACATTTTGTCTTCTTTAAAGATAAGAATTCTAAGAGGAATCACAACGCCAACATCGAAAGGATCGAAGCCCGTAACATAGTCAATAGAGATTTGGAAGGAAATATTACAAACAACACCGATTAAGGAACCTGTGCTTGTGAGAATCGTGTGGTGGACTCAAGAGTCCAGGGTAACCCCATTTATAACAGAACATAGGTCATCAACACAGACGGTCCCTGTAAAAGGACTACAATTGGGAGGTAATTAAAAGTCATTGGAACTACAAGACGCTTACCATATATCGTGGAGTGTTAAGAATGACTTTTGACGTTAGGCGAATGGCACAGTGAGAGTTGAGAAAGAGAGTGTCCCAAAGGAAGCAGAAAAGTGAAAGATAAGACGAACTCAAGAAGTATAAAAGGATTAATTGAGTCGGTGATGCTTACCAAAGAATTTTAATACCAGAAGGGGTATGAGAAGAGTAAGTTCGGGATACTGAGATGAGTCAACTACAGATGTCAGCTGAGGATGTGTAAGTGTTGTTTGATATTGACGAGTTATATACCGTTAAGAAAAGATAATTGCGATTGTGGAGTTATGGGGTAGTTTTACCGACGCCTGGAATGATTTCCTCAAGTATGCAACAACAATCTTCTTAGACAACTAAGGGTATAGAGAATCATGTTAGAG
This sequence comes from Fagopyrum esculentum, assembly GCA_033239045.1. NCBI lineage: Eukaryota > Viridiplantae > Streptophyta > Magnoliopsida > Caryophyllales > Polygonaceae > Fagopyrum > Fagopyrum esculentum. The sequence goes on along the minus strand of BSUD01000001.1, from coordinate 24,738,980 downwards.
GTTACTTCTTGGCTGGTGAAGATCAAACTCAGGTCGAGTCTAGTAGTGTGGATCCGTGTTAAAAAGAATTAAGAAAGTAAACGGAAGATGGTTGTTTTCCAATCATGATTTTATTTCAAGAAGACAAAGTAAGGAAAGTACTTGGTACTTCACCCGGTTAATCATTTTGGACTGACAGAACACGTCCTTATGATTACGGGAAACAACAAAATAATCAGAGTAGCGTAGCGGAAGCGTGGTGGGTCCTAACCCACAGAGCAGGAAGCTCAATGGTAAAAAAAAAAACGACGTGTCGAGTTTAAAATAAGGATAGCAGGTGAAATGCATTTTGTTTGGAAAGAACGTGAGATAGGCTACGCGGAGTGACTGGAAATACTGTATGGGAATAAAGAGGTTATAGAAAAAGAGTGTTACCCTATTATGAATCCGAGTGAAGAATGAAGGCTTTGTTATATGTTGCTAGACAAGTGGTTTTGAATCCTATACTAATGGAGAATCTAGTGTGAGTTTTCTTGATGGATTTAGAGAAGAATTATGATAGCATGAATTATAGTCTATATTTTGGGGTTTGTTTAGACGTTTTATCTTTCATAATCTGCATGTTTGTATGTACATTATGTGATTTTACTACCATTTCATCTACCTTTGCGAGAATCGAGGTCTACACCTAGTTTCGTTGTAATTGCAGGTAATATGGTACGTTTTGCATCAAAAAGGAGCAAAAGGAGTCAAGAGTCATTTGGAGCTACATTGAGGAGCAAAAAGGAATCCTTCAGGAAGCATAGCCATGGATTAAAGATTTACTTTGGACCAGTTTTGAGAGATTCTACACTCAGTTATGATCACCTCGGTTGCTCAGAGATTCATCTCGACCGAGGCGATCCAGAGACGCCGACTCGACCGAGGCGAACACCTAGGACGCGGCGAGAATATTTTATTCTTGGCTGAGATCTTTTAAAGTTGGAAAGTGATCTTATATTTTTGGGCTGAGCTTCTAGAAGGAAGGAGATATGCAGAATCATATATTTTACCTATTTTTATGGGAATATATCTTCTTAAGATTTATTATCTTTGGAGGTTTATTTTTCCTATAAAAAGGATTGGATTTTCCACAAATCCGATCATGCTTAGAGGCTGCATACACCGCATACGACGCAGCACACCCGCTATCAGCGCAGCAGCCGCATCCTACTCCAATTTGGGAGTTGTTGAAGAACCTTTTTGAAGGGTGAAGGAAGATTTGAAGACTATAGCTTTATAGCTTTTTGGAGGGTTTTGTAAGATTGTCTTCAATTCTTTTCCTTGTTGTTTTGTCTTGTTGGATTATTATCCAAGGAACGATTTTTGTGTGATATTTGATTCAGTTATTGAAGTGTTTTCATTAAATTCTTCTTTGTTCAAATATTCACCTTCTTCCCATATATTTAATACTTTCATTATGATGATGAGTGGCTAATTTCCTTGTGTGATTCTAGGGTGATTGGCTGAAGGTTGTGGGAAAAACAATGATAGAATGATCTTAATCACAGTAGGATCCTGAAAGTTCGAGTCTTTAACCTTAACCCTAAGCATCTCGTTCAGTCGATGAACATCTCGGCCGGGGTGGAAACTGGCTGACCGAGGTGGCTTATCCGATCCTTAACTGAGAGTTAATGTGTTAGAGTTTGCCAAATCCTATTCTTATTATACCTTTCTGGTTCAAAGCAAGCTTAGGATGAGACTTACCCGGTAATTCCTTAGTTTGTATACTAACGATCATAAGTGTAGGTAATAAAGGCTTGTCCTTTATTGGGGTTTGAGTGTGCTTCCATCCCATCTTTGTGAGTTAGCCTGAGACTTACCCGGTAAAGGTTGATTCTATTCCCTTAGATGGTGTGTTAGTTTGAGGCAATAGTTCTTTATCTTAATTCCTTGAGACTTACCCGGTAATAGGAGTTACGGTTTGGGATTAGTGTGTAGTGAGACTTACCCGGTGATCTACTCCACTTTAGAAACACCTTCCCCATGCAAAAATCTCAGCTTTGTCCGCTTATCTATAGATCTTGAGTTGGAACCACAACTAGATGCTTTAATCCCTAGAATTGCATGTTTGCTTATTTGACATCTTATTCATCTTTGATTGTATACTTGCTCTGGTGGTTAGCATCAACACTAGCATACCGTATTGGACTTTGTTTCACTAAGTCCCTGTGATCGACCCCTGGAATTTTCTTGCTTTTACTACGATTGACCCGTACACTGCGGGTTCGCATCCTTGTTTTAAGCTTAAGTCTAAGGGAATAGAATCAACCTTTACCGGGTAAGTCTCAGGCTAACTCACAAAGATGGGATGGAAGCACACTCAAACCCCAATAAAGGACAAACCTTTATTACCTACACTTATGATCGTTGGTACACAAACTAAGGAATTACCGGTGGTCCGAGCTTGATAGCATGAATTATAGTCTATATTTTGGGGTTTGTTTGGACGTTTTATCTTTCATAATCTGCATGTTTGTATGTACATTATGTGATTTTACTACCATTTCATCTACCTTTGCGAGAATCGAGGTCTACACCTAGTTTCGTTGTAATTGCAGGTAATATGGTACGTTTTGCATCGAAAAGGAGCAAAAGGAGTCAAGAGTCATTTGGAGCTACATTGAGGAGCAAAAAGGAATCCTTCAGGAAGCATAGCCATGGATTAAAGATTTACTTTGGACCAGTTTTGAGAGATTCTACACTCAGTTATGATCACCTCGGTTGCTCAGAGATTCATCTCGACCGAGGCGATCCAGAGACGCCGACTCGACCGAGGCGAACACCTAGGACGCGGCGAGAATATTTTATTCTTGGCTGAGATCTTTTAAAGTTGGAAAGTGATCTTATATTTTTGGGCTGAGCTTCTAGAAGGAAGGAGATATGCAGAATCATATATTTTACCTATTTTTATGGGAATATATCTTCTTAAGATTTATTATCTTTGGAGGTTTATTTTTCCTATAAAAAGGATTGGATTTTCCACAAATCCGATCATGCTTAGAGGCTGCATACACCGCATACGACGCAGCACACCCGCTATCAGCGCAGCAGCCGCATCCTACTCCAATTTGGGAGTTGTTGAAGAACCTTTTTGAAGGGTGAAGGAAGATTTGAAGACTATAGCTTTATAGCTTTTTGGAGGGTTTTGTAAGATTGTCTTCAATTCTTTTCCTTGTTGTTTTGTCTTGTTGGATTATTATCCAAGGAACGATTTTTGTGTGATATTTGATTCAGTTATTGAAGTGTTTTCATTAAATTCTTCTTTGTTCAAATATTCACCTTCTTCCCATATATTTAATACTTTCATTATGATGATGAGTGGCTAATTTCCTTGTGTGATTCTAGGGTGATTGGCTGAAGGTTGTGGGAAAAACAATGATAGAATGATCTTAATCACAGTAGGATCCTGAAAGTTCGAGTCTTTAACCTTAACCCTAAGCATCTCGTTCAGTCGATGAACATCTCGGCCGGGGTGGAAACTGGCTGACCGAGGTGGCTTATCCGATCCTTAACTGAGAGTTAATGTGTTAGAGTTTGCCAAATCCTATTCTTATTATACCTTTCTGGTTCAAAGCAAGCTTAGGATGAGACTTACCCGGTAATTCCTTAGTTTGTATACTAACGATCATAAGTGTAGGTAATAAAGGCTTGTCCTTTATTGGGGTTTGAGTGTGCTTCCATCCCATCTTTGTGAGTTAGCCTGAGACTTACCCGGTAAAGGTTGATTCTATTCCCTTAGATGGTGTGTTAGTTTGAGGCAATAGTTCTTTATCTTAATTCCTTGAGACTTACCCGGTAATAGGAGTTACGGTTTGGGATTAGTGTGTAGTGAGACTTACCCGGTGATCTACTCCACTTTAGAAACACCTTCCCCATGCAAAAATCTCAGCTTTGCCCGCTTATCTATAGATCTTGAGTTGGAACCACAACTAGATGCTTTAATCCCTAGAATTGCATGTTTGCTTATTTGACATCTTATTCATCTTTGATTGTATACTTGCTCTGGTGGTTAGCATCAACACTAGCATACCGTATTGGACTTTGTTTCACTAAGTCCCTGTGATCGACCCCTGGAATTTTCTTGCTTTTACTACGATTGACCCGTACACTGCGGGTTCGCATCCTTGTTTTAAGCTTAAGTCTAGGGTTATAAATTTAAAGCTTGCACACACCGTTTGGAGCGAACAAGTTTTTGGCGCCGTTGCCGGGGACTTGGTCTAGACCGAGCCGGTACGGTTTGCTTTCGGGGCGCTTGCCCCTGTTGCTACTAACTACTCTTTCTATGAGTTTTGTAGTTTTCAGAATTTCTGATGGCTATGTTTGATCCAGCCTGGATAGCAAGACAAAGTGCTAGGGCAGATCATTATGAATACTTGGAGGAGAAGTACTCCTTCTATTGGTTCAACAATGAATGGGAAAGAGAAGAGGCCATTCAACACGAACTTGCAATGTGGGATGAACTTAATGTCCCTAAAAAGACTTATGAGCAACCTCTTGAAGATTCTCTCGAATCTAGGTTGGAGAAGTTAATGAAGAAGGTGACGGAGCTCAAGGAAAGCGCCCTATCCTATGCTAGGCCGCAAGAGGAGCATAAGGAAGTGTTGCACGTTTCGAGCATACCTCCAGTCAAACCAGAAGTTTCTCCTGAAGCTTCTGAGGGAGAAGATGTGGAAGATCTCGATCTGACTGTTGAGACCTCGGTCGAGGTAGAAGAGACCTCGGTCGAGATGATGGAAGAATCTGCAGAACCGGAAGAGGCAGATGCAGAAGACTTTAGCCAAATTACTGAGATTATGGTCAAGGTGGAAGAAAGACCAGCAGAACTAAGAGAGATTTTGTGGGTGGATTATCAACCCAACACGAAACTTGTCTCAAGCTTTGGAGAACTTTACAAGGTACATTCTCTTACTCCATTCGAATTCCCTATTAAAATTTCTGAATTTTTCAGGAAAGCACCGGAGAGTTGGAGGTCTCTTCCGAAAGAACCTCCTAAGATCAAGATGAAATCTCTCTTGAAATTGTTGGAGGAAGATGCTCCTTGGATTATAAGGAGTGAAGTTAACAAGCGCTTCACCGCTAAGGCAACGAAGTGTTATTTGTTCAAGTATGGGGTCCCTCGCATGCTCAGGACCCTGTACCATCCCCAAGCTATAGATGGGGAAGCTGCTATGATTCTCGAGAAACTATTTTTTCGATCAAGGAAAGGATGGGACGCAAGGCTAGATTATGTCCCATTGAAGTGCAGGAAGTCTAGAAGGATTCCGGTGAGAATCAAACCGTACAAGCTTGTACGTGGGAGATCTTACCATTTGCCGGTGAAATTAGGAACCGGAACCTTTTTGGAAGAATTTTATGATGGATGTGATGAGCACTCCATGGTGTTCAAGGTACATTGAGTAATTCTATGGAGAAGGGTCCAGCTAGCGACCTTAAACCAAGCGCTTCTTGGGAGGCAACCCAAGGTATTGCTTTCTTCTCCCTTTTCTAGTTTAGTTTAGATAGTTGCTTTGTTTTTGTTTTCCTCTAGACAACAACCAGGTATTCCAAAAGGAAGGATCACAGTTCAGGAGCTACACTGGAAGAACAAAATTTCGAGAAGTTGAGGAAACGAGCTTTACTGAGATACATCTCGGGTACTGTCAGAACACCTCGACCGATATGTGCTTCGCCAACCGAGATGGTCTTATCTGGGAGCTGTTTCTTACTTCTTCATGCAGTTTAGCTATGTTCGGTGAGTATCCTGTCCTTAGACTTATTCTGACCCACTGGGACAGTGTGTTCCAAGTATGGGGTGTTTGTACTTATTTGACTACTTGACGTTATTTGACTACTTTTGATGTATGACATTCTATTTCATCGGATATTTTATTTATGCTTCACTTCTGCATTTATATGTTTATCTGAGATTGCATGCATACTTACAGGTTATTTGATTGAGAAAAACGTCGAAACCGAAAAAAAAATGGTTTTAAAAAATTTTTGACCTCGACCGGGACAGTTCTGGCAAAACGAGGTGTTTCACCTCGGTTGAACCAAGAACACCTCGACCGAGGTGGGCGTAACAGAAAATTTTCGAAAACGATTTTTGTGTTACTTATCTGGATATGATCTCAGTGAAGATTTTGTTTACCGACTGGATTTAAATTCTTTATATGTTTGAAATGTTTTATGATATGTTTAAGTTGCTAAATGCTTTGTTTGAAATTATTGGCATGTTTAATACTTTATTTTTATCCAAATTATGTTGAATTTGAAGGTTGACACCGCAGCATAAGTTCTCTCACGTTCTTCTTGGAAAGACCAAGGCAATTCATTCTTCTTCTTCCTCTTCTTCTTGATCATGCTTAGCCCCTCATATACATATTGCCTCCCTTTACCTATCCGGGAATTTGGAAGCAAGCGAAGTGGTGAAAGCAAGTCAAAAGTTGAGAAGTGGTTGAAAGTGAAAGTGTTAGAAAGCAATAATAGGTTTGGGGAAGTCAATCATGAAGATGAGTAACTCGGCACCATTCACATAGCCGGGTGTTTGTGTCTTGCCAAAGTCGGATTGAGCGATATTCCTAACGGGTCATGGTATGTGCATCAAGGGTTTGACGCATCTCAAGAAATTGATGATTGCGGATTTCCTAGGCTTCGGTTATTGTGCACCTCTATCCATGCATCCCAAAAAGTAAAGTAAAAGAGAAAAAAGTGTGAAATAAGCAAAGCTTATTGGTGGAAGATGTTGCAAGTCAAAGTGAAAGTGAAGTTCATCCTTTTCCCGGATTCTAGCACCACATTACCTTACATGCATCCCTACCCTACACGTTTCTTGACCTTTCTTTTGGGAAGCCCTTGAGACCTTGAGCTTGTTGATTGACTTAGCGGTTTAAATCGGATTATACATGATTAATTTTGATAATTATGATTTATTATGCATTCTATGATTTTATGCAAAGATGAACAACTTTCCTATATTTATAAAATGTTTTGATCATATTGAGTTTTTAATTTCCAGGAAGTACTCTCTTAGAGTGATCTATGATAGTTGCACACCATAAAAATATTTTTGAAGGACTTCTCATTGATTTTCTTGACTTATAATCCATTCTATCTTGATTTCTATATGAGGAACTTGCTTAGGGACAAGCAAGGGCTAAGTATGGGGTATTTTATCCCTATGACCCTACTTTGTACCCCTACATGCCACCACCACCACCGGATCAGGACTTCTGAGGAGCTGCAGGATTTTATTTATTTTATTTTTATGCAGTTCGGCTCTTTATCCGGTGAGTCCTCCTTTCTTTCAGACTTTATTTACACCCACTGGGACAGTGTGTCTCAAGTATGGGGTAGTTGATGTATTATCTGACTTATTTGACTTATGATGTATTATTCGACTTATGATGTATCGGATATTTTCATATTTATGCTTCATTCTGCATTTATATGTTTATCTGAGATTGCATGCATACTTACAGGTTATTTGATTGAGAAAAAACGTCGAAACCGAAAAAAAAATGGTTTTAAAAAAATTTTTGACCTCGACCGGGACAGTTCTGGCAAAACGAGGTGTTTCACCTCGGTTGAACCAAGAACACCTCGACCGAGGTGGGCGTAACAGAAAATTTTCGAAAACGATTTTTGTGTTACTTATCTGGATATGATCTCAGTGAAGATTTTGTTTACCGACTGGATTTAAATTCTTTATATGTTTGAAATGTTTTATGATATGTTTAAGTTGCTAAATGCTTTGTTTGAAATTATTGGCATGTTTAATACTTTATTTTTATCCAAATTATGTTGAATTTGAAGGTTGACACCGCAGCATAAGTTCTCTCACGTTCTTCTTGGAAAGACCAAGGCAATTCATTCTTCTTCTTCTTCTTCTTCTTGATCATGCTTAGCCCCTCATATACATATTGCCTCCCTTTACCTATCCGGGAATTTGGAAGCAAGCGAAGTGGTGAAAGCAAGTCAAAAGTTGAGAAGTGGCTGAAAGTGAAAGTGTTAGAAAGCAATAATAGGTTTGGGGAAGTCAATCATGAAGATGAGTAACTCGGCACCATTCACATAGCCGGGTGTTTGTGTCTTGCCAAAGTTGGATTGAGCGATATTCCTAACGGGTCATGGTATGTGCATCAAGGGTTTGACGCATCTCAAGAAATTGATGATTGCGGATTTCCTAGGCTTCGGTTATTGTGCACCTCTATCCATGCATCCCAAAAAGTAAAGTAAAAAAGAAAAAAGTGTGAAATAAGCAAAGCTTATTGGTGGAAGATGTTGCAAGTCAAAGTGAAAGTGAAGTTCATCCTTTTCCCGGATTCTAGCACCACATTACCTTACATGCATCCCTACCCTACACGTTTCTTGACCTTTCTTTTGGGAAGCCCTTGAGACCTTGAGCTTGTTGATTGACTTAGCGGTTTAAATCGGATTATACATGATTAATTTTGATAATTATGATTTATTATGCATTCTATGATTTTATGCAAAGATGAACAACTTTCCTATATTTATAAAATGTTTTGATCATATTGAGTTTTTAATTTCCAGGAAGTACTCTCTTAGAGTGATCTATGATAGTTGCACACCATAAAAATATTTTTGAAGGACTTCTCATTGATTTTCTTGACTTATAATCCATTCTATCTTGATTTCTATATGAGGAACTTGCTTAGGGACAAGCAAGGGCTAAGTATGGGGTATTTTGATAGCATGAATTATAGTCTATATTTTGGGGTTTGTTTAGACGTTTTATCTTTCATAATCTGCATGTTTGTATGTACATTATGTGATTTTACTACCATTTCATCTACCTTTGCGAGAATCGAGGTCTACACCTAGTTTCGTTGTAATTGCAGGTAATATGGTACGTTTTGCATCAAAAAGGAGCAAAAGGAGTCAAGAGTCATTTGGAGCTACATTGAGGAGCAAAAAGGAATCCTTCAGGAAGCATAGCCATGGATTAAAGATTTACTTTGGACCAGTTTTGAGAGATTCTACACTCAGTTATGATCACCTCGGTTGCTCAGAGATTCATCTCGACCGAGGCGATCCAGAGACGCCGACTCGACCGAGGCGAACACCTAGGACGCGGCGAGAATATTTTATTCTTGGCTGAGATCTTTTAAAATTGGAAAGTGATCTTATATTTTTGGGCTGAGCTTCTAGAAGGAAGGAGATATGCAGAATCATATATTTTACCTATTTTTATGGGAATATATCTTCTTAAGATTTATTATCTTTGGAGGTTTATTTTTCCTATAAAAAGGATTGGATTTTCCACAAATCCGATCATGCTTAGAGGCTGCATACACCGCATACAATCCGATTACAGCTGAGGACACGCAGCAGCCTACTCCAATTTGGGAGAGATTTGAAGAACCTTTTTGAAGGTTGAAGGAAGATTTGAAGACTATAGCTTTATAGCTTTTTGGAGGGTTTTGTAAGATTGTCTTCAATTCTTTTCCTTGTTGTTTTGTCTTGTTGGATTATTATCCAAGGAACGATTTTTGTGTGATATTTGATTCAGTTATTGAAGTGTTTTCATTAAATTCTTCTTTGTTCAAATATTCACCTTCTTCCCATATATTTAATACTTTCATTATGATGATGAGTGGCTAATTTCCTTGTGTGATTCTAGGGTGATTGGCTGAAGGTTGTGGGAAAAACAATGATAGAATGATCTTAATCACAGTAGGATCCTGAAAGTTCGAGTCTTTAACCTTAACCCTAAGCATCTCGTTCAGTCGATGAACATCTCGGCCGGGGTGGAAACTGGCTGACCGAGGTGGCTTATCCGATCCTTAACTGAGAGTTAATGTGTTAGAGTTTGCCAAATCCTATTCTTATTATACCTTTCTGGTTCAAAGCAAGCTTAGGATGAGACTTACCCGGTAATTCCTTAGTTTGTATACTAACGATCATAAGTGTAGGTAATAAAGGCTTGTCCTTTATTGGGGTTTGAGTGTGCTTCCATCCCATCTTTGTGAGTTAGCCTGAGACTTACCCGGTAAAGGTTGATTCTATTCCCTTAGATGGTGTGTTAGTTTGAGGCAATAGTTCTTTATCTTAATTCCTTGAGACTTACCCGGTAATAGGAGTTACGGTTTGGGATTAGTGTGTAGTGAGACTTACCCGGTGATCTACTCCACTTTAGAAACACCTTCCCCATGCAAAAATCTCAGCTTTGCCCGCTTATCTATAGATCTTGAGTTGGAACCACAACTAGATGCTTTAATCCCTAGAATTGCATGTTTGCTTATTTGACATCTTATTCATCTTTGATTGTATACTTGCTCTGGTGGTTAGCATCAACACTAGCATACCGTATTGGACTTTGTTTCACTAAGTCCCTGTGATCGACCCCTGGAATTTTCTTGCTTTTACTACGATTGACCCGTACACTGCGGGTTCGCATCCTTGTTTTAAGCTTAAGTCTAGGGTTATAAATTTAAAGCTTGCACACACCGTTTGGAGCGAACAAGTTTTTGGCGCCGTTGCCGGGGACTTGGTCTAGACCGAGCCGGTACGGTTTGCTTTCGGGGCGCTTGCCCCTGTTGCTACTAACTACTCTTTCTATGAGTTTTGTAGTTTTCAGAATTTCTGATGGCTATGTTTGATCCAGCCTGGATAGCAAGACAAAGTGCTAGGGCAGATCATTATGAATACTTGGAGGAGAAGTACTCCTTCTATTGGTTCAACAATGAATGGGAAAGAGAAGAGGCCATTCAACACGAACTTGCAATATGGGATGAGAAGAACGTTCCTAAAAACATTTATGAGCAACCTCTTGAAGATTCTCTCGAATCTAGGTTGGAGAAGTTGATGAAGAAGGTGGAGGAGCTCAAGGAAAGCACCATATCCTATGCTAAGCCGGAAGAGGAGCATAAGGAAGTGTTGCACGTTTCGAGCATACCTCCAGTCAAACCAGAAGTTTCTCCTGAAGCTTCTGAGGGAGAAGATGTGGAAGATCTCGATCTGACTGTTGAGACCTCGGTCGAGGTAGAAGAGACCTCGGTCGAGATGATGGAAGAATCTGCAGAACCGGAAGAGGCAGATGCAGAAGACTTTAGCCAAATTACTGAGATTATGGTCAAGGTGGAAGAAAGACCAGCAGAACTAAGAGAGATTTTGTGGGTGGATTATCAACCCAACACGAAACTTGTCTCAAGCTTTGGAGAACTTTACAAGGTACATTCTCTTACTCCATTCGAATTCCCTATTAAAATTTCTGAATTTTTCAGGAAAGCACCGGAGAGTTGGAGGTCTCTTCCGAAAGAACCTCCTAAGATCAAGATGAAATCTCTCTTGAAATTGTTGGAGGAAGATGCTCCTTGGATTATAAGGAGTGAAGTTAACAAGCGCTTCACCGCTAAGGCAACGAAGTGTTATTTGTTCAAGTATGGGGTCCCTCGCATGCTCAGGACCCTGTACCATCCCCAAGCTATAGATGGGGAAGCTGCTATGATTCTCGAGAAACTATTTTTTCGATCAAGGAAAGGATGGGACGCAAGGCTAGATTATGTCCCATTGAAGTGCAGGAAGTCTAGAAGGATTCCGGTGAGAATCAAACCGTACAAGCTTGTACGTGGGAGATCTTACCATTTGCCGGTGAAATTAGGAACCGGAACCTTTTTGGAAGAATTTTATGATGGATGTGATGAGCACTCCATGGTGTTCAAGGTACATTGAGTAATTCTATGGAGAAGGGTCCAGCTAGCGACCTTAAACCAAGCGCTTCTTGGGAGGCAACCCAAGGTATTGCTTTCTTCTCCCTTTTCTAGTTTAGTTTAGATAGTTGCTTTGTTTTTGTTTTCCTCTAGACAACAACCAGGTATTCCAAAAGGAAGGATCACAGTTCAGGAGCTACACTGGAAGAACAAAATTTCGAGAAGTTGAGGAAACGAGCTTTACTGAGATACATCTCGGGTACTGTCAGAACACCTCGACCGATATGTGCTTCGCCAACCGAGATGGTCTTATCTGGGAGCTGTTTCTTACTTCTTCATGCAGTTTAGCTATGTTCGGTGAGTATCCTGTCCTTAGACTTATTCTGACCCACTGGGACAGTGTGTTCCAAGTATGGGGTGTTTGTACTTATTTGACTACTTGACGTTATTTGACTACTTTTGATGTATGACATTCTATTTCATCGGATATTTTATTTATGCTTCACTTCTGCATTTATATGTTTATCTGAGATTGCATGCATACTTACAGGTTATTTGATTGAGAAAAACGTCGAAACCGAAAAAAAAATGGTTTTAAAAAATTTTTGACCTCGACCGGGACAGTTCTGGCAAAACGAGGTGTTTCACCTCGGTTGAACCAAGAACACCTCGACCGAGGTGGGCGTAACAGAAAATTTTCGAAAACGATTTTTGTGTTACTTATCTGGATATGATCTCAGTGAAGATTTTGTTTACCGACTGGATTTAAATTCTTTATATGTTTGAAATGTTTTATGATATGTTTAAGTTGCTAAATGCTTTGTTTGAAATTATTGGCATGTTTAATACTTTATTTTTATCCAAATTATGTTGAATTTGAAGGTTGACACCGCAGCATAAGTTCTCTCACGTTCTTCTTGGAAAGACCAAGGCAATTCATTCTTCTTCTTCCTCTTCTTCTTGATCATGCTTAGCCCCTCATATACATATTGCCTCCCTTTACCTATCCGGGAATTTGGAAGCAAGCGAAGTGGTGAAAGCAAGTCAAAAGTTGAGAAGTGGTTGAAAGTGAAAGTGTTAGAAAGCAATAATAGGTTTGGGGAAGTCAATCATGAAGATGAGTAACTCGGCACCATTCACATAGCCGGGTGTTTGTGTCTTGCCAAAGTCGGATTGAGCGATATTCCTAACGGGTCATGGTATGTGCATCAAGGGTTTGACGCATCTCAAGAAATTGATGATTGCGGATTTCCTAGGCTTCGGTTATTGTGCACCTCTATCCATGCATCCCAAAAAGTAAAGTAAAAGAGAAAAAAGTGTGAAATAAGCAAAGCTTATTGGTGGAAGATGTTGCAAGTCAAAGTGAAAGTGAAGTTCATCCTTTTCCCGGATTCTAGCACCACATTACCTTACATGCATCCCTACCCTACACGTTTCTTGACCTTTCTTTTGGGAAGCCCTTGAGACCTTGAGCTTGTTGATTGACTTAGCGGTTTAAATCGGATTATACATGATTAATTTTGATAATTATGATTTATTATGCATTCTATGATTTTATGCAAAGATGAACAACTTTCCTATATTTATAAAATGTTTTGATCATATTGAGTTTTTAATTTCCAGGAAGTACTCTCTTAGAGTGATCTATGATAGTTGCACACCATAAAAATATTTTTGAAGGACTTCTCATTGATTTTCTTGACTTATAATCCATTCTATCTTGATTTCTATATGAGGAACTTGCTTAGGGACAAGCAAGGGCTAAGTATGGGGTATTTTGATAGCATGAATTATAGTCTATATTTTGGGGTTTGTTTAGACGTTTTATCTTTCATAATCTGCATGTTTGTATGTACATTATGTGATTTTACTACCATTTCATCTACCTTTGCGAGAATCGAGGTCTACACCTAGTTTCGTTGTAATTGCAGGTAATATGGTACGTTTTGCATCAAAAAGGAGCAAAAGGAGTCAAGAGTCATTTGGAGCTACATTGAGGAGCAAAAAGGAATCCTTCAGGAAGCATAGCCATGGATTAAAGATTTACTTTGGACCAGTTTTGAGAGATTCTACACTCAGTTATGATCACCTCGGTTGCTCAGAGATTCATCTCGACCGAGGCGATCCAGAGACGCCGACTCGACCGAGGCGAACACCTAGGACGCGGCGAGAATATTTTATTCTTGGCTGAGATCTTTTAAAGTTGGAAAGTGATCTTATATTTTTGGGCTGAGCTTCTAGAAGGAAGGAGATATGCAGAATCATATATTTTACCTATTTTTATGGGAATATATCTTCTTAAGATTTATTATCTTTGGAGGTTTATTTTTCCTATAAAAAGGATTGGATTTTCCACAAATCTAACATCCGCTTACAGCTGGACATCTCGCTTACACCAAAAATACGCAGCAGCCGCATCCTACTCCAATTTGGGAGATGTTGAAGAACCTTTTTGAAGGGTGAAGGAAGATTTGAAGACTATAGCTTTATAGCTTTTTGGAGGGTTTTGTAAGATTGTCTTCAATTCTTTTCCTTGTTGTTTTGTCTTGTTGGATTATTATCCAAGGAACGATTTTTGTGTGATATTTGATTCAGTTATTGAAGTGTTTTCATTAAGTTCTTCTTTGTTCAAATATTCACCTTCTTCCCATATATTTAATACTTTCATTATGATGATGAGTGGCTAATTTCCTTGTGTGATTCTAGGGTGATTGGCTGAAGGTTGTGGGAAAAACAATGATAGAATGATCTTAATCACAGTAGGATCCTGAAAGTTCGAGTCTTTAACCTTAACCCTAAGCATCTCGTTCAGTCGATGAACATCTCGGCCGGGGTGGAAACTGGCTGACCGAGGTGGCTTATCCGATCCTTAACTGAGAGTTAATGTGTTAGAGTTTGCCAAATCCTATTCTTATTATACCTTTCTGGTTCAAAGCAAGCTTAGGATGAGACTTACCCGGTAATTCCTTAGTTTGTATACTAACGATCATAAGTGTAGGTAATAAAGGCTTGTCCTTTATTGGGGTTTGAGTGTGCTTCCATCCCATCTTTGTGAGTTAGCCTGAGACTTACCCGGTAAAGGTTGATTCTATTCCCTTAGATGGTGTGTTAGTTTGAGGCAATAGTTCTTTATCTTAATTCCTTGAGACTTACCCGGTAATAGGAGTTACGGTTTGGGATTAGTGTGTAGTGAGACTTACCCGGTGATCTACTCCACTTTAGAAACACCTTCCCCATGCAAAAATCTCAGCTTTGCCCGCTTATCTATAGATCTTGAGTTGGAACCACAACTAGATGCTTTAATCCCTAGAATTGCATGTTTGCTTATTTGACATCTTATTCATCTTTGATTGTATACTTGCTCTGGTGGTTAGCATCAACACTAGCATACCGTATTGGACTTTGTTTCACTAAGTCCCTGTGATCGACCCCTGGAATTTTCTTGCTTTTACTACGATTGACCCGTACACTGCGGGTTCGCATCCTTGTTTTAAGCTTAAGTCTAGGGTTATAAATTTAAAGCTTGCACACACCGTTTGGAGCGAACAAGTTTTTGGCGCCGTTGCCGGGGACAGTTCTGATATGTTTAAGTTGCTAAATGCTTTGTTTAAGTTGCTAAATACTTACAGGTTATTTGATTGAGAAAAACGTCGAAACCGAAAAAAAAACAAAATGGTTTTAAAAAATTTTTGACCTCGACCGGGACAGTTCTGGCAAAACGAGGTGTTTCACCTCGGTTGAACCAAGAACACCTCGACCGAGGTGGGCGTAACAGAAAATTTTCGAAAACGATTTTTGTGTTACTTATCTGGATATGATCTCAGTGAAGATTTTGTTTACCGACTGGATTTAAATTCTTTATATGTTTGAAATGTTTTATGATATGTTTAAGTTGCTAAATGCTTTGTTTGAAATTATTGGCATGTTTAATACTTTATTTTTATCCAAATTATGTTGAATTTGAAGGTTGACACCGCAGCATAAGTTCTCTCACGTTCTTCTTGGAAAGACCAAGGCAATTCATTCTTCTTCTTCCTCTTCTTCTTGATCATGCTTAGCCCCTCATATACATATTGCCTCCCTTTACCTATCCGGGAATTTGGAAGCAAGCGAAGTGGTGAAAGCAAGTCAAAAGTTGAGAAGTGGTTGAAAGTGAAAGTGTTAGAAAGCAATAATAGGTTTGGGGAAGTCAATCATGAAGATGAGTAACTCGGCACCATTCACATAGCCGGGTGTTTGTGTCTTGCCAAAGTCGGATTGAGCGATATTCCTAACGGGTCATGGTATGTGCATCAAGGGTTTGACGCATCTCAAGAAATTGATGATTGCGGATTTCCTAGGCTTCGGTTATTGTGCACCTCTATCCATGCATCCCAAAAAGTAAAGTAAAAGAGAAAAAAGTGTGAAATAAGCAAAGCTTATTGGTGGAAGATGTTGCAAGTCAAAGTGAAAGTGAAGTTCATCCTTTTCCCGGATTCTAGCACCACATTACCTTACATGCATCCCTACCCTACACGTTTCTTGACCTTTCTTTTGGGAAGCCCTTGAGACCTTGAGCTTGTTGATTGACTTAGCGGTTTAAATCGGATTATACATGATTAATTTTGATAATTATGATTTATTATGCATTCTATGATTTTATGCAAAGATGAACAACTTTCCTATATTTATAAAATGTTTTGATCATATTGAGTTTTTAATTTCCAGGAAGTACTCTCTTAGAGTGATCTATGATAGTTGCACACCATAAAAATATTTTTGAAGGACTTCTCATTGATTTTCTTGACTTATAATCCATTCTATCTTGATTTCTATATGAGGAACTTGCTTAGGGACAAGCAAGGGCTAAGTATGGGGTATTTTGATAGCATGAATTATAGTCTATATTTTGGGGTTTGTTTAGACGTTTTATCTTTCATAATCTGCATGTTTGTATGTACATTATGTGATTTTACTACCATTTCATCTACCTTTGCGAGAATCGAGGTCTACACCTAGTTTCGTTGTAATTGCAGGTAATATGGTACGTTTTGCATCAAAAAGGAGCAAAAGGAGTCAAGAGTCATTTGGAGCTACATTGAGGAGCAAAAAGGAATCCTTCAGGAAGCATAGCCATGGATTAAAGATTTACTTTGGACCAGTTTTGAGAGATTCTACACTCAGTTATGATCACCTCGGTTGCTCAGAGATTCATCTCGACCGAGGCGATCCAGAGACGCCGACTCGACCGAGGCGAACACCTAGGACGCGGCGAGAATATTTTATTCTTGGCTGAGATCTTTTAAAGTTGGAAAGTGATCTTATATTTTTGGGCTGAGCTTCTAGAAGGAAGGAGATATGCAGAATCATATATTTTACCTATTTTTATGGGAATATATCTTCTTAAGATTTATTATCTTTGGAGGTTTATTTTTCCTATAAAAAGGATTGGATTTTCCACAAATCCGATCATGCTTAGAGGCTGCATACACCGCATACGACGCAGCACACCCGCTATCAGCGCAGCAGCCGCATCCTACTCCAATTTGGGAGTTGTTGAAGAACCTTTTTGAAGGGTGAAGGAAGATTTGAAGACTATAGCTTTATAGCTTTTTGGAGGGTTTTGTAAGATTGTCTTCAATTCTTTTCCTTGTTGTTTTGTCTTGTTGGATTATTATCCAAGGAACGATTTTTGTGTGATATTTGATTCAGTTATTGAAGTGTTTTCATTAAATTCTTCTTTGTTCAAATATTCACCTTCTTCCCATATATTTAATACTTTCATTATGATGATGAGTGGCTAATTTCCTTGTGTGATTCTAGGGTGATTGGCTGAAGGTTGTGGGAAAAACAATGATAGAATGATCTTAATCACAGTAGGATCCTGAAAGTTCGAGTCTTTAACCTTAACCCTAAGCATCTCGTTCAGTCGATGAACATCTCGGCCGGGGTGGAAACTGGCTGACCGAGGTGGCTTATCCGATCCTTAACTGAGAGTTAATGTGTTAGAGTTTGCCAAATCCTATTCTTATTATACCTTTCTGGTTCAAAGCAAGCTTAGGATGAGACTTACCCGGTAATTCCTTAGTTTGTATACTAACGATCATAAGTGTAGGTAATAAAGGCTTGTCCTTTATTGGGGTTTGAGTGTGCTTCCATCCCATCTTTGTGAGTTAGCCTGAGACTTACCCGGTAAAGGTTGATTCTATTCCCTTAGATGGTGTGTTAGTTTGAGGCAATAGTTCTTTATCTTAATTCCTTGAGACTTACCCGGTAATAGGAGTTACGGTTTGGGATTAGTGTGTAGTGAGACTTACCCGGTGATCTACTCCACTTTAGAAACACCTTCCCCATGCAAAAATCTCAGCTTTGCCCGCTTATCTATAGATCTTGAGTTGGAACCACAACTAGATGCTTTAATCCCTAGAATTGCATGTTTGCTTATTTGACATCTTATTCATCTTTGATTGTATACTTGCTCTGGTGGTTAGCATCAACACTAGCATACCGTATTGGACTTTGTTTCACTAAGTCCCTGTGATCGACCCCTGGAATTTTCTTGCTTTTACTACGATTGACCCGTACACTGCGGGTTCGCATCCTTGTTTTAAGCTTAAGTCTAGGGTTATAAATTTAAAGCTTGCACACACCGTTTGGAGCGAACAAATTAACGACGTAATAAAAGTACGGTGCAGGGTTTACACTAGGAAGCTCGAAGTGAGTAACTACCCTACTAAGTCGGAAGACATATAAAGAAAGAAACGACAAGAGTATACTTGCAAACTAGTAATCACACATAGAGAAAACATAATCTCGAGTAGAGGTTACGTGTAATGTTATATCGGAACGGATCCGAGTTGCGTTTCGAGTCAGAGAAATATCATCGGTCTGATAGACGGAATGGATAAAAGAGTGCAATGTTGATGGTGTGTTAGCATCTATTGAGGGGATATGATCAAATGACGGTGATGGGAGATCATCTTGTGTCTAGTATCATCATTCTGGGCACATCCTATGCCACTTAAGATCTTGGAAACTGTGTAAGAAGCCTGAGTCGAGTCAGTAATATATTAAAGATCTATAAAAAAATAAATAAATTAAAATAAAATAAAAATAAATAAATAAATAAATAAATAAATAAATAAATTTTGGATGACGTCAATGAAACGCAGAGAAAGACTACCAGATTTTTAACAGTTGAGTGATATCAAATTTAAGACCCAAAAGGGAGTAGGTGATAAACCATTAACGGAGGAAAGATCCGACTGAGTCACAATAAGGAAACATGACCAAACAAATTGTATTACAAAGAGAATTAGGCACTTAGTAAAGTGCCGATAGATGTCCAAGAACTTTGTTTCAGAGTTCATAGTCGGGATATTTCAGAAGGTCAGAAGTAAGTGGATTCAGCGGAAGAAATAAAGTTGTATAGTTACTTTCGGTAGAGTCATCAAAAGAGTGGGAAGTGAGTTGAGAAAAACAACCGTAGAGATCTTAAAATGGATTGGGAAGTTATTTATTGACTAGCACTCCACCCACTGTTCATGTGTAACAGTTAAGAGAATACATACCTAATATGCGGTATGTCATCAGCTAAGAGGATCCGATGGTTGAACCATACCATACTTTGGTAGAGTATTTGGCGACCATCCTAGAAGCGTAGTACTAGAACCCTACACCTAAGGATATACCGATGTTGAGGATCCAAGGGTCAAGACGAGGAGTCGATGAGGATACTTGGGACACATAGGAGAGCATTATACATAGTCATTCCGACTTCT
Organism: Fagopyrum esculentum; assembly: GCA_033239045.1. Taxonomy (NCBI): domain Eukaryota; kingdom Viridiplantae; phylum Streptophyta; class Magnoliopsida; order Caryophyllales; family Polygonaceae; genus Fagopyrum; species Fagopyrum esculentum. Next base: position 24,719,545 of record BSUD01000001.1, on the reverse strand, counting down.
TTGCGGAGTTTGCCGCTACTTCTATATCGACGAGTTAGTGCTCGGAAGTTGTTATGTGTTACTTTTATGACCATACATAGGATTTAGAGTTTGTGTTTTTATATGTTGCCTGATGATGATGATTGAGTAGTTCTTGCATGTTAGAAAATGGGATTGAAAGTTTAGTAGAGACGAAGTTAGACACTTCTATTTATGGAAGTCATTTGATTAGATACCTATTCTAAGTTTCGGGACGAAACTTATTTTAAGGGGGGATTGATGTAATACCCGGAAATTTTATTTCCGGCTATCTTAGGAACAAATCAGAACTTGATCCATTGTGACCCTTTCCGGCCCTTTATTTCTTTTGTATCAACTCCGACTATATGTCGTTATCTTTTAAGTTTCGGGACGAAACTGATTTTAAGGGGGTACTTATGTAATACCCGGAAATTTAATTTCCGGTAAATCCCGAGTCATCATAAACCTTGTCATATTATGTGAAGAGTTAAGCATATAAAATGCTTTTATAAACTTCTATAATTTTATGTGAGGCTTCAATCTTCTTACTTAATCCTTAGTTTTATAAATCAACATATTTTATTATTTTATGTGGAATTTTTACACACATAAAATATATCTATCTTCCTTAGAGTTTAATTTTTGAAAAATTAAAGGTCATGGGCTATTTTTTTTTTTTTTTGACAACACTCAACAAGGCCTTCCCGGCCCATTAAGAAAAGAAGCAATTACGTTACTTCTCAGCCTCCTTCCCTCTTGCCCTAGTTCAGATTTCACGTAACCCTTGCCTCCCTTCCCTTCCGTTCTATCTCTTCTACCGTAGCAGCAACGCAGTGTGCCAGGGCTGCGAGCAGGTCTTCGGCTCCCTTCTCTTCGAGTGTACCCATGGCTGCGAGCAGGTCTTCGGCTTCCTTCTCCTCGAGGTAGCGAGTCAAAACCATCAGCAGCGGCACCCTCAGGATGGACTTCTTCCCTTCGAGCCAGCAACAAGTGTAGACGCTCCTATTTCTATCTAAACATCGTTCTTCTCAGCCCTTGCGAACAACAACAGCAGCTGGTTCTACGTTCTTCACCCTTCTAGTCATAGAATCGAGTAAGATCCTTATCCGTCCTTCCTTAGTCATTCTCTTCGATCAATCCTTAACATATATATGCTGATGTGAGCATCCTTTGTGTCTTCAATCAGTCCCTAACAGCCTCGGAAGATAGCTTGAAGAGCTGAGGCGTTTTCTGAGTTTTCGGAAGTGAAAAATAGCCAATTTCGGGTCACGATTTGAGTACGTTATACTCCTCCTTTGTTGCTGAATTTTGGATATGTTGTAGTCAGTAGTACATAGTAGATGATACTAAAATTTCGAAAGAATCGGAGTTACGGTTTAAAAGTTATGATGTTCCAAAGTGGACGCCTCATGCAGTTTTAATAAATGTGCTGAGTGTTGGAAAAACAGCAGGTGATGCTGTTTTGTGAGATGGTTTTTATTAAGTTCTTGATCTCCGCTGGGCTTGAATTTTGGATATGATATAGTTGACATATTGTTGTAGAACATATTAAAATTTGAGAGGCATCCAGCGAGTGGTTTGGGATTTATGATTTTTCCAAGATTGAGTCGTAAGCAGTTTTTCTGTTGTGTTGAAATTCGGTTTTGTGAGATAGTTTTAAATAGGATTTTGATCTCCTTTGCGGCTGAATTTTGGATATAATATAGATAAGATTTTATAGTAGAACATATCAAAATTTGGGATAAATCCAGCGAGTAGTTTAGGAGTTATGATTTTTCAAAGTTAAGACAGTGTTGCTTGTTAAGTGTTGTACCCAACTTTAGAAATTTTTGTAGAAGCGATGCTTTAACAGTTTTAAGAAATTCTTTCTCCTATGAGTATATAGGATATCATAGATGACCTAGGGAATTAATTCGGAATTTTTATTATATTATTCGAATTTTATATTTGAAGCTGTAGTTGGACTTTAGTGACTTTTCGAGAAATAGAAATTGGGTAGTTTTCCTAGTTGTTACCTAAAATCATCCTAGGGAGTAGAATATGGTTAGTTAGCCTCAAATTATAATTTAAGTACATATTCCGAGTTTTTGGAAGTTCCGGGGCTAAGGGTAAATAGTCATTTTACCTTAAATAAACACTGTAATAACTTCTGCACATAGAATCGTATATCTTAAGAGTTTTAGACTTATAAGTATCCAGGGAAATGTGTTGACCCACGTGCCTCCTCTGACAGGCAACTGAGTTCTGCACTTACGGATTTAGTGGTGGTTAAGAGAGAGTCGAGATTTGATTCTGGTAAGTCCACGGACTTACTTAGCTGGCTTCTTGCATGTGTGTGATGTGTATTAGTGGTGTTTGCTAGTTAAGATAAATAACAAAACCGGAATAGGCCGACGTTAGTATATTGTGTAATTGACCCAAGTGTATGATAACGGGTCGTGACATCATCTGCCTAGCTCTTGCGAGAGTCTAGGAGGTTCCCTGCGACCAGCCCAGTCTGGTAGACGGTCAAATGCATTAGTACCATTCGGCGTTGGTAAACGGGGACATGCGAGGTTTGGGAATCCCTCGTGTCACAAAATAAGTATCATTAGTAATAACTTATCACCTAATTAAAGATAATAAAAGGATTGAGTGTTGCATGTTGATTGTGTATGTTGTGTGTTTGTGCTTTTACCTTTATACTTATGCATAGAATGTTAGCTAACGGTTTTATACCGCTTGTAGATGTCTTGCAGGTTAAAACAGTTGTAGAGAGATCCGGAGGAAATGGTCAGCCGGGTCCACGTACTTATTTAGTTGGGGACGGGATGTCTTCTGTTCTTCTTATGTGTCGTTTTGGTACCTTTGCTTTGTAAGGCTGATACATACTCTTCATGTATATATTGTTTAAAGTTTTCAAATGTTTTAAATACTTTTGTGCCTTGTTGTATGATCCAAGTTAAATTGTTGTCAAACTAAGGTCGGGACCCATTGTGAGGTCCTAACCAGTAGCTCCCCGAGTTCTCAGAATTTGGGGTGTTACATGGCATTGGGCTGTTGTCGATCCAACCGTTGCACAAAAGAGAAGGGCTGTGCGACTGCAGAGGAGTGAGAGCGACAAAGGTGGGTGCGATTCCTGTGCTGCGAGAGGGAGAGGGTTAAATACGATGGTCACCTTCAGCACACGAAGAACATGGCAGGAACTAAGCTCTTACCCCGACTAGATGTAGATGGAAGTTCGTCTAAAGTACACAGAAGAAGAGATATGCGGTCTGGTGCAGCCTGGTGTGTCACGATCGCTCCTGGTCCAGAAGACGGCACTGCTGATCCTTCCTATGTGGAGCAGGAGATCCTGGGGCAAGGTATCGTCTACTCGAGGAGTATCTTGGCTGAAGGTCGTGTAACCGTCACTGAAGGCAGAAGACGTGAACCGTGGTTTGGATCCTGAGGCAAGTGTCTTGGCGTGGAGTCCGTCTGAAGGTAGAAGGGGAGAGGGGCGCTGCTGTCCGGTTGAAGACGACTGTGGCTCGCCGTCGTGGAGGCAAAGACGAGCGGCTGCTAGCGGCGCTGGCTGCTGCGTGAGGGGGAGAGGTGTGAAGATACAGGTGCGGCTTAGGGCAAGGAGACGCAGGAAGAGGAGATGGGAGGTAGAAGACCTAACGGCCCAACTGGTTCACTCGAAACGGGCCCGGATGGTAAGGTTCATGGCTGAAATTAGGCTTGTCAAACTCATGTCATGACTTTGTCAAAAGTTGTCATGACTTCGTCTGGGTCTCGTCATGACTTCGTCAAAACTCGTCAAAAGACCTATATATATATAACTAAGGTTTGGTGTATATTTCATTATTTAATGTGGTTATAAAACTTACATAGAATGATAAAATTAATGCTAGATATAAAGTTAGGTACCTTAAAGAGGTCAACGGTCCCTAAATCTCAGTTTGACTCGGAATTAATCGGAAATAAATTTTTCGGTTATTACATTGACAACAATAGATATGTACATAATACTACTAAATAGAAAACGAACATCATCCTTTATCCATCCACCTGGTTTGAGAATTACCTCTCTGGAAATATTCTTGAGAAAGCCCCTACTTGATTCATTTGCATCCTTGTTCTTTACCCAATTGTAAAGACTCCGCCGCTCATTGTTTCGTAGCATACACATGGGTGGTTCTTTTGGTAGTTTTACATTTTTATGGTACGGGGTACGTTTATATTTATTGTCCTTTGGCAGCCTTAAGCCCAGCCTACGAACCGGTTCAGTTTCTTGGATATCCTGATCATAAACAATAGTGTGACGGTCAATAGATAAATATATTACATAAGATATTGAAATAAAAATGTGTCTAGACCATGTCATACATGTGTACCATTTCTAATATACATTAGTTATATAAAATACATAATATATTACACAATATAGGCAATACAAAAACATATCATCCATGTGTGTACAATTCTTAAGGTACATAAGGCTTACATGCATACTTATAAGTTACATACCTCACTAGATTCACCATATATTCCCTGAATGATAGCATCGCCCACAACATCTTTCCTTGGTATATTGTCGACTTTATCAGCCGGTTGATGTTCTTCTGTTGCATGAGATTGTTTTATAGCGTCACTAACAAATTTCCTTATGTTCTTCTCAATTCTCTTGCTAGACAAATACGCTGTTGTATCTATCTTGTCATAAAGAGTGTCAAAGTCTCTTGAATATGTCATTAGTTCATCAATCAATAAGTCTTGTTGTTTGACTTTTTTTGCATGTGCTTTTTGATCCTGTTGGATTGCCTCCAACTTAGTCATTATCACATCAACCCACGCTGGTTTTTGGGTATCCATCTTGTTATATATGTACATACACTTATAAAATCAAAAGTGAGCAAAAGAATGTAACATAGTTCAAACTAGAATTTTGATGATCATGTACATAACTACCAATGTACATATAAACAGTTTCTATTAAATAGGAAACAAGTGTGTACATAGGAAACATACTTATTTATTTACTTTGTGGTGTACGGTTTCTCAAAGTCGGATGACTTAGGATCTCCAACAACTCTGGAGGAAGTCCAATCAAACATCTGGAGGAGGAGGTGGTAGGAACGGGTATAAGGACGGATCAAACGGATGGCCCATGAGGTGCTGGAACTGTAGCTCCATCATCCGGCGTTGGTAGTGGTGGCTCTCCTACATCTCCCGCCGCATGGTGCGCAACTCAGTCGTCAACCTATCGAGCCATCCTCCCATGTCCGTATGTAAAGTGCAGAAAGACTCCTCCATATGGCTCGAGAGAGCATCGATCCTCCGATGGGCCTCGGGATCGCGGCGTCGACGGTGGCGTTGTCGGTGTTGTGGCATCTCCGGAACGGGGGTCTCTGGTGCAGGGTGATCATCCTCTTTCTCCTCCTCATCATCCACCAGCTCGATCACCGGGACGGACGGACCATCAGTGTCTGTTGCGGTGTCTTTGGGTACTCTGGCATCCTCCTCATCACTATCCGTGCCGAACTCTGCTTCTATCTTCGTGTCGCACATGAACGATCTCCAAATCTGCGACTAGTTGGTCGGTCATTGATGGTGAACTGTGGTGACCAAAGAATCACCTTCGTATGTTTGGTCTCCCAAGGTATGGCCACGTATGGTGGACCACGGCCTCGAGGGATCAAAATCCGTTGGGTGATGAACTCCTGCAACCCTAAAGGTTTGGCCTTAGCGGCCAACGTGCAGGCAGAAAGATCGATGTCCATCGCCCCTGCAATGCAAATTACCAACCCTCCAAAGCAAATATCGCCTTTCTTCTTCTTCTTGACCCTGTCAAGCTTCTCCACCAGCATGGTGGCAAAGTCCGGGACGCCATCTATAGTCATATGTAAGAGAGTCAGAAGCTCACCGTGTCGGATTTTCAGGGGAGTCTCTGTCCTAGCCAGCAACATCTCGCTCCAAATCTTATGAGCAATCTGGAAGGAGACATTGTAGATGAGATTCTCCTTGGAGTCACCTGGATGACAATAGTCAGCACTCGAGGTGACATGGGTGATACCATTCCAGAAGGCATTCGCCTTTCTCTTGGAGGGGAAATCTGGAACGGTTGGCTTAGGGAAACCAAAGAGCCTCCCAAAGTTCTCTATTGTAATTGCATAACCCCTGTTCATCAATCTGAACTTAACTCCCTTGTGCTCCGGCACATGGGTGACGAAACTGAGAAACTCGACGGTAGGCTTGGTATAAGCTGGTGTACTGATGACCATGAATTGATCTAGGCCAACAAGAGATATAATCCGTTGTAGATCCTCAACGTCGACAAAGCGGGGTGAGATGATCGGTCGAGAGCAAATACGATCATAGTCTTTCTAGAACCGACCAAGAATGATTGGTACCTGTGGTGGTGTAGGAGGGGAATGTGAGTGGTTTCCATCGTCAAGATGGTCTCGGATTCCTAACTGTCTTTCTGAACAACGCATCTTTCTGAATTAGGGTTTGATCTTGGGTTGTTCTTGAGGGGATCTCGACCATCGAGATGCTTGGGTTTCAACCGAGGCGAACAATGCTTCGATCGAACTTAAAATCCTGTAACTTTCTGCCCCAAAATCACTACCAAAATCTTCCTAGAGGGTTCTCCAGTTATTCTCAGAACAACACGCAGTAAATATCTCCCAATTTCGAGCAAAATCTTCAAAAATGCGAAAAGAAGGGTTTCGAACGAGATTACCTAATTTTAAAATATTTCGGAAGCTTGAAGTGTAGATTGATGCTGGAGAAGTTGTTGTAGCGTTTTTCCCGTCAGTTTAGATAGAAGAATCGTTAAAAATAGGCGAGAATCACAGGTTGGTCTAACCAAGAAAGGTTTGGGAATGGGATTTTTAAGGATTAGGGTGTGGTTCGGTCGAGACGGCGTCGGGAGGGAGAAGTGGTGAAGAAAGAAAAAAACCGTTTCTCCTTTTACACCCTTCATAAAATTTAACTGCATCTCGGTCAAGAGGGTTGTCAGTTATCGAGGTAGTCAAACGAGGTCAATCCATGTTGCCTTCATCTCGGTTGTTCGAAAGTGTTTCGGTTGAGATGAACTGATGGTGTCCGAAATGGCCCTAGTATTTGTAACTTTCCCAGATTCTCGAAATGTAACTTCGTCCATATGCTTCCCTGGTGTTGTTTCCTTAGGTCGTACCTAGATCCTGTTATCATGGACACAAAAATGCAAACTACACTAATTTATACTAAAAAAGAAAGAAAGCAATACCTTGGGTTGCCTCCCAAGAAGCGCTTGTTTTAAGGTCGCTAGATGGACCTAACTCTGTATGTTCAGTTGAGACGCATGGATGCAATCTCCTTGACCGGTGGTTTTGGTTTATGCTTCTTTAGCCGACGACTGTCGACTTGAAAGGTTCCACAATTTTCACCTCATACTTTAACTGCACCATGAGAATAAACATTCTTTATACCTGTCCATTTTGACTTTAGTTTATTTGGGGGATAACGAGAATGAGAATCGTAAAGAGGAGCCGCTTCTCCTTCTTTGATTTCTCTCTGGGTGATGTGCTTTTTGTGCCAATTATTCGTCTATTCTTTGTAGATCTTTGCAACTTTAGCTATTATTTGGCGGAGTGGTGGTTTCACCTTCTTATCTTTGTCTTGCGATGCATCGGACGAGTTAAGACAGATGCTTGCATTACTTGATGTTGAAGAATTGATCACCACGTTTGCTTTAGATGTACTTCGGTGGAGGTCCCTTCCAAGGTGAGTCCCTGTTACCTTCACCCCGACCAGTCCAATAGTTGCTTCGGTCGAAATGACTTGCCCTATGTTGAGGTAGCCTGTTGTCTCTTCTCCAAACTTTTCGAACACAACTGATGGATCTTCCTCCAAGGTTTCCAAGCTGTGTATATCTACATAACATTAAACATCTATACCTTTCTCTATCATACGGAAACTCAAAACTCTTTCAAGAGGATCTTTAATAAGGATAGAGCTAACCAATTCACGAGATTCCTCTTCATCATAAATGTTATAGATGTCTTCTTCCAGTCCATGGCCTTCCATTAAGGCTGATAGTATGAATTTAACTTTCTCTTCTTCAATATTGAAAGACAATTTGACATTCTTGCAATCCATGTAGCAACCGGATGTTGCAAGAAATGGTCTCCCAAGGATAATAGGAACAGGATAATCTGCAGGAATATCCAAAACCACAATGTCTATGGGAATATAGAATTTACCTAGTTTTACAAGAATGTCTTCTAACACGCCTACGGGTCGAGTGATGGACCGATCCGCCATGTAAAGTGTCATCTTAACTGGTTTAGGTTCCCCTAAGCCAGACTTCTCACACAATGCAAGTGGAATGATGCTCACACTTGCTCCTAAGTCACACAATGCATCATATGTGACGTTTCCAACTCCAATGGGGATGCCGAACTGATAACACGATTTATGACTAGGTTTAGAAAATCATTTAGACAAGATTTCTCACTCATTCATGCATGGTTTAGCACTAGTTCACGACGTTTGCACTCAATTCACGTATTTTGTCGAGATAGACGTCTACACGGACTTGTGCATTGCTTTGTAGGTATTTTGGGAGATTTAGGAGCTAAATCGATACGTTTGAGGATCGTTCATCAAGATGACACACCCTCGGACTCATTAAGATGCAAGCTAGAGGCTAAGGAGGACTCATGGAACCTTGCCAACACAAGCCATGCACCAAATTGAAGCTCAATGATCAAAAGCGAAGCTGAAGCACCAAACCACGGTTCACTGAAGGTCCACGGCCGTGGAACCAACCGTGGTTCTTGCCAGGTTTTCGTGACAGCTGTGCCACGATCTCTTGGCCAGCTCTTGCAAAGTTGTAGTATAAAAGTGGTCCTGCATTGGCTGAGAAAAGCATCTTTCAATTGGGGATTTTTCCCATCACTCTACACACACAACAATACTCTCAACAAGAAGATTCTTGGAAGGAGGAGGTAGAAGGAAGCCACCATTGGAGAAGAGCTTCATTGGAGAAGAAGAAGAACACACCATTGATAGACTTTGATAGCTTTGTAGTGAAGAATTTCGGAATCGATTTTTAGAGTTGTATGAACCCTTTAAACCTTCTTTAAGAAGGGTTGTGAGTCATTCTAATTCCATTTTCAGCTTGGTTTTGTTTACTTCACTTGGTCATCTCTTTCTCTTCATTATCTTGCAAATGGAAGCCATGATTTTATGTTTGATGATTTTGATTTCTATGATGAATGTTGTAGGCTAAATAGATGTGATTCTCGGATAAAGAAAGAATGGTTATGGCTAGGACTATGATAGGATGGACTTAGATTAGCCCTTGGATGACTCACTTTCTTGGACGTAGTCTCTGTTGAAGTCCACGGATTGTTCTTGACAAACCACGGCCGTGGACTTATTAGAACAAACCGTGATTCTCCCTGGTTCGATGGATCTAGCTTTAGTTAGTTAGAATGTTGAAATCCTAGAGTTTGTTGAGTTAAATCTACCCTAGGGTGACCTAGTGTTAGCAACTAAGTGTTAGAAGAGACCTACCCGGTGATTCTTACTCTTAGATTCCAAAGATGACAAACCCTAGGTAGTGGTGAGCCTCATAAGCCGCCATTGGACTAAGTGTGCTAGGATAGTTGCCTAGGACTAACCCTTTCGAGACTTACCCGGTAAGGATAGGTTAGATCTCTAGGTGACAATCCGGTTTGTGTAGAATTCCGTCCCTTAGGTTCTTAGAGACTTACCCGGTGATGAGATCTTAGGGATGGACTAGTGGACCATGAGACCTACCCGGTGATTGATCCCAATCTAGAAACACTCACTCCCAACATATCATAGTTAATCCAAGAAATGATTAGATAGCTTGAGTCCTATGCCATAACCGGAATTTCCAACCCCTAGAATCCGCTTTTCTATATTTGATCTATATCTCGTTCTTTCTTGTTTGTTTGTGTTGATTCGTAGCTTAGTTGATTGCTCATTTTGCATGACTTGTGATCTTTGATCGATCACCTAAAAACCAACCAAAAACATTGAGATTTTCATTTCTTTATTTCTTTCTCTTTTCTTAACCTAGATCTTTACTAAACTTAATCATAAATCGAATCAATCTCACCTTAGTCTTTGTGTTCGACCTCGGAATACTATCCCTACTACAAACGTCCCGTACACTGCGGGTTCGCTAGGAGTTAGGAGAAATATAACGAGTATAAATTTTAAAGCTTATTGCGTGCACATCACACGATCTTAGCGTGACAAGTTTTTGGCGCCGTTGCCGGGGACTAGGTCTAGATTGAGTCTTTTTGTGATTGATTGTAGTGTAGATCTTTCTTGTTGCTTTTGATCTCTTTTTGGGTTGTGTCTTTGCTTTTCAGGACATCTCACTCTTTAGGTGTATGCGAAGATCTCGTGGCAAGGATTTATCTCCATTCGATCCCGAACCGGAGAAAACCCTTAGATCTAGATCCAAGAACATTAAAAAGGGAAAAGAGATGGCCGGAAGAGATCTCCAAGCTGAGTTGGATGAGGCTTTAGAGCAAATTAGGATAAGGGATGAAGCTTTGGAGAATGAAAGGAGACTTGCCAATGAGAGGCAAGAGGCAACTAGGAGGGAGATTGAGGAGATTAGGCAAGCTCTTGTGCAAAGAGAGCTTAACCGTCAACAACCTCCTCCAACTCCGCCACAACCGCAGCCGGCGGCGGTGAATATTAGGGTTGTGCCCATTGCTATGGAAGAGCCACAAACGTTGGGGCAACGTATGGATCCGGCACAAAGAGCACACCGTCCGGGTGTGAACTTAGGAGATCCCGCAGCCCATGATTACGAGCTCCGCCCTCAAGTTCTACAAATGATCCGGCATAATCAATTTGGAGGGATGGAAGGAGAGTCTCCTCATCAACACTTGATGAATTATGAGATCTTGATGGAGACTCTTAGACCGCCAATATTGGAGAGCAACAATCATAAGATTAGGGCTTTTTCCTTCTCTCTTAAGGATAAAGCCTTGGCTTGGTATCAATCTATTCCACAAGGGCGAGTTGGTACTTGGGAGGAGATGACAACCGAGTTTTTGACTAAGTTCTTCCCACCTTCCATGACTACCGAGTTAAGAGGGAAGATCAATGCCTTCATTATGAAGGATAGATAGAGTTTATTCAAGTCTTGGGAGAGGTTCAAAGACCTTCTCCTAGATTGTCCACACCATGGCATACCGAAAATTGAGCTATTGGAGATCTACTTCAAGGGACTTGATGAAGATAGCCAATTCAAGCTCCAATCTCTTTCCGGTGGGACTTTCATGGAGAAGCATGTAGATGAAGCTTGGGAGTTTGTAGAGAAACAAGCTCTAGTGATTGAGAAATACTCCCATAGGAAGAGTGAAGGGAGAAAGGCGGGAGCATATGAGGTGAGTGAAGTCACCATGAGCAATTTCAAGCTTGACGCCATCAACAATGAATTGAAGTCTTTGAGAGAGTTGTGTGCTACAACTTTGAAGAATCAAGCAACTCCTCAAGTGCTTTCACAAGCTAACTTATCTTCCAAGGAGGAAGATGTGAATTACATGGGGAGGGGCAATTACAACAACTATCAAGGCCCAAGGAACTTCAACAATAACCGGCAATTCAATAATTACCGGCCCAACCATAACCATCCTGGGTTTTCCTATTCTAATCCGGATGGAGCCTTGAACCCTCCCGCTTCCACAAGCACAACTCCACCACCGAAAGCTTCACAAGAACCTCCACCCGGATTTACTCAACCTCCAAAGGATAGGCCCGAAATGATGTTTGAGCAATTGCTTGGAAGGTTGAGTGGTCTTGAGAGCACCGAGACTTCCATTTCTAAGGCTCAAAAGGTGTTGGAAGCACAAGTGTTCCAAAAGGCGGGTGAAGCCCATAGAGATCCGGGAAAGCTTCCCAGAAGGACCGAAGACAACCCAAGAGGCCAAGTGTTGGCCATTACAACAAGGAGTGGGTTGAGTATGAAAGATCCTTTGCCCAAGGACAATGCTACGGGGAAACAAGTGGTGATAGAGGAAGAGACTTTGCAAGGAGATGGAGGCAAGAGCAAGGATGTTGAGCCAACGTATGTGGCACCGCCTCCATACAAACCACCACTACCGTTCCCACAATCACGAGCAAGAGCTCGCTTGGACAATCACTTTGGTAAATTCCTTGAACTAATGTCTAAATTGCATATTAATATTCCGTTCATGGATGCTATTTTAAGAATGCCGGCATATGGCAAGTTCTTGAAGGAGATACTCTCCAACAAAAGGAAGTTGGAGGAGTATGGGGAGATAAGAATGACTAAGAGATCCTCGGAATTGATCCAAACGATGAAGGAGGAGATGCCTCCCAAGCTAAGAGATCCGGGTTCCTTTTGTGTCCCAATTGGAGTGGGAGATGTGAAGTATGAGGCCCTTTGTGATCTTGGAGCAAGTGTAAGCATCATACCGCTTGCACTTTGCAACAAGGTTGGGCTAGGAGAGCCAAAACCGGTCAAGATGACCCTCTATATGGCGGACCATTCTATCACTCATCCGGTTGGGATCTTAGACGACATTCCGGTGCAACTAGGAGGATTTTATGTGCCAATTGATTTTGTTGTCTTGGATATTCCGGCGGACTATCCGGTTCCCATCATCTTAGGAAGACCCTTCCTAGCTACCTCCGGATGCCTAGTGGATTGCAAGAATGGGACTCTCTCCTTTAACATTGGAGAAGAGAACATCAAGTTCAAGTTGTCCACAATGATGAAAGGGCCAACCCTTGATGAAGATGTCTTCAACCTAGTCGAGCAAGAGGAATCTAGAGAAGTTGTGAGCTCGATCTTGATCAAGGATCCCTTGGAGAAGGTTCTTACCTTAAGTATGATGGAGGAAGGTGTTGAGGAGGCTTTCAATGAAGAGATCAAGGCCTTGGAAGCACTAGAAAAGGAGACGGGAGTTGGATTTGAGGTTCACGAAGGGATGTTGAACAGCTGCAAGTTCCACGGGCGTGGAAGTGGTTCCACGGCCGTAGAACTCTCTGTAAAGCCTCAACAAACGAGCTAGGCAAGGTCCACGGCCGTCGAAGTGGAGCCAACCGTGGTTCCCCCAGAATCAGACCTCATTGATGATCAAGCTTCAAGGAGCCTTGAAGGGTCTTCATTTGCTTTGGATTCATCTCATTTAACGTTATTTGGATCGTCTCCACTCGACAAAGGTCCCCCTAAACTTGAACTTAAACCCCTCCCCTCTCATTTGAAGTATGCTTTTCTTGGTGATAATTCAACATATCCGGTGATTGTTAATGCATGCTTGAGTGATGATGAACTTGCTAAGTTGTAGCATGAACTAAGATTGCATAGGAAAGCCATTGGCTATACTATTGATGATTTGGTTGGCATAAAACCTTCTTTGTGCATGCATAAGATATTGATAGAAGATAACCATAAACCCTCCATTGAACATCAAAGAAGACTAAATCCTATAATGAAAGAGGTAGTCAAAAAGGAGATCATTAAGTTGCTAGATGCGGGAATAATCTACCCTATCTCGGATAGTAAGTGGGTTAGTCCGGTTCATGTAGTTCCTAAGAAGGGTGGGATGACCGTAGTGACCAATGAGAACAATGAACTAATCCCGACTAGGACGGTTACGGGGTGGAGGATGTGTATTGACTATAGAAAGCTTAACATGGCCTCTAGGAAAGATCACTTCCCTCTCCCCTTCATTGACCAAATGCTAGAGAGGTTAGCTCAACATTCTCATTTTTGCTACTTAGATGGCTATAGTGGATTCTTCCAAATCCCAATCCACCCCGATGACCAAGAGAAAACCACATTTACATGTCCATGGGGCACTTTTGCATATAGGAGAATGCCATTTGGGTTGTGTAATGCACCCGCCACCTTCCAAAGGTGTATGATGGCTATCTTTTCGGAATACATTGAAAATATGATGGAAGTGTTCATGGATGATTTCTCTGTTTATGGTTCTTCCTTTGATAATTGCTTGGCTAACTTGTCATTAGTATTGCAAAGATGTGAGGAGACAAATCTTGTCTTGAATTGGGAAAAATGCCACTTCATGGTAAGTGAAGGTATTGTGTTAGGACACTTGGTGTCTAACCGTGGCATTGAGGTTGATAGGGCCAAGATTGAAACGATAGAGAAGTTGCCACCACCTACCTCGGTGAAGGGGGTAAGGAGTGTCTTAGGGCATGCCGGTTTTTACCGGAGGTTTATTCAAGACTTCTCTAAAATTTCTAAGCCTCTTACTAACCTACTAATGAAGGATGTTGAATTTGTTTTCTCCAAAGAATGCCTTGAGGCTTTTTGTAGGTTGAAGAACGCTTTGATCTCCGCACCTATCATGCAACCTCCGGATTGGGGTTTACCGTTTGAGATCATGTGTGATGCAAGCGACGTAGCCGTTGGGGCTGTTTTGGGGCAAAGGAAAGATGGGCGCACTCATGCCATTTATTATGCTAGCAAGACGCTAGATGATGCCCAACTCAATTATGCTACCACCGAGAAGGAGTTGCTAGCGGTTGTGTATGCATTTGAGAATTTCCGCTCATATCTTGTTAGAGCGAAGGTCATAGTCTATACGGATCATGCTGCGATCCGTTATCTACTTACAAAGAAGGATGCCAAACCAAGGTTGATTCGGTGGATCCTTCTTCTTCAAGAGTTTGATTTGGAAATCCGGGACAAGAAGGCATCCGAGAACTCCGTGGCGGATCACCTTAGTAGACTCCCACCATTGGAGCTTGAAAGAGATAACATCCCGATTGATGACTCATTCCGGGATGAGCAATTGCAAATGGTAGAGGAATGCTTGTTGCAAGTGTCTAGAGGAAGCGAGCCATGGTTTGCCGACATTGTGAACTACTTAGTGTGTGAGGAAGTGCCTCCCGGTTTGACATATGCCTAAAGGAAGAAGTTCTTCAAGGATGTGAGGCACTACTATTGGAGTGAGCCACTTTTGTTCAAGAAAGGGCCGGATGGAATGTTTAGAAGATGCATACCGGAGGATGAGGTGGAGAGTGTGATCCGCCATTGTCATTCCTTGCCATGTGGAGGGCATGCTAGCTCACACAAGACATGTGCTAAAGTGTTGCAATCGGGCTTCTTTTGGCCAAGTTTGTTCAAGGATGTGCAAAGCTTTGTGGTAGCTTGTGATGCTTGCCAAAGGACGGGCAACATCTCAAGGAGGAATGAAATGCCCTTGAACAACATACAAGAAGTGGAAATATTTGATGTGTGGGGTGTGGAATTCATGGGACGATTCCCTTCTTCATGTGGCAACCTCTACATCCTATTGGCGGTGGATTATGTTTCGAGATGGGTGGAGGCAATCGCCTCTCCTACAAATGACGCCAAGGTTGTGGTGCGATTCTTCAACCGAGTGATCTTTCCTAGGTTTGGAACACCAAGGGTGATCATAAGTGATGGAGGGAAGCACTTCACCAATAGGAACTTTGGGGCACTTTTGTCTAAGTATGGGGTGACTCATAAGGTGGCAACACCTTACCATCCCCAAACTAGTGGCCAAGTGGAGATCTCCAACCGGGAGATAAAGGGAATTCTTGAGAAGACGGTCTCTAGGACAAGAAAAGATTGGGCTATGAAGCTCGATGATGCCTTGTGGGCATATAGGACCGCTTTCAAGACACCAATTGGCACCACTCCTTACAAGTTGGTCTATGGCAAGTCTTGCCACCTTCCGGTAGGGATGGAGCATAGAGCTTATTGGGCCATTAAGTGGCTAAATTTTGACCTCAAGGAGGCGGGAGAGAAGAGGTTGCTTGACATAAACGCTCTTGAAGAGATCCGGTTGGATGCTTATGAGAATACCCGGATCTACAAGGAGAGAACCAAACGGTGGCATGACAAGCGCCTCATCCCGAAGGAGTTGAGTGAAGGCGACCTTGTCCTTCTCTTCAACTCAAGGCTGCGGCTTTTCCCCGGAAAGCTAAAATCGAGATGGACCGGGCCATATGTGGTGAAGAAGATCTTTCCCCATGGAGCTATTGAGATAGGAGGGGAGCATTGTGGAAACTTTAAGGTGAATGGGCACCGGTTGAAGAAGTACATCCCGGGAGCTCCGGTGGATATGATTGCCCCACTTCACCTCGAATGAGACGCCCCCAAGTTTGGTCAAGCTAATGACCTTAAAGAAGCGCTTGGTGGGAGGCAACCCATTGGTAACATTTTCCCTTTCTCGTTTTGCTTTTGTTTTAGATTTTTCTATTTTGTGTGTGTTTCGTGTGCTTAGTGTGTGTGCTAGAACATTAGTAGCATTGGAAGCCTTGCTTGACATATGAATGATGATGATGAACCCCTCATCAATTATGGGTGGAGCGGACGCGGAACTTGGACGGCTAGCGGTGCCTAGCGCGGGTCCCGACGCTTTGATGAATACTTAGAGCTCTCTACCATTGTTGATAGGATCATCCACCATCAATTCACTTGAGAAATCCCAAACACCATAGCAAACCATTTTTACATTGTGAGGACCTTCTTTCACTCTTCTTTACTTCATTTACACATTGGGGACAATGTGTTTCTAAGTATGGGGTGGGGTTTGCATGATCCTTTGCATGATGAGCATCTAGGGTAGTTTAATGTTTGCACATGTCTTGCATTGTATATATTCATTTCGAAAATCCCATAAAATCAGAAAATTTAAATTTTTTTTTTTGTGCTTTCTAGGCTTGGATATGACCCTAATGATGAATCTTGTCTTGTGGATTGACTATGGATGGCCTCATGTGTTAAATTGATGAATGCATATGTGGACTTGAAGTACTTCTCTTGAGTTCCATGAATGATTGTGATCATGATGTTTGCCTAGAATGGATTGAGTATTGAAGGTCGAAATTACATGATAGTTCTTGCATACCATCTAGGAATGAATGAGGCAATTCATCTTTCTCTACTTCTCATCTTGATCATGATGTTTGAGCACCTCAATGGATATAAATTGACCTCTTTTGACCCATCCGGGAATAGGAGCATGTTAGTGTGTTGATATGGTGAAAAGCAAGTGTGGGATGAAGATGTTGATGAAAGAATGTCATGAATAAAATGCTGAATTTGTTGTGAAAGTGTAGACAAAAACATAGGTTTGGGGACGTTGGTTTAAATGACAAGTAACTCGGTACACTTGACATAATCGGGTGTTGGTGCCTTGCCAAAGTCAAATAAACCAATATTCCTAACGAGCTTTAGTATGTGTGCTCGGTGTGGATGCACCTCGAAAAATAGAAAAAGCCCGAGGATGGCTAATCACCAAGGTTTCGGCTTTTGTACACCAATGCCATTGTCTCAAAAATAAAAGAAAAAAAAAAGAAAAGAAAGAAAAGATAGAGAAAATATACGCTTGAGGGAAGTTGATCGAGGACAAGATTGTGGAGTTAAGTTCCATTCCCGGATTAGCATCACATAGCCTAGAAAAATCCCCACCTAATCACAACGTTTATTGGCCTTTTACTTCACAAGACCTTATGACCTATTTGCATGTTTGTAAGACTTAGTAATCTAGATTGGATATGCTCTTGATCATCTTGACTTCGTCACCTTTACATTTCATGCATGCTTTTGAGTTAAGTATAATTGTCTTTCCATGCCTTCGCTTGTTTGATGCATGATTGCTTGGCCGTTGCCATAAAACATGACTATGAAGGTGATCCAATAGTAGAAGCACAAAACCAAAAAGATTTTGCCATTTTTCTGCATATATAAATCATGTTATCTTGTAGTCTATAGTTGAGAATTTGCTCGGGGACGAGCAAACCTTAAGTATGGGGTATTTTTGATAACACGATTTATGACTAGGTTTAGGAAATCATTTAGACAAGATTTCTCACTCATTCATGCATGGTTTAGCACTAGTTCACGACGTTTGCACTCAATTCACGTATTTTGTCGAGATAGACGTCTACACGGACTTGTGCATTGCTTTGTAGGTATTTTGGGAGATTTAGGAGCTAAATCGATACGTTTGAGGATCGTTCATCAAGATGACACACCCTCGGACTCATTAGGATGTAAGCTAGAGGCTAAGGAGGACTCATGGAACCTTGCCAACACAAGCCATGCACCAAATTGAAGCTCAATGATCAAAAGCGAAGCTGAAGCACCAAACCACGGTTCACTGAAGGTCCACGGCCGTGGAACCAACCGTGGTTCTTGCCAGGTTTTCGTGACAGCTGTGCCACGATCTCTTGGCCAGCTCTTGCAAAGTTGTAGTATAAAAGTGGTCCTGCATTGGCTGAGAAAGGCATCTTTCAATTGGGGATTTTTCCCATCACTCTACACACACAACAATACTCTCAACAAGAAGATTCTTGGAAGGAGGAGATAGAAGGAAGCCACCATTGGAGAAGAGCTTCATTGGAGAAGAAGAAGAACACACCATTGATAGACTTTGATAGCTTTGTAGTGAAGAACTTCAGAATCGATTTTTAGAGTTGTATGAACCCTTTAAACCTTCTTTAAGAAGGGTTGTGAGTCATTCTAATTCCATTTTCAGCTTGGTTTTGTTTACTTCACTTGGTCATCTCTTTCTCTTCATTATCTTGCAAATAGAAGCCATGATTTTATGTTTGATGATTTTGATTTCTATGATGAATGTTGTAGGCTAAATAGATGTGAATCTAGGATAAAGAAAGAATGGTTATGGCTAGGACTATGATAGGATGGACTTAGATTAGCCCTTGGATGACTCACTTGCTTGGACGTAGTCTCTGTTGAAGTCCACGGATTGTTCTTGACAAACCACGGCCGTGGACTTGATAGAACAAACCGTGATTCTCCCTGGTTCGATGGATCTAGCTTTAGTTAGTTAGAATGTTGAAATCCTAGAGTTTGTTGAGTTAAATCTACCCTAGGGTGACCTAGTGTTAGCAACTAAGTGTTAGAAGAGACCTACCCGGTGATTCTTACTCTTAGATTCCAAAGATGACAAACCTTAGGTAGTGGTGAGCCTCATAAGCCGCCATTGGACTAAGTGTGCTAGGATAGTTGCCTAGGACTAACCCTTTCGAGACTTACCCGGTAAGGATAGGTTAGATCTCTAGGTGACATTCCGGTTTGTGTAGAATTCCGTCCCTTAGGTTCTTAGAGACTTACCCGGTGATGAGATCTTAGGGATGGACTAGTGGACCATGAGACCTATCCGGTGATTGATCCCAATCTAGAAACACTCACTCCCAACATATCATAGTTAATCCAAGAAATGATTAGATAGCTTGAGTCCTATGCCATAACCGGAATTTCCAACCCCTAGAATCCGCTTTTCTATCTTTGATCTATATCTCGTTCTTTCTTGTTTGTTTGTGTTGATTCGTAGCTTAGTTGATTGCTCATTTTGCATGACTTGTGATCTTTGATCGATCACCTAAAAACCAACCAAAAACATTGAGATTTTCATTTCTTTATTTCTTTCTCTTTTCTTAACCTAGATCTTTACTAAACTTAATCATAAATCGAATCAATCTCACCTTAGTCTTTGTGTTCGACCTCGGAATACTATCCCTACTACAAACGTCCCGTACACTGCGGGTTCGCTAGGAGTTAGGAGAAATATAACGAGTATAAATTTTAAAGCTTATTGCGTGCACATCACACGATCTTAGCGTGACACGAACGATCCAGGTCTCTTAGTTTGGGTGACATCTTCTCTCTCATGATCTTGATGAGTTCCGATGACCTCGAGGACATCTTCACTTCACCAAAGTCTTCCAGCTTCCTCTTGTTAGAGAGGATTTCTTTTAAGAACTTCCCGTATGCGGGCATACCTAGAATGGCATCAATGAAAGGTATGTTAATATGGAGCTTACTCAAGAGATCTAGAAACTTACCGAAGTGCTTGTCTAGACAAGCTCTCGCTCAAGACTGTGGGAATGGTGTGGAGGCTTGTACGCAGGCGGTGGTACGTAAACTTCTTCTTTCTCTTTCATTTTGGTTGTCCCAGAAGTATCTTGGTCGAGGTATCTTCCAAGGTGACTCCCTGTTGGGGTCTCATCGGTTGGCCCAGATTTCACCTCGGTCGAGGTGTTCTGCGTCACAGCTCCATTCGATTGAGATTGTGGGTCAGCGGTGTTCACGCCACTCCTTGTTGTAATTGACATGATTTGGCCTTTCGGGTTGTTCTCTGTACGTCCTGGGAGTTTCCCTTGATCTCTAGGAACTTCTCCGGCCTTGCTAAATACTTGATTTTCCAAGGCTTTTTAAGCCTTATAAATCGAAGTAATGGTGCTCTCTAGTCCACTCATCTTTCCGGCCAGCGCTTCAATCATTGCTTCCAACTTAGAACTTGGTGGTTGGCCCGAGCTCGATGACAGTTCCCGGCTCTTCAATTGAGTAGTAGAAGAATAAGGTGGTGTTAGAGCATTTTTAACATGGGAATAAGGGTTACCGACATTGTAATCATTAGATCTCCAATGGTTGTAGTTTCGGTTGTTGTTGTTCTAGTTGTAGTTGTTGTTCCCGTTCCCTTGGTAGTTTCCTCTTCCAACATACCCAACGTCTTGCTCTTTGTTTTGTTGGGTTTTTGCCTTTATGAACTCCTTCAAAGCCTTCATCTCATTGTTGAGGGCGTTGATTTGTTCCACACTAGAAGTGGGGAGATTCAGCTCATGAGGTCTAGAATTTTAACCTCCTTTCTCAGTACTCCGGTGGGAGTATTTCTCCATAGTTAGAGTTTGCTTCTCAACAAAATCCCATGCTTCATCAACTAGCTTGTCCATGAACGTCCCAACTGAGAGTGATTGTAGTTTGAATTACGCGTCAGCATCCAAACCTTTGAAATAGATCACTAGCAGATCAATCTTTGGAATTCCATGATGTGGGCAATCCAACAAAAGGTCTTTAAACCTTTCTCATGACTTGAAGAGGCTTTCACCCTTCCTCATCACAAAAGCATTTATTTTGGCCCTCAACTCCACCCTCTTTGATGGAGGGAAGAATTTGGTGAGAAACTCTGCGATCATCTCTTCCCATGTGTTCACACTTCCCGTTGGAAGCGAATGATACCATGCAAGTGCTTTATCCTTCAAAGAGAAAAACAAAACACGCAGCTTATAGGCATTATTATCACATCTAGAAGGTCTCAAAGTTTCCATCAAAATGTCATAGTTTTGCAAATGTTGGTGTGGTGATTCTCTCTCCATTCCTCCAAAACGATTCCGTTGAATCATTGTGATGATTTGAGGTCTGAACTCATAATCTTTGTTAGCTGGATCACCTAGGTTGACGCCGGGACGGCGTATTTGCTGAACGGGATCCATACGTTGACCAAGAGTTTGTAGAATGCCCACAAATGGATCAACTAGTTCCACCCTTGCTGGAGGTAGTGGTGGTACATAAGCGGGTGCTGGTGGAGGTGTGTCAATCACAACCCTAACACCTCTTTCCGCTTCTAGATTCACTAGACGCATTTGCTCTCTCATTGCGGCCAAGTCGGCCTGAACTTGCTCTACTGAGTAAGTTGATCAGCTCTCTCTTTTCTTAGAGCTTCTTTTTGTAGCCTTATTTGATCTCGAGCTGTGGCTAATTCAACACTAAGATCCTCTACTTCCTTATCATTGGCAGCGGCCATTTTCTTAGCTTTATTCAACCTTTTCTTGTAAGTCTTTTCTAGTTCGGGATCGTAAGGAACGATTTCTTTACCAGTTATAGTTCTTCGCATAAACCTAAAGAAAGGTGGTGCAAGAACACTCAGGCAAAAAGATCAATAGTAAAGCAAGAAGCTTCCAAGTTGGACAACCGTACACTGGATTGGTCTTGACCAATTTCCCGGCAACGGAGCCAAAAACTTGTTCTTTGGCGAAACTTTGTACCGTTGCCGGAACGAGAACTTCATATGTTCCTATAGGAAAGATCTGCAAGAACACTTAAGCAGAAAGATCAATAGAAAAAGCAAGAACAAACTAGTAAACAAAATACAGGCTTGGTCTTGACCAAGTCCCCGACAACGGCGCCAAAAACTTATTCGCTCCAAAAGGTGTATGTAGACAAAGCTTTAAATTTATATTCCGAATAATAAACCTCACGATAAGCGAACCCGCAGTGTACGGATCAATTTTAGTAAGGGCTTATATTCCGGAGTCGATCTCATGGAATCAGTGAGAGCAATCACAGTAAAGCAATCTAACTTCAGAAGCATGCAATAATATTGATCAAAAGCAAAAGCAAGTATTTGTATATCAAGATGGGGGAAATGCAGATTCTAAAAATCATAGTATCCAGTTGTGGTTTTGACTCAAGATTTTTTCGGATAACGTGGACAAAGATGAGGTTTGCTGAGGAAAGGTGTTGCTACTATGAGATAGATCACCGGGTAAGTCTCACCATCCACTTTTCCAAACCAAAGCTTCTATCACCGGGCAAGTCTCAAGGAACTAGGGAAAGGTAAAGGCGCTCAAACCAACATCACTCACCTAAGGGTACAAAACTAACCATCACCGGGTAAGTCTCAGGTTAACTCTCAAAGGTAGGATAAAGGCACACTCAAACCCTAATAAAGGATACACCTTATTACCTAACACTCATCATCATCGGTATACAAACAAAGGAATCACCGGGTAAATCTCATCCTAGGCTCGCATATAAACTAGGAAGGGTGCAACACGGATAGGATTTGACAAACTATAACCTAAACTCGAGATAGGCAATGTAGTTGACGATCTCGTTTTGTTCTATATCGATCTCGGTCGAGATGCTCAACGAACAACCCAAGACGGGTATTGGATTAGGGTTAACTCAAGCTTTCAGGGTCCACTTGGATAAATTTCTATTCTTTCATCGTCTATACCACAACCTTCAACTAATCACCTTAGAATCGCAAGGGTGTTTATCCAACAATTATCATAATCAATGCAATATCAATTATATCAAGAATATCAAGAAAGGGGAATAAAGCAAGCAACAAAGATGTCTCAATTATAAAAGCAAACAAATCAACAAGAGTATCAATAACTTGTTCCAAAAAGGGGTGATAACAACTCACTAGCAGTCCCCAAGGAATCCTCACAATCTAGGGTTACTCTAACCCTAATAAATCCTTCCTTCAAATCTTCTCTTCCTTGAATCCTTCAAATCAACCGTCCAAGCAAAAACCTTTGACTTCTCAACCGTCGAGAGTGTTTTACTTCAATATTCACCTTCCATTCTTATAGAAGAATTTTAGGTCAAAAATATATTTTATCTTCTTGGGTTGTTGGACGTTGACCTCGATCCAGGCCCAGTGGGCCATCTCAGTCGAGATGTATCACTATGTCCATCCGAGATGAGAAATGATCTACGTGCATGAAATTGTATCTTCATTTGGATCTTTCTTCTTTCTTTCCAAAATGGTTCTTGTCTTCCTTCTTGTCCTTCTTAATGCTCCTAAATGTAGCTCCATAGCTTCCTTATCCCTTTATACTCCATTTCCACCCAAAAAGTGTCATATTCCCTACAATTATAATAAAACGTGGTGTAGACCTCGATTCTTGCAAAGTAGCCGAATAATGACATAAACACTATGACAGGTGATGAAATCACTATCATTTAGGTTAGTTTTCAGAGTCTTTTTATTGTATTAGAGTCGGTTTGTGCTCCTAACTTCTTAATCCAGAAGAAGAAACAATAAAGAAACTAAAAGAGAAGTTAGAAGCACTTGGGAGTTGAAGATCATCCACAAAGAAAAGCTTCTGGTGCCTCATCGTCCCCGCAGAGAAGTGTCACCGCCCTTGCGGGTGTCACTGCCTTCCGGAACATAGCCAGCGCCTTTGCTAGCGCCCGGAACAAAGACTGTCACCGCCCCTGCGCCTATCTTGGGCGCCCCTACAGTGACTTACCATGAAGAAGCAAAGCCGGCGCCCCTGCGCCTCTGCCTGCGGACCACCTTGCGGAGCTGTGAAGCCGAAGGGAGAGTGTCACCGCCCATGCGGCTCGACATCAGAAGCGACAGAAAGATGAAGAGTCGAACGTTTGAAGAGCATTAAAGATCCGCCCTTACGGAATTGCCACGCCGCCCCTGCGGCCACGAAGAACATCAAGCGTTTTGGCCTAAACTGCCCCTGCAGTCTTGAAGGCCGCCCTTGCGGTTGAGCGACAAATATTTTACTCCGGCTGTTTGCACCACCTTTATGACATTAAAGGTGGCTGTTTATGCCGGTCATTTACTCTCATTTAGTGCCATTTGTAGTATAAATAGACCTATGGCTGATTGCTAGAATCAGCCATCATTTTCCCATTTTATTCTCTCTTTTGTCTTGCTTCCTTTGTGTAATGAGTTTCTAATTGCCTTGTTGCATTGGGTTGTTTTGAAGCTGCATTGCTGCTTTGGTTGTATGTCCTTTTTAATATAAGTTTTATTCAGTTTATGTTTTGTATTCCTTGAGTTTCACTTATCTAATTGCATGTTTTCTTCTCACTTAAGATTGATCACCTTAGTGTCTAAATGCATGCAAAGAACTAGGATTAAATTCGGGTCTTTAATCTAGTAGAAACCTCTAGGTAAAAACTGGTTGTGATTATCTAAGGGAAAAGGAATACAAATATAAAGAAAAGTTTAATGGTTTTATTCTTCTCTTTATATCTCTTTGTCTTTATTTAAAAGCTAATTTGTGTTTTGTTCTTGTAGGTTTACGGAACATTAACTTGTTAATTTGTGTTGATGCCGGTTGGCTCAACACATACATATGATCAAGACGAGAACATAATAATAAACTTATAAAAGGAACCAACCAAAGTAGCATCGCATGCTAAGATTCAACCTAGTGTAGTTCACTTCTCATCATCTTATTCATCTTTTTATTTGCTTTCTTATTCTTGCGTTTTGTTACATTTCAGTCCAACCCCCCCCCCCATTACTTGATTACAATATCAGTAATTGAATTTAATACAAACATCAACCAAAAACTCTCTTGGGTTCGACCCTTACTTGACTACTATATACTTGCTTTAGTGTTAAATTGGGTAATAATTTTGATAAGATAAAACGACTTAAGGAAATATTCTTGTCACACTATAAATACATACACATGCATGCTGAATTATGATTAGAAAACAACAAAAACATGTCCGAAATATAGACAATAATTCATGCTATCACCGCACTACTCGAAGGTTTATCAACATGTGACTTGCCTAATGAACAAAATCAATAATACAAATAATACAAATACAGTGTGTGTGAATTAGTACAAAATGATGTAAGTGCGCCCATTCAATATACGAAATGAGTATTCCATGGCTGAAACATACCAACCGTCTTTGGAGGCTGCACAAAGTCATCATCAGCAGCCTCATACTCATGAATATTTTGAATGACAACTTTCTCGGTGGCAGGCCTACACATTAACACCATAACTTAGTTTGTATAAATCTCAATAAAAAAAATGTGTACATAATTGGTTATGTACAAACCTAAACTCTTTCTCTTTCTTGTGCACAACTGATGGTCTGGTTATTATCGGATCTACTTGATCAAATCAAATCCCAAATAGTGCATCAATTCTGTCATTATCACCCTCTATTTCCCACCAGTACGTATCATTATTCTCAATCTCTACATCAAGTGTCCTTTTATCTTGTTTGTTTAGGATTTCAACAATACCCTTTATCTCAGCATACCCAAGGAATGACTTGCCCGCTTTTCTAGATTTGGAATCATATCTCAGACATAAAGGTGTCGCCTCTGCATCAGTATTGCTTGCAAATTCGTTTGCAAGCTCTAGGATAGAGTGGAAAATAAGGATCTGAAATTGTTTGTATGTGTTAGTAAATGAACATCTAAACATAAGTAAAGTACATAACTTAATGTATCCAAATTTGTAGCATGATACGTATATACTAGTAATATGACTAATATTTGTTACATAAGTTAAGTACATATATTCTGTAAATTCGCTTTAACATTTACTACATATACATACATGTGTCTCTCTTTGCCTGTAGCGACAGAGAGAAATAACAAACGTTGTAACAACAGAGGAAAACCACCAATGTTGTACTCCCACTGTGTCTCTCTTTGCCCGCATCATATGATTGTAAAGATCTTTTTGTCTGAATAAAGTCAAAGCGACCCCATGAAAACGTGTTGAACAGTTTCATGTCGCTTAAAAGATTTATTGTGTGTTGTATTATTGTAACACCCCGATTCTGCGGGACTCGAGATGCTACGGGCGAGACCTCACAATGGGTCCCGACCCTTAGCCTGACAACAATTTCACCGGACCTTTCCAACAAGGCATAAATATAGGCAAATACTTCAAGCGTTTTACAATGTATGCGAGGGAAACTGAAAGAGAAGGTACAACGTGGAAACTTAGCCGAGTTCACAAAACGACACAACTCCAAACAGAAACCAAAAACATACAACATACAACCATAACCCACAACAACAAAAGACATAAACGTCCTCGTCCTATAATGTACAAAGACCCCGACTGTCCACTCCTCCACCTCACTCGGCTGCATCCCTAACCTGCAAGGCATCTACATAAACGGTTTAAAACCGTGAGCTCATATTCAAGGCATTAGAATCAATGGGAAAGGCACAAACACAAGTAAATCATCATAAGCACACAACATACTCAAAAGCACACCAATCTGGTTTATTATCTTTATTATTATTACGTCGTATCCCATTCTAATTCAACTTAGGTTTATGACACAAGACCACCGTGGTCCCGCCTCGGTCCCTACTTACCGGAAAGGAATGGTACTGATGCATCCGACCGTCTACCCGCACCGGCTAGTCGCCGATAACCTCCTAGACTCTCGCAAGAGCTAGGCAGATGATGTCACCGCCCGTTATCATATACTTGGGCCAAAATAATATAAGGTCGGTGGTCCTATTAGCGGTTTAGTTGTTTATAACATAAACAATGACATACACATACACCACCAAACACACATCAATGATAATACATAAAATACGAGCTAAGTAAGTCCGAAGACTTAACTCGTCACCACACTCACTCACTACACTCTCACTTCCTTAGGGAGGAAGCACACAACCTGCCCACAAAAGGATATATACATCAACACAAGCTCACACTCAAGAAGTCTTAGACTTCACTCTAGTGATCTAAGCAAGATCACCTAACCCTCAAGCTAGGAAAGTATCCTAGGATCCACGGTACTCATAACACTCTCAACAAGCAAAGGAACTCACAACAGCCTCTAACTCACATGATCATCAACAACAGCCTAGAAGAGCCAAACTAGTCTAGAAAGGTCCAACATGCTCAACCAACTCAATGTCAACAACTATATCAAGCCATAAGGGCTCCAAGGTTCACATCCACTAGATGACATTCTCAAGATACTCAAGGCCATCCTATGCATGCTACTAGCAAGATATAACCACAAGGCTAAGGAAGGAACGAAGAGAAAGGGAGAAGAGAAGCCTACTGGTGAAGAAAACGCTGCCGCGGAAACAAGTTGGCGCCCCCTGCGTGGCCTTGTCACCGCCCCTGCGGAATTCTGGAGCCGTCCCTGCGCCCAAGAGGCGCCCCTACGGTGGCTCACGTCTGCCCCTGGGCCTCTAGTGGTCCGCCCCCGCGGTCGAACAGCAGAAGCTTCGTCTTCTTCGTTTCTTGGACTGTGTCTTTGCTTCAAGTGCTTCCTTCACTGGTTGGGACTTCTCCAAACACTGTCCACTGGTCTTAGCCTCCTCCCTATGACTTAAACGAGCTAAGAAGATGGAGATGCAAAGGATCTAAGAAAAAGCTTCCTCAAGAGCTTCATCCATGGCAATGGATGAAGGGGAAGGAAAGAAGGGGTAATCATCAAGGAAGGGGAAGAGAGGAAGAGGAAGAAACTTACCAAACCAACTCATATTCTTCACCACTACAGCTCACACACAAGCAAGGCTCCAAGAGAAGTGAGGAAAAGGAGCAAAAGAGAGAAGATTGAAGAGAGAAAAGAGAAGCGTGAATCAAAAGTGAGAAGAGAGGGAGAGTTAGGCTGAAAAGGTGGGAGGGAAACAAGGGGTCATCTGACCTCTTGTCACCTCAGCTAGAACGAGGGGTCGGAAAGCGGAAAAGGGGAAAACGAAGGGTCGGCACGGGATTTTGGGAATAAATCCCGGCACTCAGCACCTCGTGCCTGCGGAAAAACTGAGCCGCACATGCGGGAAGGTCGGTAACTCGCTAACAATCCGGAATAAAAATTCCGGATGTTACAACTAATCCCCCTAAAAACAAGTTTCGTCCCGAAACTTGCTAACGCAGAACTCTCGGCAAAACTAACTTAGTAACCACTCAAAACCGTAACGTGTAAACCCCCTAATCGATAGCCATCACACACTCTTGTAGCCACTCAAAATCACACATGCACATAATATCTAACCCATCGGCCAACTCGATGTAAGTAGGTCATCGTAAAAACTCCAACAAAGATATTATCTCACACCCTCTCGGTAGCCTCATTGGCTCCTCGTCTATCACTAGATCAACAAAATTAACAACATAACTCGAGTCATACATGTATTCTCTCGACCGTCACACCTGAAACCTGGTGAACATCCTCCACTCTCGGTGGCCATGCCAACCGGTAAACCGCTTTTCACTCACGCCAAGATCTCTAAAGAAAAGTCCGATATATTGGAACCCATCTCCC
This sequence comes from Fagopyrum esculentum, assembly GCA_033239045.1. Classification (NCBI taxonomy): domain Eukaryota; kingdom Viridiplantae; phylum Streptophyta; class Magnoliopsida; order Caryophyllales; family Polygonaceae; genus Fagopyrum; species Fagopyrum esculentum. The sequence goes on along the minus strand of BSUD01000001.1, from coordinate 24,690,951 downwards.
TTCCAATGACCAACACGTATGACGCCTCACGTCCGTGATACTCTTAACTCGACTCTTGCTGAGTGAGTATACATACACAAATCATACTCTTATTGCTCATACATTTCTGGCATGTTACTTCGTAGTCAAACCGACATCACCATAAGCACGCACCCTCAAATGGCTAACTTCCGACCTTAGTTGGTCATTCTTCTTGCATACCCGCAATTGTCCATGTACACACGAAACCTCTCTTGTTACTTCATACACATCCCAAGCCCCGCTTGGATGTATCCAATAATGTCATACAGTCCCCATAACTCGATGCTTATGTCAAAGAAAACGGAATGGAGGTCACTCACCTATTATGCTTCAGTTAAAACTCCACAGATACGTCTCGGATCCCACAATCCATTGACTTCTTTAGAAGGGCAGAAAGTGTCCAAACCATCCCACAACTCGGGTTATGGCCCACCAACTTATAAGCTTCATATCTCTCCACGTACCTTGAAGGTATTACCAAAACTGTCACCTCGTTCTCAACTGATCTATTGGATACTCTCAACCCGCTATGTCTCTTAGGAGGTCACATCGGACGTCCCAACCCGCCTAGATAACTTTAGTTATCCTCTTATCCTGCATAACCGGTATCCTTGTCGTCCCATGACAAGCTCGTTCCTCTCAATTCTGAGAGTAAAACAAGGCATCGTCAAATCCAATCATAAGAATCATTAGCGCAACTCATGCATCATAACTGTCATAACTATCCTTAGGTTAGGGTCCACCTTGGAATCACCTGAAACACCACAATTGCACGACTTCATCGCAACTCGATTCAGAAAAACCGATGGATACTTCTCTATGTAAACTCCAACTCATCAATCGCACTTGTGATCTCAAATGGCTTTACTACACTTGTGGTGACCTTATCGGCCCTAAATGCCGCCTTACGAAGGTTTTTTCTTCTCTCCACCCAAATCTTATGACATCTCGACTTCAAGTTGATCTAATCAAACATTGTAACCACATGCAACTTATTCTAACGAGTCGTCCACTACGGGACGAAGGTACTCAACCTCATTGGTAGCCTTACGAATTTCTAGAAAGCCAACGTACAACTTTCCGACTCGTATCCTTCCTCACAACTCGTACTAGAAGGCCTTGAGGAGAAGAACGGAAGAAATTCCCCATTCCGAATCGCCGAAACTTCTCACTCATGAATTCTCAAGTACCATCACCTTAAGTTTAAAGCTTACAAAGTTACCATAACCTCGGTAGCTCCTTCGGGTGAGTCTAGTAACTTTGACTCATGTCTTATTCGCGACGACATGTCATTCGTTCCTTAAGAACGACGTACCATGCATCTACTTTCCATATCATTCCATGTGCTTAAAGTAACTCGGGAAACTTCACTTTCCTCCTGATCCACTAGGACCTTATATCCTGCTCAAACCTTAAAGATATCCAATCTGCGCCATTATTCCATATGCCAAATCTCGAGACCTAAAAAGGTCGCTAAAAGGGTCATTACCATCTCTCCCTGAGAGGTCTATTACCGTCACTTGCTTTAACTATTCAACGTAATACTGCTAAAGACAATCACGCTTCAACTGATGTACTTCTCACTGTTGGCATCTAAGCATAAGGCAAACTCCAAGCTTTTGATACCGTTCTTTTATAGTCTCCGCTTGGGGTTATACCTCCCGTCTGCAACTTCTCAATAGGTAACCCACACTTTATGCGTTCTCGGTCATCACCGATAAGCTTGTGGTTGACCTTCTCTAAGGTCAACGACTTACAATGTAATATCAGGAATTTTATTTTCCGTTTATTACCGAGTCAACCCGGATTTTGACTCGTTGACCGTCTACATGATACCTAAGATTTATACCCACACAAATTTATATCAATTTATGTAGGCTTAACTCACATAAAATGATGAATATGTGTCAAACCCTAATTCTTCATCAACTAGTTCATGTCATGAGACAAGATTATGATAAGTTTTAACAATTATGGACAAGGCCATGCAAGTGCAGTCCAAGTCTTTCACCTTGCTTCAGCCCACCATTTGGCTGCTTGTGCTGGCCCAGTTACATGAGAAGCCTAATTTTCCCCGTTAATCATGTTTAACTTAACCTAATTCTCCCTAACCTAAATGATGCTACCTCATACGTCGTCAACTTCTCCCTCTCACCCGCAACAACATCACGCCTCTGGAAAACCGATACCCATCTCCCTTCTTATTTCTGCTCAGCCTTCATCACCACCGGATCGGACACGTTGTTGGGGACGCCATCTCGTCTTTGCCAAAAACCGAAGAGAAAACGCGCAGCCTCCCCGCCTGGTGTTGTCACGCCCCGATGCCGCACCCCAGCCGTCTGCAAACAACGACCACCCTGGGATCTTGAATCGACCTTCTGCACTCGACGCTGAGGCCTTCCTCTCTACGCTCCAAGCTGCTGCACGCCTCCATCGAAAACGAGACTGGAGCAGATCGGTTCGCTTCAGCCTGCTGTAGACGGGGATCTGGTAAGCACCTGTTCCTGTTGTCCACCCTTCTCTCCTCGTGAATAAAACAGAAACCCTTCCCTTCTTTAATCTATCGCAGCCATCTGTAACAACTTGCATCTACCGAGATTCAGTGCCGGGTTCCTCGTGTGTTGATCGACCGTAAGCAGTGCCTTCACTGCTGCGGGTGAGTAGATACAACCTCTAATCTTAGTACCATTTTGCTATATAGTGAGTGTGCTTTAGTTCGATGAGTAATAGATGAGAGCAGTGTAGAGGATTGTGTAGGCTGGACATAGAAGAGGCTAAGGAAGTTCAGTAGGAAGAGAGAATCGAACATAAGATGGTTGAATAAGGTTCATGCATAATTGGTGATCTGTGGGATTCGAACTAGAGACCTGTGGGTAGAATTAATGGAAGTTTATGTTGACAGAGATAATCGAAGTTGAGACCTCCTGCATACCTTATTTTCCAGCCTTGACCCGTTGACTTTCGGGGCTAGTTTTGATATCTTAGATCGAACATCCACCGTTGAATTTTTGATATGTTGATAGATATATACAGGGGCGGAGCCAGGAATTTATGGATGGTCGAAAATTAAAAAAAAAATTCTAATATTTTTAATTCTAATAATTGTAATTAAAAATCATTCATATACTTAATCGTTAATAAATAAAAAAATATAAATAAAAATACAAAAACGGATAAAATTATCAATATCAAAATTTTAATGTATAATTATACTTTTATTTATATATTTTAAATTAATACAATTGTTGAGCCAAGAATAAACAAAAATCTAGTTTAAAAATGGGTTGTTGTGTAAAAAAAATATAAAAAAATAATTTGAGCTGGGGTGGGTCATGGCCTAGCCAGCCCACCCCTAGGATCCGCCTCTACATATATAGTTTATTGTGTTAAAAATTGGGAACGAATTAACGGCTGTATTAGAATTTATAAGGTCCCAAAGTAGAGCAGTTGGGTTGTTTTTCCAGTTGAGGAAAAATTGGCTAAGTATAGAAATTCTAGATTTTATATTCAACTTTAGAGATTTATGTAGGAGTTGTGGTTGAGTGTTTTTGAGAGATCTTTGCTCCTTTGATTAATATGCATATCATAAAGGATCTAGAGATTTATTTCGAAATTTTTATATTTTTACTCGAACCTAGTATCTTAAACAAAAGTCGGACGTTAGCGACTTTTTGTGAAAATCTAGATTTGTGTATAACTCTTATAAACCTTTAACGAACTACCCCTTGAGAGCTAGATTATGGAAATAGGTTCCAAAGGAGAGTTTGGAACTAGATGATAGAAAATCTTGGAGTTTCGGGACCAGGGGTAAAATAGCCATTTTACTTTAAGAGGGCATTTTAGTAATTTCTCTTGAGGAGATTGTACATCTTAGAAGTTATAGACTTCTAAGAATATTGTATAACAGGCGACTGAGTTGCTATGGTTGCAGACCAAGTTGAGATTGAGAGAATTGCGATTTGATTCTGGTAAGTCCTTGCGACTTACTTAGCTGGTTTCTAGATGCTAGCTGAATGATGATAGTGGTGTGTGTGATTGTTTGATAATTATAACATGCCTAGGACGACTTTTATTATTTTATGGCCCAAGTGTATATATAACGGGCCGTGACATCACTGCCCAGCTCTGACAGGAGACTGAGTGGTTCTCTACACCTAGACCATATAGGTACAAGGTGAGATACATCGGATCCATTCCTAATGGTTACACGGGGGCGGAGGCGAGGTTTGGGAATCCTTCATGTCACAAAATAAGTATCATTAGTAGAATGAATGACCTAAGTAAAGATAATAAATGGATTCATTGAAAACATGATGTGTGTTTAGTTTTGCTATTTTGTGTGTGTGCTATTTTCATTTATCTAACGTTTAGATAGCTAGCTAACCATTGATTTGTTTCGGGTTCTTCTTATTTACTTATTCGGCCATTTAGAAAAATTCAAGTGTCATTGTTGCCAACTTAGAGCTCTGATACCATGTTGTAACACCCCAAATTCTCAGAACTCGGGAAGCTACTAGTTAGGACCTCACAATGGGTCCCGGCCTCAGTTTGACTACAATTTTACTAAGATCTTGCAACAAGACACAAATAAAGAAACCGAAATTCATAAAACGATGTTTTAAAAGATGGGAATGCAACCATGTGTAACAACTTGCATCTACCGAGATTCAGCGCCGGGTTCCTCGTGCGTTGATCGACCGCAAACCGTGCCTTCGCTGCTGCGGGTGAGTAGATGCAACCTCTAATCTTAGTAGCATTATGTTGTATAGTGAGTGTGCTTTAGTTTGATGAGTAATAGATGAGAGCAGTATAGAGGATTGTGTAGGCTGGACATAGAAGAGGCTAAGGAAGTTCAGGAAGAGAGAATCGAACATAAGATGGTTGAATAAGGTTCATGCATAATTGGTGATCTGTGGGATTCGATTTAGAGACCTCTGGGTAGAATTAATGGAAGTTTATGTTGACAGAGAGAATCGAAGTTGAGACCTCCTGCACACCTTGTTTTCCAGCCTTGACGTGCTCACTTTAGGAGCTAGTTTTGATATCTTAGATCAAACATCAACCGTTAAATTTTTGATATGTTGTACATCGATATATATAGTTTATTGTGTTAAAACTTAGGAACAAATTAACGGTCGGATTAGAATTTATAAGGTCCCAAAGTAGAGTATTTGGGCTGTTAAAAATTAGGAACAAATTAACGGTCGGATTATATTCAGCTTTAGAGATTTATGTAGGAGTTGTGGTTGAGTGTTTTTGAGAGATCTTTGATCCTATGATTAGTATGCATATCATAGAGGATCTAGAGATTTATTTCAAAATTTTTATATTTTTACTCGAACGTAGTATCTTAAACAAAAGTCCGACCTTAGTGACTTTTTGTGAAAATCTAGATTTGTGTATAACTCTTATAAACCTTTAGCGAACTACCCCTTGAGAGCTAGATTATGGAAATAGGTTCCAATGGAGAGTTTGGAACAAGGTGATAAAAAATCCTGGAGTTTCGGGACTAGGGGTAAAATAGCCATTTTACCTTAAGAGGGCATTTTAGTAATTTCTCTTGAGGAGATTGTACATCTTAGAAGTTATAGTAGAATATTGTATAACATGCGACTGAGTTGCTATGGTTGCAGACCGAGTTGAGATTGAGAGAATTGCGATTTGATTCAGGTAAGTTGTTCGCCCCTAGAGGTGTGTGCAAATAAGCTTTAAATTTATAAAACTAGAATCAAGCAAGCGAACCCGCAGTGTACGGATCGACGTAGTTAAGCAAGAATTCCAGAGTATCGAACACAGGGATTTGGGTGGGAACGAACTCGATTGCAGGTTATCAAGCAAGTAAATATGAGAGTTTTGCAAATATTGGGAAAACAACAATCCTAAAGATCCAGGTATCCAGCTTTGGCAATCGATTCAAGATATACTTAATGATATAAAGACAGAGTTGAGATATGCAAAGGTATACTAATGTAAGGTAATCGTACGGTGAAGTTCCAAAAACCTTTTGTGACTCACCTACAAGGCACTCTCTATACAGGTTGTTGAGGCTCAATATAGAAAGATTCTAAAGGCGAGAATTAGTATCAAATACCCAAACTTATAACCTAAAGATCAAGACTAACTTAACCGATTGAGGTTGTTGAGGCTCACAATCGAGGTAGAGGTTGTTGAGGCTCACTACCACCTAGAAAAGACAAGTCTAAACTAAGCTAAAGCAAATCTTTAACTTTGGATTAAAGTAAAAGCAGGTTCGTAAACTTGAGGGAAATTACGGTTGGATCTTGAGATTCCACGGTCGTGGAACTCAAGAACAACCCGTAATTTGGGGTTGTCGGCGATATTTCTCTAACTCTCAGGGTCTAATCTGTTTGCGATCAATCTATCATCATCTAAGCCACAACTATCAACCCTTCACCTTAGAATTGTTAAGGGTTTTTAGCCAATAACAGTCATGTTGATTTCAATTCAAGAATTAAAAGATAAAAAGATGAAACTTTCAAGAACTTTCAATGATCTTTAATTCAATCTCAAAGTCACAAAGAGAACAAGTAATGTCAAAAGATTCAAAGTATAACAAACAATCACCACCTTAGGAAAGAAGAGAAAACGGGATGTCAATCCGTTTCCCAAATCAAACCTAATCAAGAAGAGAGATCTTCTTGCAAAAACCTTCCAAGAACTTCGATCTTCCGCAAATCCGGAGATCTCCACAGCAATCTCCACCTAAAGTGCGAGATTAGGGAATTCCAAAACACGAACTTCGATCTCTCCAAGAGACGTCAATTGCTTCCCCGCAAAACTAGCGAAGAGTCTTCGTCAAAATGTCGATGTGCGACGATCGTAAGCCGGCGTAAGCGAGGATCTAAGCGATGATGACTGAGGGTAAGCGAAGATGACGGAATCTCCTTTCTTCCGTCTTTTTATAATGCAGGGCAAAGTGTCGGCCCGGCCCAATCTTCAAAAGATCGTGGCTTTGAAGTGTGGCGAAAAGATTCGCCAAGATCACGGTCGTGGAAGTGTTCCACGACCGTAATTTAGAGCGTGGAAACAAATACGGTTTGCAACGTATGTTCCACGGCCGTGTAATCCCCTGGAATGAACATGAATTTCTGACTCCAAATCCACGGCCGTAATTCTGAACGTGGTTTGTGATACGGCCGTATTTTAGGGCGTAATTTAGGGCAAGAACGTGATTCTTCCCTAAACTCGTGCATTCCTCAAGCTAAGACTCCAAATTGCTTCCAAAGTGTCCTCAATCTATGGACATATCAACTCAACTCTCCTTTGCTCGATTCCGTTCGGAAATAGCTCCAAATCACCTATAATCAATCATAGAACTAGTGTAGACATCCATATCGACAATATAGGTAATACTAGCTCACATATGCACAAAGATCAAATAAAGACTATCAATATGAATCAAATACGTTTAGAAAACGTGCCTATAATATCACAATATTTCATGCTAACAAATAACCCCAAACTTAACACTTGCTTGTCCCTAAGCAAGGTCTTTCAAAAAGCTTTAAACAAGAGTTAGGATGAAATATGTGTACCTTCTTTTGGATGAATGTGACTTCTAAGGAATAGATCATTCTCAAACCTTGCTTCAATCGTTTTTCAAATTTTCACATACTTAATCAAAGAGTAAAAGGCAAGGAAAATTCATGAACCGATTTAACTTCTAAACAAGTATTATAACCTTCAAACATTATCAAAATCAATCACAAGAAACTTCAATTTAGATCACCAAGTCATATAATATTCTTTTGATCTTAAGGACTTTCAAAGAAAAGGTCTAGAATATGGAAGGGAAGGGAAAACTTTAAGGGAAAGTGGTGCAAATATCCGGGAAAGTGGACAACTACCTTCTTCTTCTTATGCGGTTCCCGCAACACTTCAACTTAGAGCTTCGCTCTCTTCTTTTCATTTTTCGACTTTACTTTTGGAGTTATGGATAGAGGTGCACAAAAACCGAAGCCTAGGAGATCAACGTTTCTCAAATTTGCAAGAGATGCCTCAAACCCTTAGCGCACATACCATAATCCACTAGGAATATCGCTCAATTCGACTTTGGCAAGACACAAACACCCGGCTATGTGAATGGTGCCGAGTTACTCATCGTCATGATGGACTTCCCCAAACCTACAATTTCTTTCTATTCAATTGATTGCAAATAATTGCTCTCATGGCCCTCCCACATCAAACATGCCTTTTTCTCATTCACTTCTTCCAAATTCCCGGATAGGTAAAGGAGGCTAATATTTCAATGAGGAGTTAGATGATCAAAGAAAGAAGAAAGAAAGTATCGAATTGCCTTAATCATTTCAACAAGAAGTATAGGAACTTATAATGTGATTTCGACTTCAATTTTCTAGCATGATTTAGGTAACATTTTCACATTATAAAACTTGCAAAAGAGGTAAAATTTATTCATTCAAATCCTTTTCAATTCACAATCCTTTTAAGCATGCAATTGTCATCAAACTCAATTCGCAAGTAGTGATTATCATGGATATCATCTCAATTCATTAGAAGCGCAAAATTTTCAAAATTTTTCAATTTTTATGGGTTTTTAAAGTTCTTTTTCATGCAATGCGAGAATGAAACGTGTAACACATAATTAACATGCAATGATAGTCTCGAAATGAAAGCAACATAGAGAGTAGAGTTATTACAAATTTTTAGTACATCCCACCCCATACTTAGGACGAACATTGTCCCTAATGTTCAAAAGAAAGAACAAAAGAAAGAAAAGAAACTCACAAGTGGTGGCGGGAATGTCTAAAACAACGATCATGCATCAATCACTACGGCGCCGGCGGAGGTGGGAATGGAGAGAAACTCGGATCATAGAACCGCCCAAACTGCTGGCGGTAGACGTCCCTCATCATGTGGTCAAGGTCGTCTAGGCGTCCGTCTCTAGCATCCGCCCGGATCTCTAGCGCTCCTACTCTGTCTGAGAGTCCGGTAGCCCAATCCGGCATCCTCTCATACCATCCCGGGGCGTGATCATACCATGCGGGGGCATCGGCTGGTGCTGGCGCTGGTGGTGGCGGTGGTGCTGCTGGCTGCGTCGTGGACCAAGGAGGGGGTGTGTCATACCAAGTGGGAGGTGTAGTCATCCACGTGGGCCTCTCACTAGCGCGGCGAGATGACGAGCCTGAGGCTCTAGCTGGGCGTGGAGATCGTCTAGGTGCACCTGGGGTCGCCTCCGGCTGATCCGGAAACGTGCCGAACTCCTGCTCCGCTCCTCCACCACTCTCGTACTGATCTCCCATGTCCTCCTCATCCACAACCGGTGGTGGAACGTAAGGGGGAGCTACTAGCCAGTTCGCATGCATCGCAGCGAACGTCTCCTTCCAATTGTGGCGTCCCGCCACAATGGAATACTCCGGCAGCCACTCAATACCCGTGCCCGTCCTAGTCTCCCAAGGCATGCCCGCATAAGGCGGACCTCTATGTGTGGGGAAGATGAGTCCCCTAACCATAAAAGCATGTAGCCCTAAGGGAACCGCCGGTATACGGGTGCAAGCGGAAAAATCTACACCAAACGTCCTAGCAATGTGGGTCACTATCCCACCATATCCAATGTTCCCCTTCTTCTTGTTCTTGAGTTTACTCATCGTAGCCGCCAAAAGAGTGGCACAATCTGCGCGGCGACCATATAGCATGCTATAGAGCAGGAATAGCTCATCCGTCTTGATCTTTTGGGGCGTCTCCGTCCTAGGAAAGAGACACTCCGAAAGAACGCGGTGAGCTATCTTCAAGGCTAGATGGTACATCAATCTAGCCTTGGTATCGGCGGGTTGCCAACGGTCCTCGTCAGCGTATATCATCGCAACTTCCTCCCAAAAATCCTTAGGGTAGACACCACTAGGGAATCGACCATTGTAGGTCTCATGGAACCCGAAAATGGTCCCAAACTCAACAATACTCAAATGATAGTCTCGTTCCATGAGACGGAAGGAGACGGTCCTATCAACGTGGCTGTGCTCGAAAGACGTCACAACCTCTCGGGTAATCTCCTCATAGGCGTCTTCACGAATGTTCGTGAAGACAATCAATCCGGCTCTATCCAAGAGCCATGTAAGATCCTCAACTATGTTGAGAGGATGTAGATCCTCCAACAACAAATACCTAGGACCTATCACTGTCCTCTCCTTGATCCGGTCTAGTGCAACAAGGTGGTTCTCATGTATGGTGGGGATGCTAGAGTGAGGAGGTGAAGATGGAGGTGAAGGTGAGGATGGTAGTGAGGGAGATGAGGGTGGTGGTGCCCTAGAGGTGGAGGGATTGCCCTTTCTTTTCTTATTTTGCTCTCCCTTTTTCTCTTTTATCCTTCCCGACACTCTCCTTAGAAAGTCCATTTTCCACCAAAATTACGGTCTGTTCTTGGGAAATTACGGCCGTGGTTTACCCAGAGACCGTGATTCGTCTCAAAAACTCGTGAATCTCAGCAATTTCACCAACAATCACCACAACAAGCAGTCCTAATCTAATTCCTTCTAGTCTTTGTCAGTTCTTCCTAAAGATCTATAGCAAAAACGAACTAAATCCGCGAAAATCAAGAAGAAAGAAATAACCTCTTTTTCGGATTGAAAATCCCAAAAATGCGTGTTTGTTGATCGATTTCCACTCGGTTTGTTGCTTGGATCCTGTTCGTGGTTGGATTTGCTGCAGTTTAGGACGAAGAATCGTTGGAAACGATTAGAGAACGAAGAATTGGGAGAGGTGGAGGGTTTTCGGTATCTAGGTCGTGGAAAGGGGGAAAATTTTGGTTAAGTTTGTGAAGAATGTGGCTTATATAGTGGCCGGCAAAATTTCCAAAAATTACGGTCTGTCGGGGCATTCCACGGCCGTGGAAGTGTACGGAACCGTGGTTTTGATGATTTTTCAAAGGCTTTTGAGAATTACGGCCACTGTAGCTATGACGACCGTAATTTAGACCGTGGAACCTTCTGTAAAGCTTCAAAGTCCAAATTTCGTCACTTTTCTTCGACATTATCCTCCCTTTCTCCTTTTCCATCGATCCTACAACCAAAAACACGAACATACCGGAAGAAAATCGAGGCAAAACAAAGCAAAAACGTCTATTCTAAACTAATCTATGAATCGAAAACAAAAACGAGAATGCAATACCTTGGGTTGCCTCCCAAGAAGCGCTTTGTTTAAGGTCCGTAGCTAGACCAATCTCGCACTTATTCGAGTGCGGTAGACCATATAGGTACAAGGTGAGATACATCGGATCCATTCCTAATGGTTACACGGGGGCGGAGGCGAGGTTTGGGAATCCTTCATGTCACAAAATAAGTATCATTAGTAGAATGAATGACCTAAGTAAAGATAATAAATGGATTCATTGAAAACATGATGTGTGTTTAGTTTTGCTATTTTGTGTGTGTGCTATTTTCATTTATCTAACGTTTAGATAGCTAGCTAACCATTGATTTGTTTCGGGTTCTTCTTATTTACTTATTCGGCCTTTTAGAAAAATTCAAGTGTCATTGTTGCCAACTTAGAGCTCTAATACCATGTTGTAACACCCCAAATTCTCAGAACTCGGGAAGCTACTAGTTAGGACCTCACAATGGGTCCCGGCCTCAGTTTGACTACAATTTTACTAAGATCTTGCAACAAGACACAAATAAAGAAACCGAAATTCATAAAACGATGTTTTAAAAGATGGGAATGCAACCATGTGTAACAACTTGCATCTACCGAGATTCAGCGCCGGGTTCCTCGTGCGTTGATCGACCGCAAACCGTGCCTTCGCTGCTGCGGGTGAGTAGATGCAACCTCTAATCTTAGTAGCATTATGTTGTATAGTGAGTGTGCTTTAGTTTGATGAGTAATAGATGAGAGCAGTATAGAGGATTGTGTAGGCTGGACATAGAAGAGGCTAAGGAAGTTCAGGAAGAGAGAATCGAACATAAGATGGTTGAATAAGGTTCATGCATAATTGGTGATTTGTGGGATTCGATTTAGAGACCTCTGGGTAGAATTAATGGAAGTTTATGTTGACAGAGAGAATCGAAGTTGAGACCTCCTGCACACCTTGTTTTCCAGCCTTGACGTGCTCACTTTAGGAGCTAGTTTTGATATCTTAGATCAAACATCAACCGTTAAATTTTTGATATGTTGTA
>BSUD01000001.1:24639638-24678774 GCA_033239045.1 Fagopyrum esculentum | reverse complement strand
AAACTCACAAGTGGTGGCGGGAATGTCTAAAACAACGATCATGCATCAATCACTACGGCGCCGGCGGAGGTGGGAATGGAGAGAAACTCGGATCATAGAACCGCCCAAACTGCTGGCGGTAGACGTCCCTCATCATGTGGTCAAGGTCGTCTAGGCGTCCGTCTCTAGCATCCGCCCGGATCTCTAGCGCTCCTACTCTCTCTGAAAGTCCGGTAGCCCAATCCGGCATCTGCTCGTACCATCCCGGGGCGTGACTGTACCATGCGGGGGCATCGGCTGGTGCTGGCGCTGGTGGTGGTGGTGGTGCTGCTGGCTGCGTCGTGGACCAAGGAGGGGGTGTGTCATACCAAGTGGGAGGTGTAGTCATCCACGTGGGCCTCTCACTAGCGCGGCGAGATGACGAGCCTGAGGCTCTAGCTGGGCGTGGAGATCGTCTAGGTGCACCTGGGGTCGCCTCCGGCTGATCCGGAAACGTGCCGAACTCCTGCTCCGCTCCTCCACCACTCTCGTACTGATCTCCCATGTCCTCCTCATCCACAACCGGTGGTGGAACGTAAGGGGGAGCTACTAGCCAGTTCGCATGCATCGCAGCGAACGTCTCCTTCCAATTGTGGCGTCCCGCCACAATGGAATACTCCGGCAGCCACTCAATACCCGTGCCCGTCCTAGTCTCCCAAGGCATGCCCGCATAAGGCGGACCTCTATGTGTGGGGAAGATGAGTCCCCTAACCATAAAAGCATGTAGCCCTAAGGGAACCGCCGGTATACGGGTGCAAGCGGAAAAATCTACACCAAACGTCCTAGCAATGTGGGTCACTATCCCACCATATCCAATGTTCCCCTTCTTCTTGTTCTTGAGTTTACTCATCGTAGCCGCCAAAAGAGTGGCACAATCTGCGCGGCGACCATATAGCATGCTATAGAGCAGGAATAGCTCATCCGTCTTGATCTTTTGGGGCGTCTCCGTCCTAGGAAAGAGACACTCCGAAAGAACGCGGTGAGCTATCTTCAAGGCTAGATGGTACATCAATCTAGCCTTGGTATCGGCGGGTTGCCAACGGTCCTCGTCAGCGTATATCATCGCAACTTCCTCCCAAAAATCCTTAGGGTAGACACCACTAGGGAATCGACCATTGTAGGTCTCATGGAACCCGAAAATGGTCCCAAACTCAACAATACTCAAATGATAGTCTCGTTCCATGAGACGGAAGGAGACGGTCCTATCAACGTGGCTGTGCTCGAAAGACGTCACAACCTCTCGGGTAATCTCCTCATAGGCGTCTTCACGAATGTTCGTGAAGACAATCAATCCGGCTCTATCCAAGAGCCATGTAAGATCCTCAACTATGTTGAGAGGATGTAGATCCTCCAACAACAAATACCTAGGACCTATCACTGTCCTCTCCTTGATCCGGTCTAGTGCAACAAGGTGGTTCTCATGTATGGTGGGGATGCTAGAGTGAGGAGGTGAAGATGGAGGTGAAGGTGAGGATGGTAGTGAGGGAGATGAGGGTGGTGGTGCCCTAGAGGTGGAGGGATTGCCCTTTCTTTTCTTATTTTGCTCTCCCTTTTTCTCTTTTATCCTTCCCGACACTCTCCTTAGAAAGTCCATTTTCCACCAAAATTACGGTCTGTTCTTGGGAAATTACGGCCGTGGTTTACCCAGAGACCGTGATTCGTCTCAAAAACTCGTGAATCTCAGCAATTTCACCAACAATCACCACAACAAGCAGTCCTAATCTAATTCCTTCTAGTCTTTGTCAGTTCTTCCTAAAGATCTATAGCAAAAACGAACTAAATCCGCGAAAATCAAGAAGAAAGAAATAACCTCTTTTTCGGATTGAAAATCCCAAAAATGCGTGTTTGTTGATCGATTTCCACTCGGTTTGTTGCTTGGATCCTGTTCGTGGTTGGATTTGCTGCAGTTTAGGACGAAGAATCGTTGGAAACGATTAGAGAACGAAGAATTGGGAGAGGTGGAGGGTTTTCGGTATCTAGGTCGTGGAAAGGGGGAAAATTTTGGTTAAGTTTGTGAAGAATGTGGCTTATATAGTGGCCGGCAAAATTTCCAAAAATTACGGTCTGTCGGGGCATTCCACGGCCGTGGAAGTGTACGGAACCGTGGTTTTGATGATTTTTCAAAGGCTTTTGAGAATTACGGCCACTGTAGCTATGACGACCGTAATTTAGACCGTGGAACCTTCTGTAAAGCTTCAAAGTCCAAATTTCGTCACTTTTCTTCGACATTATCCTCCCTTTCTCCTTTTCCATCGATCCTACAACCAAAAACACGAACATACCGGAAGAAAATCGAGGCAAAACAAAGCAAAAACGTCTATTCTAAACTAATCTATGAATCGAAAACAAAAACGAGAATGCAATACCTTGGGTTGCCTCCCAAGAAGCGCTTTGTTTAAGGTCCGTAGCTAGACCAATCTCGCACTTATTCGAGTGCGGTAGACCATATAGGTACAAGGTGAGATACATCGGATCCATTCCTAATGGTTACACGGGGGCGGAGGCGAGGTTTGGGAATCCTTCATGTCACAAAATAAGTATCATTAGTAGAATGAATGACCTAAGTAAAGATAATAAATGGATTCATTGAAAACATGATGTGTGTTTAGTTTTGCTATTTTGTGTGTGTGCTATTTTCATTTATCTAACGTTTAGATAGCTAGCTAACCATTGATTTGTTTCGGGTTCTTCTTATTTACTTATTCGGCCTTTTAGAAAAATTCAAGTGTCATTGTTGCCAACTTAGAGCTCTAATACCATGTTGTAACACCCCAAATTCTCAGAACTCGGGAAGCTACTAGTTAGGACCTCACAATGGGTCCCGGCCTCAGTTTGACTACAATTTTACTAAGATCTTGCAACAAGACACAAATAAAGAAACCGAAATTCATAAAACGATGTTTTAAAAGATGGGAATGCAACCATGTGTAACAACTTGCATCTACCGAGATTCAGCGCCGGGTTCCTCGTGCGTTGATCGACCGCAAACCGTGCCTTCGCTGCTGCGGGTGAGTAGATGCAACCTCTAATCTTAGTAGCATTATGTTGTATAGTGAGTGTGCTTTAGTTTGATGAGTAATAGATGAGAGCAGTATAGAGGATTGTGTAGGCTGGACATAGAAGAGGCTAAGGAAGTTCAGGAAGAGAGAATCGAACATAAGATGGTTGAATAAGGTTCATGCATAATTGGTGATTTGTGGGATTCGATTTAGAGACCTCTGGGTAGAATTAATGGAAGTTTATGTTGACAGAGAGAATCGAAGTTGAGACCTCCTGCACACCTTGTTTTCCAGCCTTGACGTGCTCACTTTAGGAGCTAGTTTTGATATCTTAGATCAAACATCAACCGTTAAATTTTTGATATGTTGTAGATCGATATATATAGTTTATTGTGTTAAAACTTAGGAACAAATTAACGGTCGGATTAGAATTTATAAGGTCCCAAAGTAGAGTATTTGGGCTGTTAAAAATTAGGAACAAATTAACGGTCGGATTATATTCAGCTTTAGAGATTTATGTAGGAGTTGTGGTTGAGTGTTTTTGAGAGATCTTTGATCCTATGATTAGTATGCATATCATAGAGGATCTAGAGATTTATTTCAAAATTTTTATATTTTTACTCGAACGTAGTATCTTAAACAAAAGTCCGACCTTAGTGACTTTTTGTGAAAATCTAGATTTGTGTATAACTCTTATAAACCTTTAGCGAACTACCCCTTGAGAGCTAGATTATGGAAATAGGTTCCAATGGAGAGTTTGGAACTAGGTGATAAAAAATCCTGGAGTTTCGGGACTAGGGGTAAAATAGCCATTTTACCTTAAGAGGGCATTTTAGTAATTTCTCTTGAGGAGATTGTACATCTTAGAAGTTATAGTAGAATATTGTATAACATGCGACTGAGTTGCTATGGTTGTAGACCGAGTTGAGATTGAGAGAATTGCGATTTGATTCAGGTAAGTTGTTCGCCCCTAGAGGTGTGTGCAAATAAGCTTTAAATTTATAAAACTAGAATCAAGCAAGTGAACCCGCAGTGTACGGATCGACGTAGTTAAGCAAGAATTCCAGAGTATCGAACACAGGGATTTGGGTGGGAACGAACTCGATTGCAGGTTATCAAGCAAGTAAATATGAGAGTTTTGCAAATATTGGGAAAACAACAATCCTAAAGATCCAGGTATCCAGCTTTGGCAATCGATTCAAGATATACTTAATGATATAAAGACAGAGTTGAGATATGCAAAGGTATACTAATGTAAGGTAATCGTACGGTGAAGTTCCAAAAACATTTTGTGACTCACCTACAAGGCACTCTCTATACAGGTTGTTGAGGCTCAATATAGAAAGATTCTAAAGGCGAGAATTAGTATCAAATACCCAAACTTATAACCTAAAGATCAAGACTAACTTAACCGATTGAGGTTGTTGAGGCTCACAATCGAGGTAGAGGTTGTTGAGGCTCACTACCACCTAGAAAAGACAAGTCTAAACTAAGCTAAAGCAAATCTTTAACTTTGGATTAAAGTAAAAGCATGTTCGTAAACTTGAGGGAAATTACGGTTGGATCTTGAGATTCCACGGTCGTGGAACTCAAGAACAACCCGTAATTTGGGGTTGTCGGCGATATTTCTCTAACTCTCAGGGTCTAATCTGTTTGCGATCAATCTATCATCATCTAAGCCACAACTATCAACCCTTCACCTTAGAATTGTTAAGGGTTTTTAGCCAATAACAGTCATGTTGATTTCAATTCAAGAATTAAAAGATAAAAAGATGAAACTTTCAAGAACTTTCAATGATCTTTAATTCAATCTCAAAGTCACAAAGAGAACAAGTAATGTCAAAAGATTCAAAGTATAACAAACAATCACCACCTTAGGAAAGAAGAGAAAACGGGATGTCAATCCGTTTCCCAAATCAAACCTAATCAAGAAGAGAGATCTTCTTGCAAAAACCTTCCAAGAACTTCGATCTTCCGCAAATCCGGAGATCTCCACAGCAATCTCCACCTAAAGTGCGAGATTATGGAATTCCAAAACACGAACTTCGATCTCTCCAAGAGACGTCAATTGCTTCCCCGCAAAACTAGCGAAGAGTCTTCGTCAAAATGTCGATGTGCGACGATCGTAAGCCGGCGTAAGCGAGGATCTAAGCGATGATGACTGAGGGTAAGCGAAGATGACGGAATCTCCTTTCTTCCGTCTTTTTATAATGCAGGGCAAAGTGTCGGCCCGGCCCAATCTTCAAAAGATCGTGGCTTTGAAGTGTGGCGAAAAGATTCGCCAAGATCACGGTCGTGGAAGTGTTCCACGACCGTAATTTAGAGCGTGGAAACAAATACGGTTTGCAACGTATGTTCCACGGCCGTGTAATCCCCTGGAATGAACATGAATTTCTGACTCCAAATCCACGGCCGTAATTCTGAACGTGGTTTGTGATACGGCCGTATTTTAGGGCGTAATTTAGGGCAAGAACGTGATTCTTCCCTAAACTCGTGCATTCCTCAAGCTAAGACTCCAAATTGCTTCCAAAGTGTCCTCAATCTATGGACATATCAACTCAACTCTCCTTTGCTCGATTCCGTTCGGAAATAGCTCCAAATCACCTATAATCAATCATAGAACTAGTGTAGACATCCATATCGACAATATAGGTAATACTAGCTCACATATGCACAAAGATCAATTAAAGACTATCAATATGAATCAAATACGTTTAGAAAACGTGCCTAAAATATCACAATATTTCATGCTAACAAATAACCCCATACTTAACACTTGCTTGTCCCTAAGCAAGGTCTTTCAAAAAGCTTTAAACAAGAGTTAGGATGAAATATGTGTACCTTCTTTTGGATGAATGTGACTTCTAAGGAATAGATCATTCTCAAACCTTGCTTCAATCGTTTTTCAAATTTTCACATACTTAATCAAAGAGTAAAAGGCAAGGAAAATTCATGAACCGATTTAACTTCTAAACAAGTATTATAACCTTCAAACATTATCAAAATCAATCACAAGAAACTTCAATTTAGATCACCAAGTCATATAATATTCTTTTGATCTTAAGGACTTTCAAAGAAAAGGTCTAGAATATGGAAGGGAAGGGAAAACTTTAAGGGAAAGTGGTGCAAATATCCGGGAAAGTGGACAACTACCTTCTTCTTCTTATGCGGTTCCCGCAACACTTCAACTTAGAGCTTCGCTCTCTTCTTTTCATTTTTCGACTTTACTTTTGGAGTTATGGATAGAGGTGCACAAAAACCGAAGCCTAGGAGATCAGCGTTTCTCAAATTTGCAAGAGATGCCTCAAACCCTTAGCGCACATACCATAATCCACTAGGAATATCGCTCAATTCGACTTTGGCAAGACACAAACACCCGACTATGTGAATGGTGCCGAGTTACTCATCGTCATGATGGACTTCCCCAAACCTACAATTTCTTTCTATTCAATTGATTGCAAATAATTGCTCTCATGGCCCTCCCACATCAAACATGCCTTTTTCTCATTCACTTCTTCCAAATTCCCGGATAGGTAAAGGAGGCTAATATTTCAATGAGGAGTTAGATGACCAAAGAAAGAAGAAAGAAAGTATCGAATTGCCTTAATCATTTCAACAAGAAGTATAGGAACTTATAATGTGATTTCGACTTCAATTTTCTAGCATGATTTAGGTAACATTTTCACATTATAAAACTTGCAAAAGAGGTAAAATTTATTCATTCAAATCCTTTTCAATTCACAATCCTTTTAAGCATGCAATTGTCATCAAACTCAATTCGCAAGTAGTGATTATCATGGATATCATCTCAATTCATTAGAAGCGCAAAATTTTCAAAATTTTTCAATTTTTATGGGTTTTTAAAGTTCTTTTTCATGCAATGCGAGAATGAAACGTGTAACACATAATGAACATGCAATGATAGTCTCGAAATGAAAGCAACATAGAGAGTAGAGTTATTACAAATTTTTAGTACATCCCACCCCATACTTAGGACGAACATTGTCCCTAATGTTCAAAAGAAAGAACAAAAGAAAGAAAAGAAACTCACAAGTGGTGGCGGGAATGTCTAAAACAACGATCATGCATCAATCACTACGGCGCCGGCGGAGGTGGGAATGGAGAGAAACTCGGATCATAGAACCGCCCAAACTGCTGGCGGTAGACGTCCCTCATCATGTGGTCAAGGTCGTCTAGGCGTCCGTCTCTAGCATCCGCCCGGATCTCTAGCGCTCCTACTCTGTTTGAGAGTCCGGTAGCCCAATCCGGCATCCTCTCCTACCATCCCGGGGCGTGATCATACCATGCGGGGGCATCGGCTGGTGCTGGCGCTGGTGGTGGCGGTGGTGCTGCTGGCTGCGTCGTGGACCAAGGAGGGGGTGTGTCATACCAAGTGGGAGGTGTAGTCATCCACGTGGGCCTCTCACTAGCGCGGCGAGATGACGAGCCTGAGGCTCTAGCTGGGCGTGGAGATCGTCTGGGTGCACCTGGGGTCGCCTCCGGCTGATCCGGAAACGTGCCGAACTCCTGCTCCGCTCCTCCACCACTCTCGTACTGATCTCCCATGTCCTCCTCATCCACAACCGGTGGTGGAACGTAAGGGGGAGCTACTAGCCAGTTCGCATGCATCGCAGCGAACGTCTCCTTCCAATTGTGGCGTCCCGCCACAATGGAATACTCCGGCAGCCACTCAATACCCGTGCCCGTCCTAGTCTCCCAAGGCATGCCCGCATAAGGCGGACCTCTATGTGTGGGGAAGATGAGTCCCCTAACCATAAAAGCATGTAGCCCTAAGGGAACCGCCGGTATACGGGTGCAAGCGGAAAAATCTACACCAAACGTCCTAGCAATGTGGGTCACTATCCCACCATATCCAATGTTCCCCTTCTTCTTGTTCTTGAGTTTACTCATCGTAGCCGCCAAAAGAGTGGCACAATCTGCGCGGCGACCATATAGCATGCTATAGAGCAGGAATAGCTCATCCGTCTTGATCTTTTGGGGCGTCTCCGTCCTAGGAAAGAGACACTCCGAAAGAACGCGGTGAGCTATCTTCAAGGCTAGATGGTACATCAATCTAGCCTTGGTATCGGCGGGTTGCCAACGGTCCTCGTCGGCGTATATCATCGCAACTTCCTCCCAAAAATCCTTAGGGTAGACACCACTAGGGAATCGACCATTGTAGGTCTCATGGAACCCGAAAATGGTCCCAAACTCAACAATACTCAAATGATAGTCTCGTTCCATGAGACGGAAGGAGACGGTCCTATCAACGTGGCTGTGCTCGAAAGACGTCACAACCTCTCGGGTAATCTCCTCATAGGCGTCTTCACGAATGTTCGTGAAGACAATCAATCCGGCTCTATCCAAGAGCCATGTAAGATCCTCAACTATGTTGAGAGGATGTAGATCCTCCAACAACAAATACCTAGGACCTATCACTGTCCTCTCCTTGATCCGGTCTAGTGCAACAAGGTGGTTCTCATGTATGGTGGGGATGCTAGGGTGAGGAGGTGAAGATGGAGGTGAAGGTGAGGATGGTAGTGAGGGAGATGAGGGTGGTGGTGCCCTAGAGGTGGAGGGATTGCCCTTTCTTTTCTTATTTTGCTCTCCCTTTTTCTCTTTTATCCTTCCCGACACTCTCCTTAGAAAGTCCATTTTCCACCAAAATTACGGTCTGTTCTTGGGAAATTACGGCCGTGGTTTACCCAGAGACCGTGATTCGTCTCAGAAACTCGTGAATCTCAGCAATTTCACCAACAATCACCACAACAAGCAGTCCTAATCTAATTCCTTCCAGTCTTTGTCAGTTCTTCCTAAAGATCTATAGCAAAAACGAACTAAATCCGCGAAAATCAAGAAGAAAGAAATAACCTCTTTTTCCGATTGAAAATCCCAAAAATGCGTGTTTGTTGATCGATTTCCACTCGGTTTGTTGCTTGGATCCTGTTCGTGGTTGGATTTGCTGCAGTTTAGGACGAAGAATCGTTGGAAACGATTAGAGAACGAAGAATGTGGAGAGGTGGAGGGTTTTCGGTATCTAGGTCGTGGAAAGGGGGAAAATTTTGGTTAAGTTTGTGAAGAATGTGGCTTATATAGTGGCCGGCAAAATTTCCAAAAATTACGGTCTGTCGGGGCATTCCACGGCCGTGGAAGTGTACGGAACCGTGGTTTTGATGATTTTTCAAAGGCTTTTGAGAATTACGGCCACTGTAGCTATGACGACCGTAATTTAGACCGTGGAACCTTCTGTAAAGCTTCAAAGTCCAAATTTCGTCACTTTTCTTCGACATTATCCTCCCTTTCTCCTTTTCCATCGATCCTACAACCAAAAACACGAACATACCGGAAGAAAATCGAGGCAAAACAAAGCAAAAACGTCTATTCTAAACTAATCTATGAATCGAAAACAAAAACGAGAATGCAATACCTTGGGTTGCCTCCCAAGAAGCGCTTTGTTTAAGGTCCGTAGCTAGACCAATCTCGCACTTATTCGAGTGCGGTAGGCGCAAACTCCTCAGCTTGGAGTTCCGGCGTATACTTCTTGAGTCGTTGGCCGTTCACCTTAAAACTTCCGCTAGCTTCACCCCATACTTCAACTGCACCATGGGGGAAAATGCGCTTAATTAGAAAAGGTCCATTCCAACGAGATTTAAGCTTACCTGGAAAGAGGCGAAGTCTTGAATTGAAGAGGAGAACTTGATCTCCTTCTTTGAAGCCCTTTGGAATGATATGCTTATCATGCCAACACTTTGCTCTTTCCTTGTAGATCTTAGCGTTTTCGTAGGCGTTCAAACGGAGTTCATCCAGCTTGTTGATGTCTAGGAGACGCTTCTCTCCCGCTTCCTTCATGCCGAAATTCAGCCACTTGATAGCCCAAAACGCTTTGTGCTCCAGCTCTACCGGCAAATGACAAGACTTCCCATACACAAGGTTGTATGGTGTAGTTCCTATGGGAGTCTTGTACGCAGTCCGGTACGCCCATAATGCATCATCTAGTTTCAAGGACCAATCCTTCCTAGTCCTTGAAACCGTCTTCTCTAGAATTCCCTTGATCTCCCTATTTGAGATCTCAACTTGTCCACTCGTTTGTGGATGGTAAGGGGTAGCGATCTTGTGAGTAACCCCATACTTGGCTAGAAGAGCTTCAAAGCGACGGGCTATGAAGTGAGAACCTCCATCACTAATGATCGTCCTTGGCGTCCCGAATCGTGGAAAAATGGTCTTGTTGAAGAACTTAACCACCACCATGGCATCATTTGTGGGAGAGGCAATTGCTTCCACCCATCTAGAAACGTATTCTACCGCCAATAATATGTATTGGTTTCCACAAGAAGATGGGAATGGTCCCATGAAATCGACTCCCCAAACGTCGAAAATCTCCACTTCTTGGATGTTGTTGAGGGGCATCTCGTTTCTTCTAGAAATATTGCCTGTTCTTTGACAAGCATCGCAACAAGAGACAAAGGATTGCACATCTCTAAATAAAGTAGGCCAATAGAATCCTGATTACAATACCTTTGCGCTAGTCTTGTTCGAACTAGCGTG
This sequence comes from Fagopyrum esculentum, assembly GCA_033239045.1. Classification (NCBI taxonomy): domain Eukaryota; kingdom Viridiplantae; phylum Streptophyta; class Magnoliopsida; order Caryophyllales; family Polygonaceae; genus Fagopyrum; species Fagopyrum esculentum. The sequence continues at coordinate 24,668,212 of BSUD01000001.1, read as the reverse complement.
TCCTCCACAAGGTAGTGAATGACAATGGCGGATGACACTTTGCATCTCGTCTTCCGGCACACATCGCCAGATGATGCCATCCGGACCTCTCTTAAAGAGGAGAGGCTCGTTCCAATAGTATTCCCGGACGTCTTTAAAGAACTTCTTCCTTTGTGCGTAGGATAGTCCGGGCAGTATCTCCTGGCAAACCAAATAGTTAACAAAATCAGCAAACCATGGTTCGTTACCTTTGGAGATGTTCGTGTGGAAAGGAGTCATCAATGGGTAGATGGTCTGGAAAGGAGTCATCAATGGGTAGATGGTCGTCCTCTAGATGTGTGAGGCGACTCAAATGATCCGCAACAGAATTTTCTGAGCCTTTCTTGTCGCGGATCTCAAGATCGAATTCTTGTAGGAGAAGAATCCATCTAATTAGCCTTGGCTTCGCGTCTTTCTTTGCAAGGAGGTACCGGATCGCAGCATGATCCGTGTAGACAATCACTTTTGCACCTACAAGATAAGAGCGAAACTTGTCAATAGCGTAGACAATGGCTAGAAATTCTTTTTATGTAGTGGCGTAGTTGAGCTGAGCTTCGTCTAGCGTCTTGCTAGCGTAGTATATGGCGTGGGTTCGTCCTTCTTTTCGTTGTCCAAGAACAGCTCCAATAGCTACGTCACTAGCATCGCACATAATCTCGAAGGGGAGAGTCCAATCTGGAGGTTGGATAATAGGTGCTGAAATTAGAGCTTGCCGAATGGTGTTAAACGCATCCAAACATTCCTGCGAAAACTCAAAAACCGCATCCTTCATCAATAGATTAGTGAGAGGTTTTGATATCTTAGAAAAGTCCTTAATGAAACGTCTATAAAACCCAGCATGTCCTAGGAAACTTCTTATCCCTTTCACCGAAATTGGGGGAGGAAGTTTCTCTATGGTCTCTATTTTAGCCTTGTCTACCTCTATCCTTCTACTAGAGACTAAGTGACCTAATACGATTCCTTCTTTAACCATGAATTGACACTTCTCCCAATTAAGAACTAGGTTAGTGTCTTCACAACGTTGTAGAACGAGAGAAAGGTTAGAAAGGTAATCGTTAAAAGAGGAACCGTATACGGAGAAGTCGTCCATGAAGACTTCCATGATTTCCTCTACGTATTCGGAGAAGATGGCCATCATGCACCGTTGAAAGGTGGCTGGGGCGTTGCAAAGCCCGAACGGCATTCTCCTATAGGCGAACGTACCCCAAGGGCACGTGAATGTGGTCTTCTCTTGATCATCCGGATGTATCGGAATCTGAAAGAAACCACTATAACCGTCAAGGTAGCAAAAATGTGAATGTTGTGCTAACCTTTCAAGCATTTGATCGATGAATGGCAATGGAAAGTGATCCTTCCGCGTCGCGTTGTTCAGCTTGCAGTAGTCTATGCACATCCGCCATCCAGTCACGGTTCGGGTAGGAATGAGTTCGTTGTTCTTGTTGGTGATGACCGTCATTCCTCCCTTCTTCGGAACTACTTGAACTGGACTCACCCATTTGCTATCGGAGATAGGATAGATGATACCTGCATCAAGAAGTTTAAGAATTTCCTTCTTGACAACCTCCTTCATGGTCGGATTCAACCGCCTTTGAGGTTGTCTTGAAGTTCTAAAGTCCTCCTCCATTAGTATCTTATGCATGCATAAGGAGGGTTTAATTCCTACTAAGTCCTCAATAGTATAGCCTATGGATTTTCTATGTCTCCTAAGGACAATCATGAGCTGTTCATGTTCATCTATGCTTAATTCGGAAATAACGATAACCGGAAAGGTAGAATTAGATCCAAGAAAAGCGTACCTTAGGTGAGTAGGAAGTGGTTTGAGTTCCATTACCTTCGTAGCCTCCAATGATCCTTGAGGAGCGTCCGACGTTTCCTTAGAAGTTTCTTAGGGTGTTGAGTGGTTTGGAGAAGAATTAGAAGAAGTTGAAGAAGTTTGCCGGTTACCCTCTTCCACGGTCAGAATTATGGCCTCCTCGTGTGTTCCACGGCCGTGTAATCTCCTGGAATGGAGGTCGAATTTGGTTGTGAAATCCACGGTCGTGGAATACAGGGTGTGACCGTGGATTCTTAAAAACGGTCTTCCGAGTATAATCGGGACCGGACTATCTGCAGGGATGTCAAGCACGACAAAATCAATGGGAACAAAGAATTTACCTAGCTTGACCGGGACGTCTTCTACAATACCGACGGGGCGAGTGATGGATCGACCCGCCATGTATAACGTCATCTTTATCGGTTTAGGATCGCCTAAACCGATCTTCCTACATAGTGCAAGTGGTATGATGCTCACACTTGCTCCCAAGTCACATAAAGCGTCGTATGTGACATCTCCCACTCCAATGGGAATGCAAAATGACCCCGGATCCTTCAACTTTGGGGGCAATTTCTCCTTCATGGTCTTGATGAGATCCGAAGAATCTGAACTCATCTTGACCTCTCCGAAGTCTTCTAGCTTCCTCTTGTTGGAAAGGAGCTCTTTCAAGAACTTGCCGTAAGCTGGCATACCTACAATAGCATCAATGAAAGGTATATTAATATGCAGCTTACTCATGAGTTCTATGAACTTACCGAATTGTTTGTCTAGGCGTGCTCGCGCTCTAGATTGAGGGAATGGTAGGGGAGGTTTGAAAGCTGGAGGAGGAACATAGACATCTTCCTTCTCCTTTCCCTTTCCTTTTTCTTTCTCTACGGGGACTTCAACGAACGTAGGCTGCGGATCGGTGGTAGTCACTCCGCTCCTAGTTGTAATCGCCATTACCCTTCCTTTAGGGTTGTCCTCTGTTCGCTCCAAACGGTGTGTGCAAGCTTTAAATTTATAACCCTAGACTTAAGCTTAAAACAAGGATGCGAACCCGCAGTGTACGGGTCAATCGTAGTAAAAGCAAGAAAATTCCAGGGGTCGATCACAGGGACTTAGTGAAACAAAGTCCAGTACGGTATGCTAGTGTTGATGCTAACCACAAGAGCAAGTATACAATCAAAGATGAATAAGATGTCAAATAAGCAAACATGCAATTCTAGGGATTAAAGCATCTAGTTGTGGTTCCAACTCAAGATCTATAGATAAGCGGACAAAGCTGAGATTTTTGCATGGGGAAGGTGTTTCTAAAGTGGAGTAGATCACCGGGTAAGTCTCACTACACACTAATCCCAAACCGTAACTCCTATTACCGGGTAAGTCTCAAGGAATTAAGATAAAGAACTATTGCCTCAAACTAACACACCATCTAAGGGAATAGAATCAACCTTTACCGGGTAAGTCTCAGGCTAACTCACAAAGATGGGATGGAAGCACACTCAAACCCCAATAAAGGACAAGCCTTTATTACCTACACTTATGATCGTTGGTATACAAACTAAGGAATTACCGGGTAAGTCTCATCCTAAGCTTGCTTTGAACCAGAAAGGTATAATAAGAATAGGATTTGGCAAACTCTAACACATTAACTCTCAGTTAAGGATCGGATAAGCCACCTCGGTCAGCCAGTTTCCACCCCGGCCGAGATGTTCATCGACTGAACGAGATGCTTAGGGTTAAGGTTAAAGACTCGAACTTTCAGGATCCTACTGTGATTAAGATCATTCTATCATTGTTTTTCCCACAACCTTCAGCCAATCACCCTAGAATCACACAAGGAAATTAGCCACTCATCATCATAATGAAAGTATTAAATATATGGGAAGAAGGTGAATATTTGAATAAAGAAGAATTTAATGAAAACACTTCAATAACTGAATCAAATATCACACAAAATCGTTCCTTGGATAATAATCCAACAAGACAAGACAACAAGGAAAAGAATTGAAGACAATCTTACAAAACCCTCCAAAAAGCTATAAAGCTATAGTCTTCAAATCTTCCTTCAACCTTCAAAAAGGTTCTTCAACTCTCTCCCAAATTGGAGTATGATGCGGCTGCTGCGCTGATAGCGGGTGTATGCAGCCTGTATTTCGGTGTAAGCGGGCTTATCGAATTGTGGAAATCCAACCCTTTTTATAGGAAAAATAAACCTCCAAAGATAATAAATCTTAAGAAGATATATTCCCATAAAAATAGGTAAAATATATGATTCTGCATATCTCCTTCCTTCTAGAAGCTCAGCCCAAAAATATAAGATCACTTTCCAATTTTAAAAGATCTCAGCCAAGAATAAAATATTCTCGCCGCGTCCTAGGTGTTCGCCTCGGTCGAGTCGGCGTCTCTGGATCGCCTCGGTCGAGATGAATCTCTGGGCAACCGAGGTGATCATAACTGAGTGTAGAATCTCTCAAAACTGGTCCAAAGTAAATCTTTAATCCATGGTTGTGCTTCCTGAATGTAGCTCCAAATGACTCTTGACTCCTTTTGCTCCTTTTTGATGCAAAACGTACCATATTACCTGCAATTACAACGAAACTAGGTGTAGACCTCGATTCTCGCAAAGGTAGATGAAATGGTAGTAAAATCACATAATGTACATACAAACATGCAGATTATGAAAGATAAAACGTCCAAACAAACCCCAAAATATAGACTATAATTCATGCTATCAAAATACCCCATACTTAGCCCTTGCTTGTCCCTAAGCAAGTTCCTCATATAGAAATCAAGATAGAATGGATTATAAGTCATGAAAATCAATGAAAAGTCTTTCAAAAACATTTTATGGTGTGCAACTATCATAGATCACTCTAAGAGAGTACTTCCTGGAAATTAAAAACTCAATATGATCAAAACATTTTATAAATATAGGAAAGTTGTTCATCTTTGCATAAAATCATAGAATGCATAATAAATCATAATTATCAAAATTAATCATGTATAATCCGATTTAAACCGCTAAGTCAATCAACAAGCTCAAGGTCTCAAGGGCTTCCCAAAAGAAAAGGTCAAGAAACGTGTAGGGTAGGGATGAATGTAAGGTAATGTGGTGCTAGAATCCGGGAAAAGGATGAACTTCACTTTCACTTTGACTTGCAACATCTTCCACTAATAAGCTTTGCTTATTTCACATTTTTTTTTTTCTCTTTTACTTTACTTTTTGGGATGCATGGACAGAGGTGCACAATAACCGAAGCCTAGGAAATCCGCAATCATCAATTTCTCGAGATGCGTCAAACCCTTGATGCACATACCATGACCCGTTAGGAATATCGCTCAATCCGACTTTGGCAAGACACAAACACCCGGCTATGTGAATGGTGCCGAGTTACTCATCTTCATGATTGACTTCCCCAAACCTATTATTGCTTTCTAATACTTTCACTTTCAGCCACTTCTCAACTTTTGACTTGCTTTCACCACTTTGCTTGCTTCCAAATTCCCGGATAGGTAAAGGGAGGCAATATGTATATGAGGGGCTAAGCATGATCAAGAAGAAGAAGAAGAAGAATGAATTGCCTTGGTCTTTCCAAGAAGAACGTGAGAGAACTTATGCTGCGGTGTCAACCTTCAAATTCAACATAATTTGGATAAAAATAAAGTATTAAACATGCCAATAATTTCAAACAAAGCATTTAGCAACTTAAACATATCATAAAACATTTCAAACATATAAAGAATTTAAATCCAGTCGGTAAACAAGATCTTCACTGAGATCATATCCAGATAAGTAACACAAAAACCGTTTTCGAAAACTCTCAGTTACGCCACCTCGGTCGAGATGTTCTTGGTTCAACCGAGGTGAAACACCTCGTTTTGCCAGAACTGTCCCGGTCGAGGTCAAAAAATTTTTTTTTAAAACCATTTTTTTTTTTTCGGTTTCGACGTTTTTCTCAATCAAATAACCTGTAAGTATTTAGCAACTTAAACAAAGCATTTAGCAACTTAAACATATCAGAACTGTCCCCGGCAACGGCGCCAAAAACTTGTTCGCTCCAAACGGTGTGTGCAAGCTTTAAATTTATAACCCTAGACTTAAGCTTAAAACAAGGATGCGAACCCGCAGTGTACGGGTCAATCGTAGTAAAAGCAAGAAAATTCCAGGGGTCGATCACAGGGACTTAGTGAAACAAAGTCCAGTACGGTATGCTAGTGTTAATGCTAACCACAAGAGCAAGTATACAATCAAAGATGAATAAGATGTCAAATAAGCAAACATGCAATTCTAGGGATTAAAGCATCTAGTTGTGGTTCCAACTCAAGATCTATAGATAAGCGGACAAAGCTGAGATTTTTGCATGGGGAAGGTGTTTCTAAAGTGGAGTAGATCACCGGGTAAGTCTCACTACACACTAATCCCAAACCGTAACTCCTATTACCGGGTAAGTCTCAAGGAATTAAGATAAAGAACTATTGCCTCAAACTAACACACCATCTAAGGGAATAGAATCAACCTTTACCGGGTAAGTCTCAGGCTAACTCACAAAGATGGGATGGAAGCACACTCAAACCCCAATAAAGGACAAGCCTTTATTACCTACACTTATGATCGTTGGTATACAAACTAAGGAATTACCGGGTAAGTCTCATCCTAAGCTTGCTTTGAACCAGAAAGGTATAATAAGAATAGGATTTGGCAAACTCTAACACATTAACTCTCAGTTAAGGATCGGATAAGCCACCTCGGTCAGCCAGTTTCCACCCCGGCCGAGATGTTCATCGACTGAACGAGATGCTTAGGGTTAAGGTTAAAGACTCGAACTTTCAGGATCCTACTGTGATTAAGATCATTCTATCATTGTTTTTCCCACAACCTTCAGCCAATCACCCTAGAATCACACAAGGAAATTAGCCACTCATCATCATAATGAAAGTATTAAATATATGGGAAGAAGGTGAATATTTGAATAAAGAAGAATTTAATGAAAACACTTCAATAACTGAATCAAATATCACACAAAATCGTTCCTTGGATAATAATCCAACTAGACAAGACAACAAGGAAAGGAATTGAAGACAATCTTACAAAACCCTCCAAAAAGCTATAAAGCTATAGTCTTCAAATCTTCCTTCAACCTTCAAAAAGGTTCTTCAACTCTCTCCCAAATTGGAGTATGATGCGGCTGCTGCGTGTCCTCAGCTGTAATCGGATCGTATGCGGCGTATGCAGCCTCTAAGCATGATCGGATTTGTGGAAAATCCAACCCTTTTTATAGGAAAAATAAACCTCCAAAGATAATAAATCTTAAGAAGATATATTCCCATAAAAATAGGTAAAATATATGATTCTGCATATCTCCTTCCTTCTAGAAGCTCAGCCCAAAAATATAAGATCACTTTCCAATTTTAAAAGATCTCAGCCAAGAATAAAATATTCTCGCCGCGTCCTAGGTGTTCGCCTCGGTCGAGTCGGCGTCTCTGGATCGCCTCGGTCGAGATGAATCTCTGGGCAACCGAGGTGATCATAACTGAGTGTAGAATCTCTCAAAACTGGTCCAAAGTAAATCTTTAATCCATGGTTGTGCTTCCCGAATGTAGCTCCAAATGACTCTTGACTCCTTTTGCTCCTTTTTGATGCAAAACGTACCATATTACCTGCAATTACAACGAAACTAGGTGTAGACCTCGATTCTCGCAAAGGTAGATGAAATGGTAGTAAAATCACATAATGTACATACAAACATGCAGATTATGAAAGATAAAACGTCCAAACAAACCCCAAAATATAGACTATAATTCATGCTATCAAAATACCCCATACTTAGCCCTTGCTTGTCCCTAAGCAAGTTCCTCATATAGAAATCAAGATAGAATGGATTATAAGTCATGAAAATCAATGAAAAGTCTTTCAAAAACATTTTATGGTGTGCAACTATCATAGATCACTCTAAGAGAGTACTTCCTGGAAATTAAAAACTCAATATGATCAAAACATTTTATAAATATAGGAAAGTTGTTCATCTTTGCATAAAATCATAGAATGCATAATAAATCATAATTATCAAAATTAATCATGTATAATCCGATTTAAACCGCTAAGTCAATCAACAAGCTCAAGGTCTCAAGGGCTTCCCAAAAGAAAAGGTCAAGAAACGTGTAGGGTAGGGATGAATGTAAGGTAATGTGGTGCTAGAATCCGGGAAAAGGATGAACTTCACTTTCACTTTGACTTGCAACATCTTCCACTAATAAGCTTTGCTTATTTCACATTTTTTTTTTTCTCTTTTACTTTACTTTTTGGGATGCATGGACAGAGGTGCACAATAACCGAAGCCTAGGAAATCCGCAATCATCAATTTCTCGAGATGCGTCAAACCCTTGATGCACATACCATGACCCGTTAGGAATATCGCTCAATCCGACTTTGGCAAGACACAAACACCCGGCTATGTGAATGGTGCCGAGTTACTCATCTTCATGATTGACTTCCCCAAACCTATTATTGCTTTCTAATACTTTCACTTTCAGCCACTTCTCAACTTTTGACTTGCTTTCACCACTTTGCTTGCTTCCAAATTCCCGGATAGGTAAAGGGAGGCAATATGTATATGAGGGGCTAAGCATGATCAAGAAGAAGAAGAAGAAGAATGAATTGCCTTGGTCTTTCCAAGAAGAACGTGAGAGAACTTATGCTGCGGTGTCAACCTTCAAATTCAACATAATTTGGATAAAAATAAAGTATTAAACATGCCAATAATTTCAAACAAAGCATTTAGCAACTTAAACATATCATAAAACATTTCAAACATATAAAGAATTTAAATCCAGTCGGTAAACAAGATCTTCACTGAGATCATATCCAGATAAGTAACACAAAAACCGTTTTCGAAAACTCTCAGTTACGCCACCTCGGTCGAGATGTTCTTGGTTCAACCGAGGTGAAACACCTCGTTTTGCCAGAACTGTCCCGGTCGAGGTCAAAAAATTTTTTTTTAAAACCATTTTTTTTTTTTCGGTTTCGACGTTTTTCTCAATCAAATAACCTGTAAGTATGCATGCAATCTCAGATAAACATATAAATGCAGATAAAGCATGAATATGAAAATATCCGGTAAATAATACATCATAAGTCAAATAAGTCAGATAATACATCAACTACCCCATACTTGGGACACACTGTCCCAGTGGATCAGAATAAGTCTAAGGACAGGATACTCACCGAACATAGCTAAACTGCATGAAGAAGTAAGAAACAGCTCCCAGATAAGACCATCTCGGTTGGCGAAGTACATCTCGGTCGAGGTGTTCTGACAGTACCCGAGATGTATCTCAGTAAAGCTCGTTTCCTCAACTTCTCGAAATTTTGTTCTTCCACTGTAGCTCCTGAATTGTGATCCTTCCTTTTGGAATACCTGGTTGTTGTCTAGAGGAAAACAAAAACAAAGCAACTATCTAAACTAAACTAGAAAAGGGAGAAGAAAGCAATACCTTGGGTTGCCTCCCAAGAAGCGCTTGGTTTAAGGTCGCTAGCTGGACCCTACGGCATGTGATTACTTAATGCACTTCGAACGTCGTGGAATGCTCATCACATCCATCATAAGAATCTTCCAAAAAGGTTCCGGTTACTAATTTCACCGGCAAATGGTAAGATCTCCCACGTACAAGCTTGTACGGTTTGATTCTCACCGGAATCCATCTGAATTTCCTGTACTTCAATGGGACATAATCTACCTTCGTGTCCCATCCTTTCCTCGATCGAGAAAACAGTTTCTCGAGAATCATAGTAGCTTCCCCATCTATAGCTTGGGGATGGTACAAGGTCCTTAGCATGCGAGGGACCCCATACTTGAACAAATAACACTTCGTTGCCTTAGCGGTGAAGCGCTTGTTAACTTCACTCCTTATAATCCAAGGAGCATCTTCCTCCAACAATTTCAAGGGAGGTTTCATCTTGATCTTAGGAGGTTCTTTCGGAAGAGACCTCCAACTCTCCGGTGCCTTCCTGAAAAATTCAGAAATATTAATAGGGAATTCAAATGAAGTAGGAGAATGTACCTTGCAAGGCTCTCCAAGGTTTGAGACAAGTTTCATGTTGGGTTGATGATCCACACACGAAATCTCTCTCAGTTCAGCTGGTCTTTCTTCCACCTTGACCACAATCTCAGTAATTTGGCCAAAGTCTTCTGCATCTGCCTCTTCCGGTTCTGCAGGTTCTTCTTTCATCTCGACCGAGATCTCTTCCACCTCGACCGAGGTCTCAACAGTCAGATCGAGATCTTCCACATCTTCTCCCTCAAAAGCTTCAGGAGAAACTTCTGGTTTGACTGGAGGTATGCTCGAAACGTGCAACACTTCCTTATGCTCCTCTTCCGGCTTAGCATAGGATAGGGCGCTTTCCTTGAGCTCCGTCACCTTCTTCATTAACTTCTCCAACCTAGATTCGAGAGAATCTTCAAGAGGTTGCTCATAAGTCTTTTTAGGGACATTAAGTTCATCCCACATTGCAAGTTCGTGTTGAATGGCCTCTTCTCTTTCCCATTCATTGTTGAACCAATAGAAGGAGTACTTCTCCTCCAAGTATTCATAATGATCTGCCCTAGCACTTTGTCTTGCTATCCAGGCTGGATCAAACATAGCCATAAGAAATCCTGAAAACTACAAAACTCATAGAAAGAGTAGTTAGTAGCAACAGGGGCAAGCGCCCCGAAAGCAAACCGTACCGGCTCGGTCTAGACCAAGTCCCCGGCAACGGCGCCAAAAACTTGTTCGCTCCAAACGGTGTGTGCAAGCTTTAAATTTATAACCCTAGACTTAAGCTTAAAACAAGGATGCGAACCCGCAGTGTACGGGTCAATCGTAGTAAAAGCAAGAAAATTCCAGGGGTCGATCACAGGGACTTAGTGAAACAAAGTCCAATACGGTATGCTAGTGTTGATGCTAACCACAAGAGCAAGTATACAATCAAAGATGAATAAGATGTCAAATAAGCAAACATGCAATTCTAGGGATTAAAGCATCTAGTTGTGGTTCCAACTCAAGATCTATAGATAAGCGGACAAAGCTGAGATTTTTGCATGGGGAAGGTGTTTCTAAAGTGGAGTAGATCACCGGGTAAGTCTCACTACACACTAATCCCAAACCGTAACTCCTATTACCGGGTAAGTCTCAAGGAATTAAGATAAAGAACTATTGCCTCAAACTAACACACCATCTAAGGGAATAGAATCAACCTTTACCGGGTAAGTCTCAGGCTAACTCACAAAGATGGGATGGAAGCACACTCAAACCCCAATAAAGGACAAGCCTTTATTACCTACACTTATGATCGTTGGTATACAAACTAAGGAATTACCGGGTAAGTCTCATCCTAAGCTTGCTTTGAACCAGAAAGGTATAATAAGAATAGGATTTGGCAAACTCTAACACATTAACTCTCAGTTAAGGATCGGATAAGCCACCTCGGTCAGCCAGTTTCCACCCCGGCCGAGATGTTCATCGACTGAACGAGATGCTTAGGGTTAAGGTTAAAGACTCGAACTTTCAGGATCCTACTGTGATTAAGATCATTCTATCATTGTTTTTCCCACAACCTTCAGCCAATCACCCTAGAATCACACAAGGAAATTAGCCACTCATCATCATAATGAAAGTATTAAATATATGGGAAGAAGGTGAATATTTGAACAAAGAAGAATTTAATGAAAACACTTCAATAACTGAATCAAATAACACACAAAATCGTTCCTTGGATAATGATCCAACTAGACAAGACAACAAGGAAAAGAATTGAAGACAATCTTACAAAACCCTCCAAAAAGCTATAAAGCTATAGTCTTCAAATCTTCCTTCAACCTTCAAAAAGGTTCTTCAACTCTCTCCCAAATTGGAGTATGATGCGGCTGCTGCGCTGATAGCGGGTGTTCTAACTGTAAGCGGATGTTTGCAGCCTCTAAGCATGATCGGATTTGTGGAAAATCCAATCCTTTTTATAGGAAAAATAAACCTCCAAAGATAATAAATCTTAAGAAGATATATTCCCATAAAAATAGGTAAAATATATGATTCTGCATATCTCCTTCCTTCTAGAAGCTCAGCCCAAGAATAAAATATTCTCGCCGCGTCCTAGGTGTTCGCCTCGGTCGAGTCGGCGTCTCTGGATCGCCTCGGTCGAGATGAATCTCTGGGCAACCGAGGTGATCATAACTGAGTGTAGAATCTCTCAAAACTGGTCCAAAGTAAATCTTTAATCCATGGTTGTGCTTCCTGAATGTAGCTCCAAATGACTCTTGACTCCTTTTGCTCCTTTTTGATGCAAAACGTACCATATTACCTGCAATTACAACGAAACTAGGTGTAGACCTCGATTCTCGCAAAGGTAGATGAAATGGTAGTAAAATCACATAATGTACATACAAACATGCAGATTATGAAAGATAAAACGTCCAAACAAACCCCAAAATATAGACTATAATTCATGCTATCAAAATACCCCATACTTAGCCCTTGCTTGTCCCTAAGCAAGTTCCTCATATAGAAATCAAGATAGAATGGATTATAAGTCATGAAAATCAATGAAAAGTCTTTCAAAAACATTTTATGGTGTGCAACTATCATAGATCACTCTAAGAGAGTACTTCCTGGAAATTAAAAACTCAATATGATCAAAACATTTTATAAATATAGGAAAGTTGTTCATCTTTGCATAAAATCATAGAATGCATAATAAATCATAATTATCAAAATTAATCATGTATAATCCGATTTAAACCGCTAAGTCAATCAACAAGCTCAAGGTCTCAAGGGCTTCCCAAAAGAAAAGGTCAAGAAACGTGTAGGGTAGGGATGAATGTAAGGTAATGTGGTGCTAGAATCCGGGAAAAGGATGAACTTCACTTTCACTTTGACTTGCAACATCTTCCACTAATAAGCTTTGCTTATTTCACACTTTTTTTTTTTTCTCTTTTACTTTACTTTTTGGGATGCATGGACAGAGGTGCACAATAACCGAAGCCTAGGAAATCCGCAATCATCAATTTCTCGAGATGCGTCAAACCCTTGATGCACATACCATGACCCGTTAGGAATATCGCTCAATCCGACTTTGGCAAGACACAAACACCCGGCTATGTGAATGGTGCCGAGTTACTCATCTTCATGATTGACTTCCCCAAACCTATTATTGCTTTCTAACACTTTCACTTTCAGCCACTTCTCAACTTTAGACTTGCTTTCACCACTTTGCTTGCTTCCAAATTCCCGGATAGGTAAAGGGAGGCAATATGTATATGAGGGGCTAAGCATGATCAAGAAGAAGAAGAAGAAGAATGAATTGCCTTGGTCTTTCCAAGAAGAACGTGAGAGAACTTATGCTGCGGTGTCAACCTTCAAATTCAACATAATTTGGATAAAAATAAAGTATTAAACATGCCAATAATTTCAAACAAAGCATTTAGCAACTTAAACATATCATAAAACATTTCAAACATATAAAGAATTTAAATCCAGTCGGTAAACAAGATCTTCACTGAGATCATATCCAGATAAGTAACACAAAAACCGTTTTCGAAAACTCTCAGTTACGCCACCTCGGTCGAGATGTTCTTGGTTCAACCGAGGTGAAACACCTCGTTTTGCCAGAACTGTCCCGGTCGAGGTCAAAAAATTTTTTTTTAAAACCATTTTTTTTTTTTCGGTTTCGACGTTTTTCTCAATCAAATAACCTGTAGGTATGCATGTAATCTCAGATAAACATATAAAGGCAATGAAGCATAAATACGAAAATATCCGATAAATATAATATCATACATCAAAAGTCAAATAACGTCAAGTAATACATCAACTACCCCATACTTGGGACACACTGTCCCAGTGGATCAGAATAAGTCTAAGGACAGGATACTCACCGAACATAGCTAAACTGCATGAAGAAGTAAGAAACAGCTCCCAGATAAGACCATCTCGGTTGGCGAAGTACATCTCGGTCGAGGTGTTCTGACAGTACCCGAGATGTATCTCAGTAAAGCTCGTTTCCTCAACTTCTCGAAATTTTGTTCTTCCACTGTAGCTCCTGAATTGTGATCCTTCCTTTTGGAATACCTGGTTGTTGTCTAGAGGAAAACAAAAACAAAGCAACTATCTAAACTAAACTAGAAAAGGGAGAAGAAAGCAATACCTTGGGTTGCCTCCCAAGAAGCGCTTGGTTTAAGGTCGCTAGCTGGACCCTACGGCATGTGATTACTTAATGCACTTCGAACGTCGTGGAATGCTCATCACATCCATCATAAGAATCTTCCAAAAAGGTTCCGGTTACTAATTTCACCGGCAAATGGTAAGATCTCCCACGTACAAGCTTGTACGGTTTGATTCTCACCGGAATCCATCTGAATTTCCTGTACTTCAATGGGACATAATCTACCTTCGTGTCCCATCCTTTCCTCGATCGAGAAAACAGTTTCTCGAGAATCATAGTAGCTTCCCCATCTATAGCTTGGGGATGGTACAAGGTCCTTAGCATGCGAGGGACCCCATACTTGAACAAATAACACTTCGTTGCCTTAGCGGTGAAGCGCTTGTTAACTTCACTCCTTATAATCCAAGGAGCATCTTCCTCCAACAATTTCAAGGGAGGTTTCATCTTGATCTTAGGAGGTTCTTTCGGAAGAGACCTCCAACTCTCCGGTGCCTTCCTGAAAAATTCAGAAATATTAATAGGGAATTCAAATGAAGTAGGAGAATGTACCTTGCAAGGCTCTCCAAGGTTTGAGACAAGTTTCATGTTGGGTTGATGATCCACACACGAAATCTCTCTCAGTTCAGCTGGTCTTTCTTCCACCTTGACCACAATCTCAGTAATTTGGCCAAAGTCTTCTGCATCTGCCTCTTCCGGTTCTGCAGGTTCTTCTTTCATCTCGACCGAGATCTCTTCCACCTCGACCGAGGTCTCAACAGTCAGATCGAGATCTTCCACATCTTCTTCCTCAAAAGCTTCAGGGGAAACTTCTGGTTTGACTGGAGGTATGCTCGAAACGTGCAACACTTCCTTATGCTCCTCTTCTGGCTTAGCATAGGATAGGGTGCTTTCCTTGAGCTCCGTCACCTTCTTCATCAACTTCTCCAACCTAGATTCGAGAGAGTCTTCAAGAGGTTGCTCATGAGTCTTTCTAGGGACATTCTTCTCATCCCATATCACAAGTTCACGCTGAATGGCTTCTTCTCTTTCCCATTCATTGTTGAACCAATAGAAGGAGTACTTCTCCTCCAAGTATTCATAATGATCCGCCCTAGCACTTTGTCTTGCTATCCAGGCTGGATCAAACATAGCCATCAGAAATCCTGAAAACTACAAAACTCATAGAAAGAGTAGTTAGTAGCAATAGGGGCAAGCGCCCCGAAAGCAAACCGTACCGGCTCGGTCTAGACCAAGTCCCCGGCAACGGCGCCAAAAACTTGTTCTTTGGCGAAACTCTGTTCCGTTGCCGGAACAAGAACTTCGTATGTACCTAAGAACACAAACCTGCAAGAACACTCAAGAAAAGGATATCAAATAACAAGAGCAAGCTCCCAAGCTTGACAACCGGCAACCGGATTCGGCCGAAACCAAATCCCCGGCAACGGCGCCAAAAACTTGTTCGCTCCAAACGGTGTGTGCAAGCTTTAAATTTATAACCCTAGACTTAAGCTTAAAACAAGGATGCGAACCCGCAGTGTACGGGTCAATCGTAGTAAAAGCAAGAAAATTCCAGGGGTCGATCACAGGGACTTAGTGAAACAAAGTCCAGTACGGTATGCTAGTGTTGATGCTAACCACAAGAGCAAGTATACAATCAAAGATGAATAAGATGTCAAATAAGCAAACATGCAATTCTAGGGATTAAAGCATCTAGTTGTGGTTCCAACTCAAGATCTATAGATAAGCGGACAAAGCTGAGATTTTTGCATGGGGAAGGTGTTTCTAAAGTGGAGTAGATCACCGGGTAAGTCTCACTACACACTAATCCCAAACCGTAACTCCTATTACCGGGTAAGTCTCAAGGAATTAAGATAAAGAACTATTGCCTCAAACTAACACACCATCTAAGGGAATAGAATCAACCTTTACCGGGTAAGTCTCAGGCTAACTCACAAAGATGGGATGGAAGCACACTCAAACCCCAATAAAGGACAAGCCTTTATTACCTACACTTATGATCATTAGTATACAAACTAAGGAATTACCGGGTAAGTCTCATCCTAAGCTTGCTTTGAACCAGAAAGGTATAATAAGAATAGGATTTGGCAAACTCTAACACATTAACTCTCAGTTGAGGATCGGATAAGCCACCTCGGTCAGCCAGTTTCCACCCCGGCCGAGATGTTCATCGACTGAACGAGATGCTTAGGGTTAAGGTTAAAGACTCGAACTTTCAGGATCCTACTGTGATTAAGATCATTCTATCATTGTTTTTCCCACAACCTTCAGCCAATCACCCTAGAATCACACAAGGAAATTAGCCACTCATCATCATAATGAAAGTATTAAATATATGGGAAGAAGGTGAATATTTGAACAAAGAAGAATTTAATGAAAACACTTCAATAACTGAATCAAATATCACACAAAATCGTTCCTTGGATAATAATCCAACAAGACAAGACAACAAGGAAAAGAATTGAAGACAATCTTACAAAACCCTCCAAAAAGCTATAAAGCTATAGTCTTCAATCTTCCTTCAACCCTCAAAAAAAAAAGGTTCTTCAAATCTCTCCCAAATTGGAGTAGGATGCGGCTGCTGCGCTTGTGTGCGAGATGCAATCGATGTATGCAGCCTCCTTTTTGGTGTAAGCGGGCTTGTCGAATTGTGGAAATCCAACCCTTTTTATAGGAAAAATAAACCTCCAAAGATAATAAATCTTAAGAAGATATATTCCCATAAAAATAGGTAAAATATATGATTCTGCATATCTCCTTCCTTCTAGAAGCTCAGCCCAAAAATATAAGATCACTTTCCAATTTTAAAAGATCTCAGCCAAGAATAAAATATTCTCGCCGCGTCCTAGGTGTTCGCCTCGGTCGAGTCGGCGTCTCTGGATCGCCTCGGTCGAGATGAATCTCTGGTCAACCGAGGTGACTCATAACTGAATGTAGAATCTCTCAAAACTGGTCCAAAGTAAATCTTTAATCCATGGCTATGCTTCCTGAGTGTAGCTCCAAATGACTCTTGACTCCTTTTGCTCCTTTTTGATGCAAAACGTACCATATTACCTGCAATTACAACGAAACTAGGTGTAGACCTCGATTCTCGCAAAGGTAGATGAAATGGTAGTAAAATCACATAATGTACATACAAACATGCAGATTATGAAAGATAAAACGTCCAAACAAACCCCAAAATATAGACTATAATTCATGCTATCAAAATACCCCATACTTAGCCCTTGCTTGTCCCTAAGCAAGTTCCTCATATAGAAATTAAGATAGAATGGATTATAAGTCAAGAAAATCAATGAGAAGTCCTTCAAAAATATTTTTATGGTGTGCAACTATCATAGATCACTCTAAGAGAGTACTTCCTGGAAATTAAAAACTCAATATGATCAAAACATTTTATAAGACTTATGAAAAGCTTTAAATTTATAATGAAAACACTTCTCATTGATTTTACTACCATAATGAAATTAAGATAAAGAACTATAACCTCAAACTAACACACCATCTAAGGGAATAGAATCAACCTTTACCGGGTAAGTCTCAGGCTAACTCACAAAGATGGGATGGAAGCACACTCAAACCCCAATAAAGGACAAGCCTTTATTACCTACACTTATGATCGTTGGTATACAAACTAAGGAATTACCGGGTAAGTCTCATCCTAAGCTTGCTTTGAACCAGAAAGGTATAATAAGAATAGGATTTGGCAAACTCTAACACATTAACTCTCAGTTAAGGATCGGATAAGCCACCTCGGTCAGCCAGTTTCCACCCCGGCCGAGATGTTCATCGACTGAACGAGATGCTTAGGGTTAAGGTTAAAGACTCGAACTTTCAGGATCCTACTGTGATTAAGATCATTCTATCATTGTTTTTCCCACAACCTTCAGCCAATCACCCTAGAATCACACAAGGAAATTAGCCACTCATCATCATAATGAAAGTATTAAATATATGGGAAGAAGGTGAATATTTGAACAAAGAAGAATTTAATGAAAACACTTCAATAACTGAATCAAATATCACACAAAATCGTTCCTTGGATAATAATCCAACAAGACAAGACAACAAGGAAAGGAATTGAAGACAATCTTACAAAACCCTCCAAAAAGCTATAAAGCTATAGTCTTCAAATCTTCCTTCAACCTTCAAAAAGGTTCTTCAACTCTCTCCCAAATTGGAGTATGATGCGGCTGCTGCGCTGATAGCGGGTGTATGCAGCCTGTATTTCGGTGTAAGCGGGCTTATCGAATTGTGGAAATCCAACCCTTTTTATAGGAAAAATAAACCTCCAAAGATAATAAATCTTAAGAAGATATATTCCCATAAAAATAGGTAAAATATATGATTCTGCATATCTCCTTCCTTCTAGAAGCTCAGCCCAAAAATATAAGATCACTTTCCAATTTTAAAAGATCTCAGCCAAGAATAAAATATTCTCGCCGCGTCCTAGGTGTTCGCCTCGGTCGAGTCGGCGTCTCTGGATCGCCTCGGTCGAGATGAATCTCTGGGCAACCGAGGTGATCATAACTGAGTGTAGAATCTCTCAAAACTGGTCCAAAGTAAATCTTTAATCCATGGTTGTGCTTCCTGAATGTAGCTCCAAATGACTCTTGACTCCTTTTGCTCCTTTTTGATGCAAAACGTACCATATTACCTGCAATTACAACGAAACTAGGTGTAGACCTCGATTCTCGCAAAGGTAGATGAAATGGTAGTAAAATCACATAATGTACATACAAACATGCAGATTATGAAAGATAAAACGTCCAAACAAACCCCAAAATATAGACTATAATTCATGCTATCATCCTCTGTCTTTCCTGGAAGTTTCCCTTGATTTCTAGGAACTTCCTCCGCATGGTTGAACATTTGGTTTTCCAAAACTTTTTGAGCTTTGTCAACCTTAGAAACTTGATCATCAACCTTGATGAGGCGGTTCTCTAACCCTTGAAGCTTTCCCAAGATCGTTTCCAATATGGGATCGGGCTTCTCCTTTCCCGTATTGTTTCCTCCATTAGATGATTGCCCCTGGCTTTTCAAAGGAGTAGAGGAAGAGGAGGGTGGAGTTAGTGTATTAGAATTGGAAGGATAAGAGTTACCGGAATTTTGTTGATTGGAGCGCCAATTGTTGTTGCTTGAACCCCGATTGTTGTTCCAATTGTTGTTGTTCCGGTTGTTGTTGTTTCCATTCCAATTATTATTCCGGTTATTGTTCCGGTTATTGTTGTTGCGGTTGGTGTTATCACCGCCATTGTTGTTGCCCAAGTAGCCAACATCCTTCTCTTGTTGCTTTCGGAAGTTGGTCTTGATAGTCTCCTTCAACTCTTTGATCTCATTGTTGAGGGAGAAAATCTGATTTTGAGCTTCATGTGTGAGCTTCGCTCCTTGCTCCACACGATTTCCCTCCACTTTCCGGTGGGAATACTTCTCTATGACTCTTGCTTGCTTCTCAATGAAGTCCCAAGCGTCATCTTCTCTCATGTCCATGAACGTTCCACATGAGAGGGATTGGAGGTTGAATTGCGTTCCCGCATCCAGCCCTTTGTAGTAAATCTCCAGCAAGGCAAGCTTGGATATGCCATGATGAGGGCAATCCAAGAGCAAATCCTGAAACCTTTCCCATGACTGAAACAGACTTTCGTTAGGTCTCATAGAAAAAGCATTAATCTTACCTCTAAGTTCCGCCGTTTTGGAAGGCGGAAAGAACTTGGTGAGAAACTCCGCGGAAAGGTCTTCCCACGTGTCTAGTTTCCCATTAGGAAGAGCTTGGTACCAAGATAACGCTTTCCCTTTCAAGGAGAAAAAGAAAGGCTTGAGCTTATAGCTGTTGGTAGTGGCGTTCTTTGGTCTCATCGTCTCCATCATACACTCAAAGTTTTGCAAGTGTTGGTGTGGAGATTCAGCACTTGTACCGCCAAATTGGTTTTGGCGAACAAGAGTGATAACTTGAGGGTTAAAGCTAAACCCTTGAACATCTTCAGCATCAAAATTCACACCTAAGCGGCGTGGTTGTTGTGTTGGATCCATCCGTTGGCCAAGAGTTCTTGGCTCATTATCCACACGTTCGATCCTCGCATTCCTAGGTGGGATGCGGCGATTAGCAGCTCCTTGTGGATGGAAAGGATTCATATTGATCGTGGGATCAATCTCTTCTAATGGCGGCATGGAGGAGTCACTATCATCGGCGGATGAGTGACTTTTCCTTCTAGACCTTGATCTCCTTCTTGAGGATTTCTTGCTTCCCTTATTCTTAAGGTCGCTCATCTCTACCCTCATCTGGAAGATCATGTCTTGTAGACCGTTAACTTGAGATTGATGACGATCCATCTCATCTTGGCGAAGAGTCTCATTCCATCGGAGTTGAGCTTCTTTCTCCGCCAACTCCGTTTGAAGATTACGTTCATTTTCTTCAGCCATCTTCTTTTCCTTGCGCTTTTTCCTTAAGTTTTTCTCTAGCTCTTGATCAAGAGGCAAGAGATCTTCGGTGTTCCTAGACCTGCGCATGCACTCAAAGTAAAATCAAACAACGAGAGCAAGCTCCCAAGCTTGACAACCGGCTACCGGATTCGGCCGAAACCAAATCCCCGGCAACGGCGCCAAAAACTTGTTCGCCCCTAGAGGTGTGTGCAAATAAGCTTTAAATTTATAAAACTAGAATCAAGCAAGCGAACCCGCAGTGTACGGATCGACGTAGTTAAGCAAGAATTCCAGAGTATCGAACACAAGGATTTGGGTGGGAACGAACTCGATTGCAGGTTATCAAGCAAGTAAATATGAGAGTTTTGCAAATATTGGGAAAACAACAATCCTAAAGATCCAGGTATCCAGCTGTGGCAATCGATTCAAGATATACTTAATGATATAAAGACAGAGTTGAGATATGCAAAGGTATACTAATGTAAGGTAATCGTACGGTGAAGTTTCAAAAACCTTTTGTGACTCACCTACAAGGCACTCTCTATACAGGTTGTTGAGGCTCAATATAGAAAGATTCTAAAGGCGAGAATTAGTATCAAATACCCAAACTTATAACCTAAAGATCAAGACTAACTTAACCGATTGAGTTTGTTGAGGCTCACAATCGAGGTAGAGGTTGTTGAGGCTCACTACCACCTAGAAAAGACAAGTCTAAACTAAGCTAAAGCAAATCTTTAACTTTGGATTAAAGTAAAAGCAGGTTCGTAAACTTGAGGGAAATTACGGTTGGATCTTGAGATTCCACGGTCGTGGAACTCAAGAACAGCCCGTAATTTGGGGTTGTCGGCGATATTTCTCTAACTCTCAGGGTCTAATCTGTTTGCGATCAATCTATCATCATCTAAGCCACAACTATCAACCCTTCACCTTAGAATTGTTAAGGGTTTTTAGCCAATAACAGTCATGTTGATTTCAATTCAAGAATTAAAAGATAAAAAGATGAAACTTTCAAGAACTTTCAATGATCTTTAATTCAATCTCAAAGTCACAAAGAGAACAAGTAATGTCAAAAGATTCAAAGTATAACAAACAATCACCACCTTAGGAAAGAAGAGAAAACGGGATGTCAATCCGTTTCCCAAATCAAACCTAATCAAGAAGAGAGATCTTCTTGCAAAAACCTTCCAAGAACTTCGATCTTCCGCAAATCCGGAGATCTCCACAGCAATCTCCACCTAAAGTGCGAGATTAGGGAATTCCAAAACACGAACTTCGATCTCTCCAAGAGACGTCAATTGCTTCCCCGCAAAACTAGCGAAGAGTCTTCGTCAAAATGTCGATGTGCGACGATCGTAAGCCGGCGTAAGCGAGGATCTAAGCGATGATGACTGAGGGTAAGCGAAGATGACGGAATCTCCTTTCTTTCGTCTTTTTATAATGCAGGGCAAAGTGTCGGCCCGGCCCAATCTTCAAAAGATCGTGGCTTCGAAGTGTGGCGAAAAGATTCGCCAAGATAACGGTCGTGGAAGTGTTCCACGACCGTAATTTAGAGCGTGGAAACAAATACGGTTTGCAACGTATGTTCCACGGCCGTGTAATCCCCTGGAATGAACATGAATTTCTGACTCCAAATCCACGGCCGTAATTCTGAACGTGGTTTGTGATACGGCCGTATTTTAGGGCGTAATTTAGGGCAAGAACGTGATTCTTCCCTAAACTCGTGCATTCCTCAAGCTAAGACTCCAAATTGCTTCCAAAGAGTGTCCTCAATCTATGGACATATCAACTCAACTCTCCTTTGCTCGATTCCGTTCGGAAATAGCTCCAAATCACCTATAATCAATCATAGAACTAGTGTAGACATCCATATCGACAATATAGGTAATACTAGCTCACATATGCACAAAGATCAATTAAAGACTATCAATATGAATCAAATACGTTTAGAAAACGTGCCTAAAATATCACAATATTTCATGCTAACATAAGTCCTTGCGACTTACTTAGCTGGTTTCTAGATGTTAGCTGAATGATGATAGTGGTGTGTGTGATTGTTTGATAATTATAACATGCCTATGACAACTTTTATTATTTTATGGCCCTAGTGTATGTATAACGGGCCGTGACATCACTGCCCCGCTCTGACAGGAGACTGAGAGGTTCTCTATACCCAGAGCATACAGGTACAAGGTGAGATGCATCGGATCCATTCCTAATAGTTACACGGGGGCGGAGGCGAGGTTTGGGAATCCCTGATGTCACAAAATAAGTATCATTAGTAGAATGAATGACCTAAGTAAAGATAATAAATGGATTCATTGAAAACATGATGTGTGTTTATTTTTGCTATTTTGTGTGTGTGCTATTTTCATTTATCTAACGTTTAGATAGCTAGCTAACGGTTGATTTGTTTTGGGTTCTGCTTATTTAGTTATTCGGCCTTTTAGAAGATTTCAAGTGTCATTGTTGCCGACCTAGAGCTCTGATACCATGTTGTAACACCCCAAATTCTCAGAACTCGGGAAGCTACTAGTTAGGACCTCACAATGGGTCCTAACCTCAGTTTGACAACAATTTTACTAGGATATTGCAACAAGACACAAATAAAGAAACCAAAATTCATAAAACGATGTTTTAAAAGATGGGAATGCAACCATGTGTAACAATTTGCATCTACCGAGATTTAGCGCCGGGTTCCTCGTGCGTTGATCAACCGCAAACCGTGCCTTCACTGCCGCGGGTGAGTAGATGCAACCTCTAATCTTAGTACCATTATGTTGTATAGTGAGTGTGCTTTAGTTTGATGAATAATAGATGAGAGCAGTGTAGAGGATTGTGTAGGCTGGACATAGAAGAGGCTAAGGAAGTTCAGTAGGAAGAGAGAATCAAACATAAGATGGTTGAATAAGGTTCATGCATAATTGGTGATCTGTGGGATTCGATTTAGATACCTTTGGGTAGAATTAATGGAAGTTTATGTTGACAAAGAGAATCTAAGTTTAGACCTCCTGCACATCTTGTTTTCCAGCCTTGACATGCTCACTTTAGGAGCTAGTTTTGATATCTTAGATCAAACATCAACCGTTAAATATTTGATAATTTGTAGATAGATATATAGTTTATTGTGTTAAAAATTAGTAACAAATTAACGACCGGATTAGAATTTATAAGGTCCCAAAGTAGAGCATTTGGGTTGTTTTTCCAGCAGAGGAAAAATTGGCTAAGTATAGAAATTCCAGATTTTATATTCAACTTTAGAGATTTATGTAGGAGTTGTGGTTGAGTATTTTTGAGAGATCTTTGCTCCTATGATTAGTATGCATATCATAGAGGATCTAGAGATTTGTTTCAGAATTTTTATATTTTTACTCGAACTTCGTATCTTCAACCAAAGTCGGACCTTAGCGACATTTTGTGAACATCTAGATTTGTGTATAACTCTTATAAAGCTTTAGCGAACTACCCCTTGAGAGCTGTATTTTGGAAATAGGTTCCAAAGGAGAGTTTGGAACTAGGTGATAGAAAATCCTGGGGTATATTTTTCATTTTACTTTAGAGGGCATTTTAGTAATTTCTCTTGAGGAGATTGTACATCTTAGAAGTTATAGACTTCTAAGAATATAAGATATATTTTTGATCCACTTGCCTTGTATAACAGGCGATTGAGTTGCTACGGTTGTAGACCGAGTTGAGATTGAGAGAATTGCGATTTGATTCAGGTAAGTCCTTGCGACTTACTTAGTTGGTTCCAAGATGTTAGCTGAATGATCATAGTGGCGTGTATGATTGTTTAATAATTATAACATGCCCAGGACAACTTTTATTATTTTATGGCCCAAGTGTATGTATAACGGGCCGTGACATCACTGTCCAGCTCTAAAGGAGACTAGGAGGTTCTATATTCCCAGACCATATAGGTACAAGGTGAGATGCATTGGATCCATTCCTGATGGTTACACGGGGGCGGAGGCGAGGTTTTGGAATCTATCATGTTACAAAATAAGTATCATTAGTAGAGTGAATGACCTTAATAAAGATAATAAATGGATTCTTTGAAAGCATGATGTGTGTGTGCTATTTTCATTTATCCAACGTTTAGATAGCTAGCTAACGGTTGATTTGTTTTGTTGTTTAGATTTACCACAGTTTAGAGCAACAGTTGAGTGATCCGGAAGTAGTGGTCAACCGGGTCTCCGTACTCCTTAGAGTGGGGTTTGGGGTTTTGCATTTTTGTTTCTATTATCGGATGAAGGCAGATACACTTTTATGTTTCTTAAGTATTGTTGGTTGTTAGACGTTTGTATTACATTCCCATCTTTTAAAACATCATTTTAAGAATTTCGGTTTCTTTATTTGTGTCTTGTTGCAAGATCCTAGTAAAATTGTTGTCAAACTGAGGTTGGGACCCTTTGTGAGGTCCTAACCAATAGCTTCCCGAGTTCTGAGAATTCGGGGTGTTACAACATGGTATCAGAGCTCTAGCTTGGCAACAATGGCACTTGAAATCTTCTTAAAGGCCAAATAAGTAAATAAGCAAAACCCGAAAAGGGATGTGAGTTTTCAAAAGGAAGTTTTGGTTTTCAAAATGCATGCATAGTCTGGTTGGGATAGAAAGTATGGCTGACCACCACTACTACCACGGATCTCAATATGCCTAGTATGGATTTTAGATTTTTTTTACTCCCTTTTGAATTATTAGCTAGATTGTAAATGTAGTTGTTATCACTCGTGCAGATGGCACATACTAGGGCTACACTAGCTACTGGTCGAGGTAGAGGTTGCCCACCTCTTCCTACAGCTGGACTTGGTAGGGGTGATAGGACTCCTGTGGTTAGAGGACGTGGCCGCGGAGGTAGACCTCCATTGGCGAGACGCCGGCGTCGAGCTCCTCGAGAGGATCCACTAGTAGCTAGAATGCCAGATGCTGGAGTGGAAGAGGTGGCTGAGAGTGTGGTTCCCGTGGTCGGGAATGAGACCACTGCTAGGTTTGGAGCACATGGAGCATGTTCGACTGGATCAAGACGCATCTCTATAGGGGCATCTGAGTATAGATAGTACAAAGCGTACGTCCAGCGTATGGAAGAAGCTGCCAGGACAAAGGGACTTGCCCCGGTACCGCCAGTACCGGCTAGGTCAGTTCAGGTGTCACAAAGAGTGACTCAGGCACCAACTGTGACTGAGAGGAGAGCTGAGGTTGAGAGAGCTCCTGCTAGGTCTAGAGCGCCGAGACCCGATGAGTGGTTGAAGGCTTTCAACACCTTGAAGGTCCCCTCATTCGATGGGGAGATAGGGTTGGAAGTGGAGCATTGGATAGGGCACACAGAGACTGAACTTGAGTCTATACGTTGCGTAGAGGATCGATAGGCAGAGATAATACATACCTTATTCAGAGAGCAGGAACATTACTGGTGGCGGACCATTCGTAGCCTAGTCACCAGTTGGGAGCAGATGAGGAGCATTATTAGAGAGAGGTACTGCCCTACCTCGTTGAGGAGAGAGAGATTTTAGGATTTCATTGAGGCACGATTGAGGATATTCCTATTGCTGAAGCAATTAAGAAGTTTTAGAAGGAGTTGACACTACTTGGTGAAGATGCACCTCTAGAAGAGCATCACGTATACCTCTTCTCCCAAAGGTTGAGAGAGAGCACTTATTCGTATTTGGCAGGATTTCGTTGTGAGTCTCTTGCAAATTATCAAGACAGAGCTTTTGCCTACGAGAGAGATAGACCAGGTCCTAGGAGAGCTGCTCAGTCAGATAGGCCGGATAAGCGGCAGAGGACAGGATATGCTAGTGGTAGTATGGGAGTATCTGGTTATGGACGAGGACAGACTCAAGGACGACATAGTCACACCGCTACATTTCAGACTCCAGCTGGGGGTTCACAGTGTCATAATTGTAGAGGCTAAAGACACATCCGATTGAACTGCACGAAGCCGCCAATGACCAGCTTTCAGTACGGCAAGTCTGGATATAGAGCTGTATTTTGCCGTCGGGGCAAGGCTCCGTCTCAGCAGGGTTCTTCCCTTGAAGGTCTATCAGGGGGTGGATAGAGGCCGCCACAGTACCGAGCTCTGAGTCAACCACAGCAGTACCGAGCCCCAGGTCAGCAACAGTATTATCGGGCTCCAGGATATCCATCCTCATAGAGCTCTGTGCAGGGATCCGGTCGGGGCAGGGGACGTGGTAGTGCAGCTGATACCAGGGGAGCCCCGGCACGGGTGTTTGAGTTGAGGAGTACCAATCAGCCAAAGGCACCGACGACCACATGTAATATCTGGGTCCATGACTTACCCATACGAGTTTTGTTTGATACGGGTGATACGCACTCCTTTATATCTGATGCATGCATAGATAGGTTGTCCTTAGCTATTGTAGAGGGGATACCATTTTTGGTAGGATTACCTAATGGGAGTAAAATCAGAGGGACCCAACATATTTATGACTGCCCCATTGGATTGGGAGACCGGGATTGGCTGGTAGATTTCCTAGTCATGTCCTTAGAACATGCGGATGTGATCTTAGAGATGGATTGGATGACGAGACATGGAGCGGTCTTAGACATTGGCAGGAGGACCGTGACTGTCGCCACTGAGGAGGGTCACAGAGTGATATTTCGAGGTTAGGACCTCGGAAAGTCCGGCACCATTATCAGCGCAGTGAGAGCAGCGAGACTGATAATACAGGGTTACGAGGCCTTTTGGTGTTATGCCATGAAGGAACGCAAGAGCTTGACAACAGACGAGATACCAGTTGCCTGTGAGTTTGCAGATGTATTTAGTGACGATCTGCCAGGGTTACTTTTAGGTGATGGAATCACTATCATTTAGGTTAGTTTTTAGAGTCTTTTTATCACATTAGTGTCGGTTTATGCTACTTACTCCTTGATCCAGAAGAAGAAGATAAAAGAGGAGTTATAAGCGCTTAGGAGTTGAAGACCATGCACGAAGCAAAGCTTATGTTGCCTCACCGCCCCCGCGGAGCAGTGTCACCGCCCCTGCGGGTGACACCATGTTCCGGAGCGCAGCCAGCGCCTTCACCAGCGCCAGGAACGAAGACTGTCACCGCCCCTGCGACACCCCTTGGCGCCCCTGTGGTGACTTGCCCTGCAGAAGCAAAGCCAGTAGCCTACGCCTCAACCTGTGTCTCACCCTGCGGAGCTGTAAAGGTGAAGAGTCTGTGTCACCGCCCATGCGTTGACATTGGGCCGCCCCTGCGGCTCGGCATTTGAAGTGACAGAAAGTTGAAGAGTCAGTCATTTGAAGATCATTAATGATCCGCCCCTGCGGAACTGCCAGGCCGCCCCTGCGGCCATGAAGTAGGTCAAACGTTTTCACTTGAACCGCCCCTGCGGATCTGAAGGCCGCCCCTGCGGTTCAGCGACAAAGACTTTACTCCGGATGTTTACACCACCTTTATGGCATTAAAGGTGGCTGTTTTGGCCGGCCATTTACTCCTATTTAGTGCCATTTGTAGTATAAATAGACTCATGGTTGATTTCTAGGATCATCACCTATTATCCATTATTTCCCCACTTTTATTCTCTCTTGCTTCCTTTGTAATGAGCTTCTAGTTTCCTTGCTACATTGAGTTGGTTTGAAGCTGCATTATTACTTTGGTTGTAAGTTCCTTTCTAACATAAGTTTTATTTATTAATGTTTTATGTTTCATGATCTTCATCTATCTAAATTGCATGTTTTTTTATTACTTAAGATTGATCACCTTAGGTTCTAAGTGCATGCAAAGAACTAGGATTAATAGATTCCAGATTCGGGTCTTTGGTCTAGTAGTAACCTTTAAGTAATAACGATTTGTAATTGCTTGAAGGAAAAGAAACACAATTATAAAGATTAGTTTAACGGTTTTAATCTTCTCTTTATATCCCTTAGTCTTTGTTTGAAAGCTAACTTGTGACTTGTTCTTGTAGGTTTACGGAACACTAACTTGTTAAGTTGTGTTGATGCCGGTTGGCTCAACACATACATATGATCAAGACGGGAACATTACTTGAAACTTGTAAAAGGAACTCACCAAAGTAGTAATCGCATGCTAATAATCAACCTAGTGTAGATTCACTCATCATCATCTTATCAATCTCATTTACTTGCTTTTTAGTTTTGTGCGCATCAATTCATCCAACCCCCCCCC
>BSUD01000001.1:24561237-24639503 GCA_033239045.1 Fagopyrum esculentum | reverse complement strand
CCCCCCCCCCCCCACCCCTCTTTGGTTACTTTGTTCTATAATCAATATTTGAATTTAATAAAAATATCATAAACTCTCTTGGGTTCGACCCTTACTTAATCACTATACTTGCTTTAGTGTTGAGTTTGAAAATTACATTTGATAGGATATAAACGACCTTAGGAAAAGTCCTAGTCAAATTTTGGTGCCGTTGCCGGGGAGTTTAGTTTTATTTTTATTTTATTTTTATTATTGATTATTGGTTTGGACCATTTTTATGGTCCAAACCCGTGCTACTAATTCCGGCTTTGTTCCCTTTGATCCAGAAATTGAGAGGACACACATCCGGTGACTTAGACAACAACAACTCCAACAAGAAATGGTAGATCGTACTCTTTGTCAACTAACTCAGCCGACTTTTGCTCAACACCCTCTTGCGGGTACTATACCAGTATTAGGGGAAGGAATCAACTTCGAGCTCAAGCCGGGTCTCATTCACTTACTCCCATCTTTTCATGGGTTAAGTGGTGAAGACCCCATCAAGCACCTTGGGAAGTTCCATACCGTGTGTATGAGCATGAAGCCAGCCAACATTACCGATGAGCAAATCAAGATGAGAGCATTTGGCTTCACACTCAAAGATGCAGCGGATGATTGGTATTACCACCTTCCATCTGGGAGCATCGAAACTTGGGAGAATCTCCACAAGGGGTTTTTGGAGAAATACTTCCCAGCCAAGAAGGCCAATAGCTTGAAGAAAGCTATAAGCAACATCGAGCAAGAGGCGGACGAGACTCTCTATGAGTAATTTGAGCGGTTTGCACGCCTCCGATCCAGCTGTTCTTTCCATGGATATTCAACTCCGGATCTAGTCTTGTACTTGTACAATGGCTTGCTTGACACCGAAAGGAGGATTGTCGATGCGGCTTGTTGAGGTAACATTCTTAACTCTACCACTGTCCTTGCTTTTCAAAAGATACAGGAACTAGTGGAAGGAACCCAAAACTTTGGAAGGACTTCTTCCATGAGAGGTGTTCATGCTGTGAATTCCGGGAAGAGTGAGATCTCCAATGAGCTTGCTGAATGGAAGGAGATGGTGAAGAGATTAACACTTATGGGAACCCCATAACAGCTGAAGGCATGTGGAGTTTGTGCTGACCCATATCACCCAACGAACATGTGTCCCCAAGTCCAGGATGATGATGCTGAGGTGAATGCAGTAGGTTACGGACAACCACAACAGAAAAGGCCTAGGAACGATCCTTATGCGCAAAATTTCATGCCAAACTGGCGTGACCAACAGAATTTTCGTTGGAGGGATCAACAAAACCAACAACAGCAGCCCCAACATGGTAAGTATCAATCAACTGAGGATATGTTGCAGGTTTTGACTAAGCATTTTGCTACTCATGTCCAAACAACAGAATCCAGCATCAAGAACCTTGAAAAACTGGTTGGGCAAATGACAGAAGCCATATCAAGGATTGAAACTAGATTTTCCGGAGGATTGCCTTCCCTGACTGTTATAAACCCCAAGGTGGTGCTGGAGGAGGCACAATCAGAGAGGTAGAACCCTTACGTCGAGCCAACGACATAAAACAAAGGCGCTGTTCGGGAGGCAACCCGAAGGAATAAGAAGAGGAGTCTCTGTCAAGAAAACCGCCCCTGTAGCTTTGTGCTCCTGCCCCTGCGGTGACACCCCTGTCTAGCGCCGCCCCCGGCACTGGGCCTGCGCTTGCAACAAACTGGTTACCGCCCCCACGGTGACACCCTTACGCCCTTGCGGCGGCCACCCCTGACACGAATCCTCAGGGCCGCCTTCCTCTTCCTTGTCACCGCCCCCGTGGTGGCAAGTCCCCGCCCCTGCGGTTTTATCAAGGAAACAAAAAAATACACTTCCCAAAAATAACCTACAACTATCCCACCAATCTCGCTCTCTATCACCTCATCAACCACTCGTCTCTATCCCTCTCACAAACGCCCCTGTGCCCTCACTGAAATTCTCACAAGCCGCCTCCCTCACGCCCCTTGTAACACCCCGAATCCGCGGGACTCGGAATGCTACATTGGGCTAGGATCTCACAATGGATCCTGACCCGAGCCTGACAACAAGTTCACTGGATCTTACAACAAGGCACAAGTAGAGTAAAAACAAAAACATAAAAGTTGTATAATACAACAAAAGAGGTTACGAACTCAAAGCCGAGTACAAAACCATAACAACAACATCAACTGATACAAAAGATCCCCAACCCACACATCCTAATGTACAGAAGTCCTCGGCTGGTAACACCATCTAGCTCACTCTACAGTCTTCCTAATCTACAAATCATCTATAACATGGTATACACCGTTAGCTACAACAACAAATAAATATGAAGGAATAGCACAAACACATATCAGCATCTCATACATGCAATGTCACACACATTCATTTATTATCTTTAATTACGTTATTCCATTACTAATTCAACTTCTTTTGTAACACGAGGAGCCTCAAGAACCCCGTCCCATCCAACGTAACATAGGATTTTTGCATGGGGGTGACCGTCACTCGTCCCCTCCTGTGAGATCATCTTCAAGGCACCTCCTCATAACCCAGCAGGCGCAGACCGGTGGTTACCGCCCGTTATAATACACTTGGGCCATATAAATATAATGAATGGTCGTCCTAGTCCGGTTTAAGTTATAAATGCACAACCATATGAACACACACAACCATTACAATCATACAATCCACAACTGCACGCTAAGTAAGTCTTATAGACTTACCTGATACACTCGTATCCTCTACCACGTCACAGCTTCCCCTCGGGGAAGAAACCAACGCCTGCAAGAGCAAGGCACACAACATCACAACCTGAAAGGGGTAAGGAGACTCGTCTTCATAACCAGAACCAACCTACAACCTAAAGATCAACACAAGCTCGCATATGCCTATAACACACTCTCAACATCAACACAAGTGCCTAAGGCACATCTCTAACATACAACTCATCCTAACCATCCTAACCTCGCTATCAACTAAGCCAAGGCCAAAGGAAAGGAAGGAAGGAAGACATACCAACAAGGTATGCACCAACAGAAGCAAGAACACACCAGCCAGCCCAGTGAGGCGCAGGGCGGCTCACCAAAGGCACAAGGGCGGCTCCACACCAGGCGCAGGTGCGGCTCAGGATAGGCGCAGGGGCGACCAACTGTGCAGAGGGTTGGTCCCGGCTTCTCTTCGACTTCTTTCTCGATTCTCTTCACGTCTTCAACACACCACATCAACACATATGCATATATATACACATATGATCATCAAAACATCTAGGAAGAATCCAACACAAGTCCAAACTTGTGATCCTAGGCTAGAAGGAAGAAAAAGAAGTAAGGATGAAGGAAGAAAGAAAGAAGAAGAGAAAACTTACCACACAAGCCCTAGGCTGCACTAAGGAGCAATAGCACCACTCTCAGCCTCAACACAATAGCAACAACTCTCATAAACATCCACAAGAGCATCCAAGGCCAAAGCACACTTCAAACTTTCAAGAACTTACTCACACAAGCAAGAAGAGATACAAGAAGATCAAAGGAGAAGAAGAAGGAGATGAGGACGTGAGGAGGAAGAGAGAGGCTGGAGAAATGAAGAAACCCTTCATCTGAAGGTAAGGGAAGCTTATAAGAGAAGTCAACCCAAAAGCAAGTCAAGAGGTCAACAAAAGTGGTTGCATCCAACAAAACCGCAAGGGCGGATCAACCATGCGCAGGGGCGGCTCACCTGATTTGCAGGTGCGGCTAAAAGGGTTCGCTGGGCGGCTGATAGTGTCAAAGCTAACTCAGCTAAGGCTCAGCAAGGCTTCGAGGCTCCAAAGACTAAGGCTCTTACACCTCACCTCCCCTAAAAACAAGTTTTGTCCCGAAACTTGCAGAAACCCAAAGCCTCTCGGACCTGTAAGCCGAGGTAACACACTGTCCTTAAGAACGACAGGTCAAAATCTATAACATTCTATATCCTCAACACAACATGGAGGTATCATAACTCCATCATCACAACTCTACATAAGGCCTAGAGGAAGATAATCTCTAGCCAAACACTAATCACAACACACTGGCATGGAGGAAAACCGTCTCCAGCCACCACGTACACCTAACACTACTATGTGGAGGAAAACCATCTCCACCCACACTATGTCCATCAAAGGTAGGATGGAGGAAAGAACCATCTCCTGCTAATCCTAACACATATACCGTAGCATGGAGGAAAGAACCATCTCCAGCTATACCTATCTCGTGCCAGCAAACAGGATCTAACAGATCATACGCACACCCAACTAGCACAGAAGCACAACATATCACATACGCATATAACATACAACCACTCACCAAGAAGGCACTAAGATCTACTCGTGGATTCTACTGGTGCCTCTAACTCAGCGTAGAACTCCGGATAGTTCCTCTGGATACTATCCTCTGTCTCCCAGGTAGCCTCATCTAGTCCGCGTCTAGACCACTGTATCCTCAACATAGGAATGTCCTTCGAATGCAGGCGTCTCACACCTCGCTCTAGGACTGCAATAGGGTGCTCTATAAACATGTGGTCCGGCTCAACCACCGGATCATCATAACTCACAATGTGCCTCGGATCTGGTATATACTCCCGCAGTTGAGACAAATGAAACACGGGGTGAACACCCTCTAACTTCGGAGGCAAAGCTAATCTGTAAGCCGCTCGACCAACTCTATCTAGGATCTCAAAAGGACCGACATATCGGGGACTCAATTTCCCCTTTATGCCAAAACATCTAACGCCTCGTGTCGGAGATACTCTCAACCAGCCATGAGCTCCTACCCTGAACTCTAGAGGTCGATGCCTCTTGTCTGCATACGACTTCTGGTAACTTTGTGCAGCCAGCATCCTCTCTCTGATCAGCACTACTCGAGCCATATCATCCTGAATTTGCTCTGGCGCTATCCCACTGATACTGCTAGACTCATCCCAACATAAAGGCGTACGGCATCTACGTCTATATAGTGCCTCATAAGGAGCCATCCCTGTAGATGCATGCCAGCTGTTGTTGTATGAGAACTCAACGAGTGGGAGGCAATAAGACCATCCTTGTCCCCAATCCAACACACAGACTCGCAACATGTCCTCTAAGGTCTGGATGGTCCTCTCTGACTGACCATCTGTCTGGGGTAAAACGCAGTCGTGAAGTGTAAACTCGTCCCCAAAGCAGCCAAAATCTCGATGTAAATCGTCCATCACGATAAGAAACAATCATCCTCGGTACCCCATGGAGTCTCACTATTTGTCTAGTGTACTCCTCGGCTAGTTTGCTCACGGACCACGTCTCTCTGATGGGAATGAAACGTGTCGTCTTCGTCAGTCTATCAACAACCACCCAGATGGCATCAAAGCTCCTACTGGTCTTCAGTTCAGTCACAAAATCCATGGAGATGTCCTCCCACTTCTATTGCGGTACTGGCAGTGGATGGAGCTCACCTCCAGGTCTGAAATGCTCTATCTTGACCTATTGACAAGTCGCACACTGAGCCACAAATTGGGCTACATCGGGCTTCAGCCCTTCCCACCAAAATGAGTGTCTAACATCATGGTACATCTTACTCGTACCAAGGTGTACGGAGTAAAGTGTACAATGAGCCTCCTGTAATATCCGTTGTCTCAACTCTGTATCTGCAGGGACACAGATACGATCATGTCGCCTCATAACTCCATCTGCCCCAATAGTGAATTGGGGTGCCTCTCCACGAGACATCCTATCTCTGATCCTCGCCAAGGTCGGGCAGGTCCACTGCTTCTGTTGGATCTCATCCAACAGACTAGGTAAAACCTCTAAGGTAAACAAATGGGCATCCTCATTAGGAAACTGGATGTCCATCTCTAGCCAGGCTAGATCCCTCTAAAGTTGGGGCTGTACAATAAGTCTGGCAATCGCCTTCTCTCGAGGCGTCTTCCTGCTCAAGTAGTCAGCTACCACATTCGGCTTGCCAGTATGATACAAAATCTCAAGGTCAAAGTTCTTGATCAACTCAAGCCATCGACGCTGGCGGTTATTCAATTCCCGCTGCGTGAAAATATATTTCAGACTCTTATGGTCTGTGAAGATCTGGCATGTAGCACCATACAGGTAATGTCTCCAAATCTTCAAAGCATGAACTACCGCTGCTAACAACAGATCATGAGTCGGGTAGTTCTCCTCATACGGCTTCAGCTGTCTAGACGCATATGCAATCACTCTGCCCCTCGTATCAACACACATCTCAAGCCTAGCTTGGATGCATCACTGTAGACTACAAAATCCTCACAACCCTCTAGCTGTGCTAAAAAAGGAGCAGAAGTCAAACGCCTCTTTAACTCTTCAAAACTCCGAGCACATTGGTCGGTCCATACAAATTTAGTAGTCTTCCTCAACAGACTAGTCAGTGGGCGGGCAATCGTAGAAAATCCCTCCACAAAGCGTCTGTAATAACTGGCTAGGCCAAGAAAGCAACGCACTTCCTTGACGTTCGTCGGTGTCGTCCATGCAGCAACTGACTCGATCTTCGCCGGGTCAACCATGATCCCATTGGTGGAGACAATATGTCCAAGGAAAGCAACCACAGAAATCCAAAATTCGCACTTAGAGAGCTTGGCGTATAGCTCTTTATCCCTCAAAATCTGCAATACTGTCTTCAGGTGTCCCGCATCCTCCTCTCTGCTACGAGAGTATACCATAATGTCATCCATGAAAACCACCACAAACTGATCCAGGAAGTCGATGAAGATGTTGTACATAAACTCCATGATTACTGCCGGGGCATTCGTCATCCCAAATGGCATCACTACAAACTCGTAGAGTCCATAACGGCTACAAAATGCCGTCTTGTGCACATCCTCCTCTCTTACCCTCAGCTGGTGATATCCTGAACGCAAGTCAATCCTAGAGAAGACTGTCGCTCCCTGCAGCTGATCAAGTAGATCATCAATACGAGGTAGTGGATACCTGTTCTTGATAGTAACCATGTTCAGCTCTCTGTAATCTATGCACAGTCTCAACGATCCGTCCTTCTTCCGTACGAAGAGGACCGGTGCACCCCATGGTGAAACGCTAGGGCGTATGAAGCCCTTATCAGCCAACTCCTCGAGTTGCTTCTTCAGCTCCAATATCTCGACAGGTGCCATACGGTATGGGGCCTTCGAGATGGGTCTCGTGCTAGGCTCTAAATCAATGCTGAAATATATGCTCCTCTAATGTGGCAAGCTCGACGGCTCTGCAAATACGTCTGTGAACTCACAAACCACCGGTATGTTCTCCAAAGCTGGACTATCTCCATCCTTCATGGCGTAGCACCAAAAAGCATCACATCCTTGTGCAATCAGTCTAGCTGCTCGTACAATACTGATGACAGATCATGTCTTCCCAAGGTCCCAACCCCGGAAGATCTCTATCGGACCCAAGTCGGTAGAGACTGTAATAGTTCTCTTACCCACATCTAACACCGCACGGTGTCTACGCATCCAATCCATACCTAATATGACTTCTTCATGCATCAAAGGCATGACTAAGAAGTAAACAAGTAGTACACGAGTCCCTAAGCGTAGGGGACAACTACGTATCTCCTGGGTACCTCTGACCCTACTACCATCAGGTAACCCTATAGTAAAGGGTGCCCCCTTTATGGTAGACAAACTCAAACGCTCAACACAAGAAGCAGAAATAAATGAATACGTAGCACCAGTACAAATAAAACTCTAACAGGTAAACCATGTAACATAATGGTACCTGCAGCAGCTGGTGCTGGCGGCTCCTCAACATTCCTCAACTCAAAAGCACGGCCTCGAACTCCTCGGGTATCACTAGTACTAGCCTCTCTACCTCTACCCCTACTCGGTCCAGGAGCTGAACCCTAAGTAGCAGGTGTCCATGGGACCCTCTGTTGTCCCTGATGCTGAGGCAGTCTCTGCCCACCTCCTGCTGCACCTGTAGGGGAAGAACTCTGCTGTGATGGCGCCTTACCCTAGCGGCAAAACGTAGCTATATGTCCAGGCTTCCCACATGAGAAGCAAGTCAGCGGTGCTCTAGGGCAATCAGCCCTCATATGTCCATAGGCCCCGTAGTTGTAACACTGCCAACCTCTATCAGTAGTCTGTGTAGACATTGGAATACTCGAGCGACCCTGAGTTTGACCTCGTCCGAATCCAGATGCTCCTACACTAGTCGGTGTTGTACGCTGTCTCTTTTAGATGCGATTATCGATTATAGTGACAAGTAACAAAGGGGGGGGTTTGGTTGAATTGATGCACAAAAACTTATGAAAACAATTAATGCGACAAATAAGACAATAGTGGATGAATCTACACTACGTTGATTCTAAGCATGCAATTGCTACTTTGGTGAGTTCTTTTTACAAGTTTTCCAGTAATCTCCCGTCTCGATCGTATATATGTGTTGAGCCAACCGGCATCAACACAACTTAACAGGTTAGTGTTCCGTAAACCTACAAGAACAAGTAACAAGCTAGCTTTCAAACAAAGACTAAGGGATATAAAGAGAAGATTAAAACCGTTAAACTTATCTTTATATTTGTGTTCCTTTTTTTTAAGTAATCACAACCCGTTATTACTTAAAGTTGCTACTACATTAAAGACCCGAACCCGGAACCTATTAATCCTAGTTGTTTACATGCACTTTAGAACCTAAGGTGATCAATCTCAAGCAATAGTAAACA
Source organism: Fagopyrum esculentum (assembly GCA_033239045.1). Taxonomy (NCBI): domain Eukaryota; kingdom Viridiplantae; phylum Streptophyta; class Magnoliopsida; order Caryophyllales; family Polygonaceae; genus Fagopyrum; species Fagopyrum esculentum. Next base: position 24,630,809 of record BSUD01000001.1, on the reverse strand, counting down.
TGCAATTAGACAATGGAGATCAAGGAGACACAAAGTATTCCTGAATGAAAACTTATATTATAAAGAACTTACAACCAAAGTAACAATGCAACTTCAAACCAACCCAATTTAGCAAGGGAGTTAGCAACTCATTACAAGGTAGCAAGACAATCTAAGTGGATAATTTGTTGGCTAACAAGATGATAAGATGGATCTTTCTAGCAATCAACCAAGGACTATTTATACTACAAAAGACACTAAATAGGAGTAAATGGCCGGCCCAAAACAGCCACCTTAAATGCCATAAAGGTGGTGTAAACAGCCGGAGTAAATCTTCTGGCGTTAAACCGTAAAGACGGCCTTCAGGAACCGCAGGGGCGGTTTAGGCATAATCGGTTGATCTTCTTCAGAGCCGCTGGGGCGGCTACACAATTCCACTGGGGCGGATCTTCAATGCTCTTCAACGTCTGACCTTTTGCCTTCCTGAAGTTTCTGATGCCAAGCCGCCGGGGCGTCCCTATGTCGGTGCAAGAGCGGCGACACAGCCTCTTCGCCTTCCAGCTCCCAGGTTGAGGCACAGGCAGGGGCGCAGTAGGAAACGCAGGGGAGTAGGTCTTCATTTCTTCAGGGCAGGTCACCGCAGGGGCGCCAAGGAGTGGCGCAGGAGCGGTGGCATACTTTATGGCAGGCGCTGGCGAAGACGCAGGGGGCGCTCCAGTGGAAAACGTCATCCGCAGGGGCGGCTGCAAGGACCCGCAGGGGCGGTGAGGCAATAGAAGTTTTGCTTCATGATCGATCTTCACTCCTAAGTGCTTATAACTCCTTCTTTAGCTTATTTTAGTCTTCTTCTTCTGGACCAAGGAGTTAGTAGCATAAACTGACACTAATGCAATAAAAAGACTCTAAAAACTACCCTAAATGATAGTGATTCCATCACCTATCAACTAGCTCTATTCGTCTGTCCTCTGGGCAACGAATAGACTCTAAAGCCGAGTCTACATGCCCAATCCACACCTCAGTCTCTAGACCGATCTCCCCAGAGAAGTGTGGTACTCCCTGCTGGTGGAATGCCTTCAACCAGGTATCTGGTCGAGACCCTCTAGTCTCCACCACAACTCGAGTTGGCTCAGCTACACGAGCTGGTGCAGCTGGCACTTGAGTAGCTCCATGGGACTCCTCAGATAATCCCTCCTGCCCTGGTAAGTCTGGGGCTCGTCGACCCGCTCTGATGGCCTCCTTAAACTACCTGAGATACTCTCTAAACTCAGGTCCTCCCATAGAAACACGATCTGAACCATCTGACTGGGTGTTAGCATGAAATATTGTGATATTTTAGGCATGTTTTCTAAACGTATTTGATTCATATTGATAGTCTTTGATTGAACTTTGTGCATATGTGAGCTAGTATTACCTATATTGTCGATATGGATGTCTACACTAGTTCTATGTTGATTATAGGTGATTTAGAGCTATTTCCGAACGAAATCGAGCAAAAGAGAAGTTGATTGAGTGAGTCCATAGATTGAGGACATTCTTAGGAAGCAATTTGGAGACTTAGCTTGAGGAATGCACGAGGCTAGGGAAGAATCACGTTCTTGCCCTAATTTACGCCCTAAATTACGACCGTATCACGTTCCACGTTCAATTCCACGACCGTGGATTTGGAGTCAGAAATTGATGTTCATTCCAGAGGATACTACGGCCGTGGAACATATGGTGCAAACCGTATTTTGTTTCCACGCCCAAAATTACGGTCGTCGAACACTTCCACGACCGTGATCTTGGCGAATCTTTTCGCCACACTTCGAAGCCACGATCTTTTGAAGATTTGGGCCGGGCCGACACTTTGCCCTACATTATAAAAAGACGGGAAAAAGGAGATTCCGTCATCACCGCATACCTGCTTACAATCGTCATACATCTTCGCTTAGCAAGATCGCTTACCCTCGTTGAGGAGCATTTGGAGATCTCGTTGGAGATCAAGGTTCGTGCTTGGAATTGCCCTAATCTCGCACTTGGTGGAGATTATTGCTGGGATTCCCTTATTTTCCGGATTGGCGGAAGATCGAAGCTTTTGGGAAGATTTTGCAAGGAGATCTCTCTTCTTGTTTAGGTTTGATTTGGGAAACGGATTGACATCCCGTTTTTCCCTTCTTTCCTAAAGTTGTGATTGTTCACTTTAGTTTGAATCTTTTGATAATACCTGTTCTTGATTGTGACTTTGAGATTGGTTTGAAGGTTATCGAAAGTTCTTGAAAGTTTCCATTTTTCTATCTTTTAATTCTTGAATTAATATCAACATGACTGTTATTGACTAAAAACCCTTAACAATTCTAAGGTGAAGGGTTGATAGTTGTGGCTTAGATGATGATAGATCGGTCGTAAATAGATTGGACCCTGAGAGTTAGAGAGAATCGCCGATAGACTATAAATTACGGCCTGTTCTTGAGTCCACGGCCGTGGAATACCAAGAACTACCCGTAATTTCCCCTGAATCTACGAACTTGCTTTTACTTTAATCCAAAGTTAAAGATTTGCTTTGATTTAGTTTAGACTTGTCTTTTCTAGGTGGTAGTGAAGCCTCAACAACCTCTACCTCGATTGTGAGTCTCAACAACCTCAATCGGTTAAGTTAGTCTTGATCTTTGGGTTACAAGTTTGGGTATTTGACACTAATTCTCGCCTTTAGAATCTTTCTATATTGAGCCTCAACAACCTGTATAGAGAGTGCCTTGTAGGTGGGTTACATAAGGTTTTTGGAACTTCACCGTACGATTACCTTACATTAGTATACCTTTGCATATCTCAACTCTGTCTTTACATCATTAGTATATCTTGAATCGATTGCCACAGCTGGATACTTGGATCTTTAGGATTGTTGTTTACCCAATATTTGCAAAACTCTCATACTTGTTCTTGACAATCTGAAATCGAATTTGTTCCCACCCAAATCCCTGTGTTCGATACTCTGGAATTCTTGCTTAGCTACGTCGATCCGTACACTGCGGGTTCGCTACTTGATTCTAGTTTTATAAATTTAAAGCTTATTTGCACACACCTTTAGGGGCGAACACTGGGTTCGATATGACTGATGTCTCCTGGATCCATCACTCCTTGTTGCTGGGACAAAGCTCTCAGCAACCTCCTCATGAGCCTCCTCCACCACTGGTGGATCTGCAGTGGGAGCTGGTCCTTGTCTCCTCCCTCCTGGAGGAAGAGGTGTTCTACCTCTACCTCTGCCTGCAGCAGTAGCTCTGGTCCGAGCCATCTGCAGGGTATGCACACCTAACATATAAGGCTCTATATAGGCCATATGTATAGATATATATATAATACTTAAAAATACATGCACACATATCATCACATAAAAGGTATCTATATATATATATACTGTCGAGATCCTCAGATGGGTGACGACTTCTGTACACACTATCCCAAAACATCTATACTCGCTTTAAAACAAAAACTCTTTAAAACGTCAGACCCCATGTGGGTTCTGTTTATTTATCCACTCTACCTTTATTGCAGATAGCAAGTGCCATTATTGTCAACCTAAGGCTCTGATACCAACTCTGTAACACCCCGAATCCGCGGGACTCGGAATGATACATTGGGCTAGGATCTCACAATAGATCCTGACCCTAGCCTAACAACAAGTTCACTGGATCTTACAACAAGACACAAGTAGAGTAAAAACAAATACATAAAAGCTGTATAATACAACAAAAGAGTTTACAAACTCAAAGCCGAGTACAAAACCATAACAACAACATCAACTGATACAAAAGATCCCCAACCCACGCATCCTAATGTATAGAAGTCCTCGGCTGGTCACACCATCTGGCTCACTCTGCAGTCTTCCTAACCTGCAGATCATCTACAACACGGTATACACCGTTAGCTAAAGCAACAGATAAATATGAAGGAATAGCACAAACACATATCAGCATCTCATACATGCAATGTCACACACATTCATTTATTATCTTTAATTACGTTATTCCATTACTAATTCAACTTCTTCTATAACACGAGAAGCCTCAAGAACCCCGTCCCATCCAATGTAACACAGGAGTTTTGCATGGGGGTGACCGGCACTCGTCCCCTCCTGTGAGATCATCTTCAGGGCACTTCCTCCTAACCCAGCAGGCAGAGACCGGTGGTTACTGCCCGTTATAATACACTTCGGCCATATATATATAATGAATGGTCGTCCTAGTCCGGTTTAAGTTATAAATGCACAACCATATGAACACACACAACCATTACAATCATACAATCCACAACTGCACACTAAGTAAGTCCTATGGACTTACCTGATACACTCGTATCCTCTACCACGTCACAGCTTCCCCTCAGGGAAGAAACCAACGCCTGCAAGAGCAAGGCACACAACATCACAACCTGAAAGGGGTTAGAAGACTCGTCTCCATAACCATAACCAACCTACAACCTAAAGATCAACACAAGCTTGCATATGCCTATAGCATACTCTCAACATCAACACAAGTGCCTAAGGCACATCTCTAACATACAACTCATCCTAACCATTCTAACCTAGCTATCAACTAAGCCAAGGCCAGAGGAAAGGAAGGAAGGAAGACATACCAACAAGGTCTGCACCAACAGAAGCAAGAACACACCAGCTAGCCCAGTGAGGCGCAGGGGCGGCTCACCAGAGGCGCAAGGGCGGCTCCACACCAGGCGCAGGTGCGGCTCAGGATAGGCGCAGGGGCGGCCAACTGTGCAGAGGGTTTGTCCCGGCTTCTCTTCGACTCCTTTCTCGATTCTCTTCACGTCTTCAGCACACCACAATAACACATATGCATATATATACACATATGATCATCAAAACATCCAGGAAGGATCCAACACAAGTCCAAACTTGTGATCTTAGGCTAGAAGGAAGAAGGAGAAGCAAGGATGAAGGAAGAAAGAAGAAGAGAAAACTTACCACACAAGCCCTAGGCTGCACTAAGGAGCAACAACACCACTCTCAACCTCAACACAACAGCAACAACTCTCAGCAACATCCACAAGAGCATCCAAGGCCAAAGAACACTTCAAACTTTTAAGAACTCACTCACACAAGCAAGAAGAGATCAAAGAAGATCAAAGAAGAAGAAGAAGGAGATGAGAACGTGAGGAGGAAGAGAGAGGCTGGAGAAAAGAAGAAACCCTTCATCTGAAGGTAAGGGAAGCTTATAAGAGAAGCCAACCCAAAAGCAAGTCAAGAGGTCAACAAGAGTGGCTGCAACCGCACAAAACCGCAAGGGCGGATCAACCATGCGCAAGGGCGGCTCACCTGGGGCAAAGGTGCGGCTGGCAAGGTCCGCTGGGCGGCTGACAGTGTTAAAGCTAACTCAGCTAAGGCTCATCAAGGCTCCTAGGCTCCAAAGACTAAGGCTCTTACACCCTTGCACCACCAAGTCAGCACCACCACCACTAGCCCGACGCCCCTGCACCACTGTCCCCCGCTTCCCATCAACACTTCCCTCAAACTCTCACAACCCTAAACCTACAACCCCTTGCCCTTCACACACCCTCTTCCCTCCACTCTGAGCACCTCCGGCGATGTCTCCACCAGCAAGAAGACACTGGAACACCCCCAAGAGCCACCACCTTTGTAGCTGTCCAGAATCGCTGTCTACACTTCTCCCGCCCCTACGCCTGCAAGCTGCCGCCCCTGCGCCTCACCGCCCCTGCGCATCCTTCAGCCGCCCCTGCGGAAACAGCAACAGAGGGTTCATCTCCTAATCCAATTTCTGAACTTTCTAATTCCTTTACTTGATCAATTGCAAGAAATGGAAAACCATAGGAAATACAAGTTGTCGGAGTCTGAGAAGGAGCGGTATAGGATCGTGCAAGATCGGGTTGTGTGTGCAACTCGGTTTTTGCACGTTCCTACTTTTGAAAAATTGGGCATGTTGGAGAGCATGCAGACATTCCTCACCAACGTTGGGCTTGGTGAATTTCTGGATATGAATGCCCCAACATACCCCGAGCTCAGCCGCCAATTCATCGCCACTTTCACCATGGAAAAGGAGGACCATATTTGTGATGGACTTTCGTTCAAGTTCAACAAGAGAAAGTACACAGTGGACTACACTCAATTGCAGGAGGCATTTGGGATGACTATTTGCGCCTCCAAGAACTGGTGGGAACCCGTTCCGATACCCGACTTGTGTGAGCTTTGGCAGGCCGCCACCGGATCCGAGTTTCATGCCGGGGGTGAGTATTCCAACAAACTCACTCACCCCTGCTTGAGGCTCATCTCCAAGATCTTCATGAGTGTCTTTTGTGGACACAAGGAGGAGAACAAGGTTGCTCTCAAGGACCTTCCACTGTTGTGCGCCTGCCTCCCCAATAACGACAAGGTGCCGGATTGGCCATACCTCTTCCTTACCGCTTTGAAGTGGATTAGGAAGAACGATCCCCGTGACATTGTGGGCGGTGGAGTGATCTCCTTGATCGCTTCACAAGTGATGGACCTTTCGGACTTGGAGGATGGGTTAGAGGCCCCACTTTACACGGAGGGGATGTTGAGGAGGTGCAAGCTCCTCAAAAGAGACGGGAAGAACTTCTTTTGGCTCTCATTGGCAGATGGGAGCCACATCACATACCTCCTCTGGCCGCTCCCGCTTGGGGACAAGCTCTCCGATCTATACATACCGGCTAATCCGTTCGTACCGAGGCGGCCTCGGGTGGCCATTGTGGAGAGATATGCTGCGAGCTCCAGCCGAGCTCCTTTTGAGGAACATATGCCCATACCGGATGATGAGAAGATGCCTACTGCAGCACCGGACAACGGTCCGGCCATGGAGAGCCTCCAGGCTCAGATGGCAGCCTTGACTACTCAGCATCAGGCATGGCAAACCGAGTACCAGCGGTCCATGCTTGAGCAGCAGCAGGCGTGGCAGTCCAGCTTCGCCTCCTCTAAGACCACCCATTTTGACCGGAGGCAGGATGTGTGGTAGGCGGCTCATCAGCAGCAACTTGAGGCTCAATAGTTGGCTTGGCAAGCAAGCTTTGAGACCTCATTTGGGCAGAGGATGGATATCGAACAGACCCGCATCGACGACATCTACCGCCGGCAAGATCACTTCTTCAGCCATTTCCCGTACCCACCGGAAGAGGGTCCGGATGGTCCAGCCGGACCATCCCACTAGTGGTACCACCCTTTATTCTTTCTCCACATTTATCTTTGTTTTCATTTTCCACTTTGAGGGCAAAGTGTGCTTCAAGTATGGGGGGAGGAAATATCTTTGCATGCATAGTTTGTCTTGAGTATGTTTGCATTCAGTTTTTATGAGTTGTAGTTTAAAATTACAGTTTGAAAGTCATATATAAAAAAAAAGCCAAAGAAAAGGAGAAAAAGGCATGAAAATCCTTAGATAAACCGAAAATCCGAAAGGGCGGTTTAGGCAAAAAGAAGGTAGTCCGACCAACCTTAGGTTGGTGCAAAATTGGACTTGAGGGATGTGAGTTCCAAGTAACATCATCAAAGAAAAGAAGAAGAGTGGCAAGGTGAAAACCCGAAAGGGCACCTTGGCAAAATGAGCGGCACCGAGTGTAGGTTCTCTTTCCGACGTTTGGCGGCATAAGAAGGGGAGTCATAAGGAGGTTGTCCGGGTAGGTCCCTCTTGGAGCAATAAGGATGGTAGCTTTCTCACCTTTTTCTCACATTTTCTCTCTTTTTCCTTCTTTCCTTCTTGGTTTTTCTTTTCCATTGTCTATGCCTCTTACCCATGCTTCCTGAGGCCTTTGAGTCTAAACATTGTTGTCATGTGTTTTACTTGGGACGAGTAAAAGGTCTAATTATAGGGGAGTTTGATAGGTGATTGAATCACTATCATTTAAGTTAGTTTTTAGAGTCTTTTTATCACATTAGTGTCGGTTTATGCTACTAACTCCTTGATCCAAAAGAAGAAGACTAAAAGAAGATAAAAGAGGAGTTATAAGCACTTAGGAGTTGAAGACCATCCACGAAGCAAAGCATCTGTTGCCTCACCGCCCCCGCGGAGCAGTGTCACCGCCCCTGCGGGTGACACCATGTTCCGGAGCGCAGCCTGTGATAGGTGATGGAATCACTATCAATTAGGATAGTTTTTAGAGTCTTTTTATTGCATTTGTGTCGGTTTATGCTACTAACTCCTTGGTCCAGAAGAAGAAGACTTAAAGAAGCTAAGGAAGGAGTTATAAGCACTTAGGAGTGAAGATTGTTCACGAAGCAAAGCTTCTGTTACTTCACCGCCCCCGCGGAGCCTTGTCACCGCCCCTACGGGTGACACCTTACTCCGGAGCGCTCCTTGCGCCTTCGCCAACGCCAGCCACAAAGACTGTCACCGCCCCTGCGCCTTCCCCTGCGCCTCAACCTGGGAGCTGGAAGATGAAGAGTCTGTGTCACCGGCCCTGCGTTGACATTGGGACGCCCCGGTGGCTTGACATCAGAAACGGCAGGAAGTTGAAGAGGCAGACGTTTGAAGAGCATTAAAGATCCGCCCCTACGGAATTGCCTAGCCGCCCCTGCTGCCATGAAGAAGATCGAGCGTTTTTGCCTTCACCGCCCCTGTGGAGCTAAAGGCCGCCCTTGCGGTTTAACGACAAAAGTTTTACTCCGGCTGTTTACACCACCTTTATGGCATTAAAGGTGGCTGTTTTGGGCCGGCCATTTACTCCTATTTAGTGTCTTTTGTAGTATAAATAGTCCTTGGTTGATTGCTAGAATCATCCAACTTATCATCCAACTAATTATCCAATTTTTCCATTTAGATTATCTTGCTACCTTTGTAATGAATTGCTAACTCCCTTGCTACATTGGGTTGGTTTGAAGTTTCATTGTTACTTTGGTTGTAAATTCTTTTTAATATAAGTTTTCATTCAGTAATGCTTTGTGTTTCCTTGATCCCCATTGTCTAATTGCATGCTTTACTATTACTTGAGATTGATCACCTTAGGTTCTAAAGTGCATGCAAAGAACTAGGATTAATAGGTTATGGGTTCGGGTCTTTAATCTAGTAGTAAACTTTAAGTAATAATGGGTTGTAATTACTTAAAGAAAAGGAACACCAATATAAAAATAAGTTTAACGGTTTTAATCTTTTCTTTATATCCCTTAGTCTTTGTTTGAAAGCTAACTTGATATATGTTCTTGTAGGTTTACAGAACACTAACCTGTTAAGTTGCGTTGATGTCGGTTGGCTCAACACATATATATGATCGAGACGGGAGATTACTTGAAAACTTGTAAAAGGAACTCACCAAAGTAGCAATCGCATGCCTAGAATCAACCTAGTGTAGATTCATTCATCATTGTCTTACTTGTCGCGTTATTCGTTTTCATAAGTTTTTGTGTTCATCAATTCAACCAAAACCCCCCTTTTGTTACTCGTTTCTATAATCAATAATTGCATCTAATAAAACACCTTAACTCTCTTGGGTTCGACCCTTACTTAACCACTATACTAGTTTTAGTGCTAAGTCGGGATTATATTTTTGATAGGGTATAGACGACCATAGAAATACCTCTCATCAGCCTGCACCTTCGCCAGCGCCAGGAATGAAGACTGTCACCGCCCCTGCGCCACCCCTTGGCGCCCCTGTGGTGCCTTGCCCTACAGAAGCGAAGCCTGCTGCCTGCGCCTCAACCTGTGACTCACCCTGCGGAGCAGTGAAGCTAAAGAATCTGTGTCACCGCCCCTGTGTTGACACTCGGCCGCCCATGCGGCTCAGCATCTGAAGCGACACAAAGTTGAAGAGTCAGACGTTTGAAGATCACTAATGATCCGCCCCTGCGGAACTGCCAGGCCGCCCCTGCGGCCATGAAGAAGATCAAACGTGTTCGTCTGAACCGCCCCTGCGTATCTGAAGGCCGCCCCTGCGGTTCAGCGACAAAGACTTTACTCCGGCTGTTTACACCACCTTTATGGCATTAAAGGTGGTTGTTTTGGCCGGCCATTTACTCCTATTTAGTGTCATTTGTAGTATAAATAGACCCATGGTTAATTTCTAGGATCATCACCTATTATCCATTATTTTCCCACTTTTATTCTCTCTTGCTTCCTTTGTAATGAGCTTCTAGTTTCCTTGCTAAATTGGGTTGGTTTGAAGCTGCATTATTACTTTGGTTGTAAGTTAATTTCTAATATAAGTTTTATTCAGTAATGTTTTGTGTTTCTTGATCTTCATTTATCTAAATTGCATGTTTTATTATTACTTAAGATTGATCACCTTAGGTTCTAAGTGCATGCAAAGAACTAGGATTAATAGATTCCGGGTACGGGTCTTTAGTCTAGTAGTAACCTTTAAGTAATAACGGGTTGTAATTGCTTGAAGGGAAAGAAACACAATTATAAAGATTAGTTTAACGGTTTTAATCTTCTCTTTATATCCCTTAGTCTTTGTTTGAAAGCTAACTTGTGGCCTATTCTTGTAGGTTTATGGAACACTAACTTGTTAAGTTGTGTTGATGCCGGTTGGCTCAACACATACATATGATCAAGACGGGAACATTACTTGAAACTTGTAAAAGGAACTCACCAAAGTAGTAATCGTATGCTAAGAATCAACCTAGTGTAGATTCACTCATCATCATCTTATCAATCTCATTTACTTGCTTTTTAGTTTTGTGCGCATCAATTCATCCAACCCCCCCCCCCCCTTTTGGTTACTTTGTTCTATAATCAGTAATTGAATTTAATAAAAATATCACAAACTCTCCTGGGTTCGACCCTTACTTAATCACTATACTTGCTTTAGTGTTGAGTTCGGAAATTACATTTGATAGGATATAAACGACCTTAGGAAAAGTCCTAGTCAGTTACCTCCACAGAGGAGCGTTGACTTTAGCATTAAGTTGGAGCCGGGCACGAGACCGATCTCGAAGGCCCCGTACGGCATGGAACCGATAGAGTTGCTAGAGCTGAAGAAGCAGTTGGAGGAACTGGCCGAGAAGGGCTTCATACGCCCTAGTATGTCCCCCTGGGGGGGCGCTAGTATTATTTGTGAGGAAGAAGGATGGATCGATGAGGCTATGCATCGATTACAGAGAGTTGAACAAAGTCACCATCAAGAACAAGTATCCACTGCATCGCATAGATGATCTGTTAGACCATTTGCATGGAGCGTCCGTGTTTTCGAGGATCGACTTGAGATCGGGTTATCACCAGTTAAGGGTGAGAGATTAGGAATACTTAAGACGGAATTCCGGACTAGGTATGGCCATTATGAGTTTGTAGTGATGCCATTTGGGCTCACTAATGCGCCAGCAATGTTCATGGAGTTGATGAGTGGGATTTTCATCGACTTCTTTGACCAGTTTGTAGTGGTCTTCATTGACGACATTCTAGTTTACTCTAGGAGTCGAGAGGAGCATGCCGGGCACTTGAGGGCAGTGTTACAAATTCTGCAGGATACCTAGCTTTATGCTAAGCTCTCCAAGTGCGAGTTCTAGATGTCAGAGGTGGCTTTCCTATGTCATGTAGTGGCCGATGAGGGGATTAAGGTCGATCCGGAAAAGATCGAGTCAGTGTCTTCTTGGCAACCTCCAAAGAATGTTAAGGAGGTCCACAGCTTTCTGGGTATAGCAGGCTACTACCGCCGGTTTATGGAAGGGTTCTCCCTGATTGCCCGACCACTTACGTGCCTTCTGAGGAAGACTAATCGGTTCGTTTGGTCTGAGCCGTGTCAGCGGAGCTTTGAGGAGCTGAAGAGGAGATTGACGTCTGCTCCGATTTTAGCACAGCCTAAGGGTACATATGACTTTGTGGTATACAACGACGCATCCAAGTTAGGCTTGGGGTGTGTCTTGATGTAGAGGGGTAAGGTCATAGCCTATGCGTCTCGGCAGCTGAAGACGAATGAGGAGAACTACCCCACGTACGACCTAGTGTTAGCTGCAGTAGTCCATGCTCTTAAGATCTGGCGTCACTATCTCTATGGGGCGACATGTCAGATCTTCACAAGCCATAAGAGTCTGAAATACATATTCACTCAGCGGGAGTTGAATAACCGCCAGAGGAGGTGGCTAGCGTTGATCAAGAATTTTGACTTTGAGATTCTCTACCACCCCGGAAAGGCGAATGTAGTTGTTGACGCTTTCAGTCAGAAGATGCCTCGGGAGAAAGCGATAGCCCGATTGATAGTACAAACACAGTTGCAGAGAGATTTGGCTTGGTTATAGGTAGAGATTCAGTTTCCAAATACAGTCCATCAGTTGGCTACCTTGGAGTTACTTCCTGATATGTTGGGTGAGATCCGACAGAAGCAGGAGGCTTGCCCGACTTTGACCAGGATCCGAGATAAGATGTCTCGAGATGAGGCACCTCAGTTCACTATTGGTGTTGATGGAGTGATGAGACATCAGGACCGTATTTGTGTGCCATCAGATGGTGAGTTGAGACAGAGGATATTAGGTGAGGCCCACGTTACCCTATACTCAGTACATCCCGGAACGAGTAAGATGTACAAGGATGTGAGACGTTCCTTCTGGTGGGTTGGTTTGAAGCCCGACGTGGATCGGTTTGTAGCTTAGTGTGCGACCTGCCAGCAGGTCAAGATTGAGCATCGTATGTCCGGAGGAGAGCTCCAGCCACTATCAGTACCACAGTGAAAGTAGGAGGATATCTCTATGGATTTTGTCACGGGATTGAGGCACAGCAGAGGTTTTGATGCTATTTGGTTGGTGGTAGACCGTCTGACGAATACCACACGTTTCATTCGGATTAAGGAAACGTGGTCGGTAAGTCGTCTAGCTGAGAAGTTCACCAGACACATTGTAAGACTCCATGGAGTACCAAGGACTATCGTCTCCGACAGGGGTGAACGTTTCACCTTGAGATTTTGGCACCAGGTACATACTACCTTGGGGACGAGTCTCCACTTTACCACAACTTACCACCCACAAACCGACGGTCAGTTTGAGAGGACCATCCAAACGTTAGAGGACATGCTACGGGCTTGTGAACTGGATTGGGGACAGGTATGTCCTGATCATCTTTCCCTTGTAGAGTTTTCATATAATAACAGTTGGCACGCATCTATTGGGATGACCCCTTATGAGGCTTTGTACGGGCGGAGATGTCGCACACCATTGTGCTGGGATGGGTGATAGCATGTATTATAGTGTATATTTTGGGACTTGTTTAGACATTTTATCTTCAATAATCTGCATGTATGGATGTATATTATGTGATTTTATTGTTGTTTCATCTACCTTTATGGGAATCGAGGTCTACACCAAGTTTCGCTGTAATCGGAGGTAAAATGGCACATTTTGGACTAAAATGGAGCTAAGGAGCTAAGGAGTCATAGGAGATACATTTTGGAGCTTAAAAGAGAACTCAAGAAGCAAGGAATTAATGAAGCAGATTTACTTTGGACCAGATTTGAGAGATTTCACATTCAGTTGAGACTCACCTCGGTCAGCTACAGTGTCACCTCGACCGAGGTGATCTTGAGGAGCGTCCCGACCGAGGCGAACACCCTGCCGCCAGGGAGATTATATTTTTGGCTGAGATCTTTTAATTATGGAAAGAAGATATCTTATATTTTTGGGCTGGATTTCTGGAAGAAAGATCTTATTTTTGGGAGATTTATTTTAGAGATATGGATATATTTTATAGGAAATTATCTTTTTAAGATATTATTATCTTTGGAAGATAATTCTCCTATATAAAGGGTTGGATTTTCCACTATTCAGCCATCTTTCATCTTTTATCCTCTACACCATATTCTACGCAACAGTAGGAGATTTTCTGGAAGCTTGAAGGAGGATAGAAGATCAATCAAGGAAGGATTGATTGTTTGAAGTTAGCTTTAGAGGGAGTTTGTAAGATTTTCTTAGATTCCCTTTGGTTTATTGTCTTGTTCGATTTGTGATTTGAGGAACGTTGATTTGTTGTTTATTCAATTCAGTTATTGAGGCCTTTTTCATAAGGTTTACTTGTTCGAATATTCATTCATTTCCCTTTTATTCGATTATTATTTTCACGATGATGAGTGGCTAAATTTCTTGTGCGATTCTAGGGTGATTGGCTGAAAGTTGTGGGAAAGACAATGATAGAATGATCTTAATCCCAGTAGGACCCTGAAAGCTCGAGTCTTTAACCTTAACCCTAGAGTACCTCGCTCAGTCGATGAACATCTCGGCCGGGGTGGAACTTGACTGAATGAGGTGACCTTTTCTGATCCGAAACTGAGAGTTAAGTGTTTTAGTTTGCCAAATCCTATCCTTATTACACCTTTCCTGGTTCAATGCAAGCCTAGGATGAGACTTACCCGGTGATTCCTTTGTTTGTTTACCCAAGATCATAAGTGTAGGTAATAAAGGTTTATCCTTTATTGGGGTTTGAGTGTGCTTTCATCCCATCTTTGTGAGTTAGCATGAGACTTACCCGGTAAAGGTTGATTCTATTCCCTTAGGTGGTGTGTTGGTTTGAGATTATAGTTCCTTTCCTTAGTACCTTGAGACTTACCCGGTAATAGGAGCTTCAGTTTGGGATAGTGAGTAGTGAGACTTACCCGGTGATCTATTCCTACCTTAGAAACACCTTCTCTTTGCAAACCTTAGCTTTGTCCGCGTTATCCTTTGAGATCTTGAGTCGGAACCACAACTAGATGCTTTAATCCCTAGAATATGCATTTCCCCTTATTTGACCTTATTATCATCTTTGATTACTTTAATTGCTTTTGTGGTTATTTGCAATATTTGACAACCAATTCTTGCTTAGTTTCACCTAAGTCCCTGAGATCGACCCCTGGAATTCTTGCTTTTTATTACAATTGATCCGTACACTGCGGGTCCGTATCCTTGTTTTAGGAATATTTCTTGGGATATAAATTTAAAGCTTGCACACACCGTTTGGAGCGAACAAGTTTTTATCTCGCCGCGTTAGGGTATTCGCCTCGGTCGGGGCGCTCCTCTAGATCACCTCGGTCGAGGTGACATTGTAGTCAACCGAGGTGAATCTCAGCTGAATGTGAAATCTCTCAAATCTGGTCTAAAGTAAATCTTCTTTGTTAATTCCTTGCTCCTTGAGTTCTCTTTTATGCTCCTGAACGTAGCTCCAATGACTCCTTTGCTTCTTAGCTCCATTTCGACTCAAAACGTGCCATTTTACCTACGATTACAAAGAAACTTGGTGTAGACCTCGATTCCCATAAAGGTAGATGAAACGATAATATAATCACATAATATACATCCAAACATGCATATTATTGAAGATAAAACGTCTAAACAAGTCCCAAAATATAGACTATAATACATGCTATCAAAATACCCCATACTTGTCCCTCGCTTGTCCCCAAGCAAGTTCCAAATCTTAAGTACAAGATAGAATGGATTATAAGTCATAAAGATCAATGAAAAGTATTTCAAAACATTTTAATAGTGTGCTCCACTCATAGATCACTCTAAGAGGATGCTTCATGGCTATTAAAATCAAAATATGATAAAAACATTTTATAAATATAAAAAAGTTGTTCATCTTTGCATAAAATCATAGAATGCATAATAAATCATAATTATCAAAATTAATTATGTATAATCTAGTTTAAACCACCAAGTCAATCAACAAGCTCGAGGTCTCAAGGGCTTTTCAAGAGAAGGTCAAGAAACGTATGAGGGTGGGATGTATATAGGGAATGTGGTGCTAGAATCCGGGAAAAAGATCTTTCTTCACTTCCTTTGGACTTCAACATCTTCCACCAATAAGCTTTGCTTATTTACTTTTTTACTTTTTGGGATGCATAAACAGAGGTGCACAATAACCGAAGCCTAGGAGATCAGCAATCATCAATTTCTCGAGATGCTTCAAACCCTTGATGCACATACCATGACCCGTTAGGAATATCGCTCAATCCGACTTTGGCAAGACACAAACACCCGGCTATGTGAATGGTGCCGAGTTACTCATCATCATGATTGACTTCCCCAAACCTATCTGCTTCTTTCTAACTTCCAGCCAACATCTCAACTTTTCTTTCACTTGCTTTTCATTTACTTGCTTCCAATTTCCCGGATAGGTAAAGGGAGGCAAATATGTATATGAGGGGCTAAGCATGATCAAGAAGAAGAAGAGAAGAGAATGAATTGCCTTAATCATCCCAGGAAGAAGGTGATAGAACTCATCATGTGGTATCAACCTTCAAATTCAACATAATTTGGATAAAAACAAAGTATTAAACATGCCAAAATTTTAAACAAAGCATTTAGCAACTTAAATATATCATAAAACCTTTCAAGCATATAAGGATTTCAAAACCAATTTGCAAACAAAATCATCACTGAGGTAATATCCAGAAAAGAAGCACAAAACGTTTCGAAAAATCTCTCAGTTAAACCGCCTCGGTCGAGGTGTTCTAAGTCACCCGAGGTAAAAGTACCTCGTTTGGCAAGAATCATCCCGGTCGAGGTCATAAATTTTTTTTAACCAGTTTTTCTCAAACAAATAACCTGTATGCATGCATGTAGTCTCAGATAAGCACATGGAGCAAAATAAAACAATAATATCCGGTAGAGTCATCCAAGCATACACATAAGGTCACATAAATACTTCCAAATACCCCATACTTGGGACACATTGTCCCAATGGGTCAAATATAAGTCTAAGGAAATCAGAATACTCACCGGACCTAGCTGAACTGCATAATAAAATAAGAAACATCTCCCAGATAAGACCATCCCGGTTGGCGAAGAACATCTCGGTCGAGGCGTTCTGAAAGCATCTGAGATGTATCTGAGTTAAGCTCCGTTTTCTCAACTTCTCGAACATCATTCCTTCTAGTGTAGCTCCTGAGCTGTAATCCTTCCTTAGAAAGTACATGGTTTCTGTCTAGAGCACGCCAAAAACAAAGCAAAGCAAAGCAAACTATTTAAACTAAACTAGAAAGAAGGGAAAAGAAAATAATACCTTGGGTTGCCTCCCAAGAAGTGCTTGGTTTAAGGTCGCTAGCTGGACCTTTCCTCATGGATTTACTCAATGTATCTCGAATATCTTGGAGTGCTCATCACATCCATCATAAAAATCTTCCAAGAAGGTTCCGGTTCCTAATTTCACCGGCAAATGGTAAGATCTCCCACGTACAAGCTTGTACGGTTTGATTCTCACCGGAATCCTTCTAGCTTTTCTGCACTTCAGTGGGACATAATCTAGCCTTGCATCCCATCCTTTCCTGCATCGAGAAAACAGCTTCTTGAGAATCCTAGTAGTTTCCCCATCTCCAGTTTGGGGATAGTACAAGGTCTTTGGCATGTGAATGACCCCATATTTGAACAAATAACACTTCGTTGCCTTAGCGGTGAAGCGCTTGTTAACTTCACTCCTTATAATCCAAGGAGCATCTTCTTCCAACAATTTCAAGGAAGGTTTCATCTTGATCTTAGGAGGTTCTTTCGGAAGAAACCTCCAACTCTTCGGTGCATCCCTCAAGAAATCTAGAACTTTAGAAGGAATTTCAAAGGGAGTAAGAGAAGGCACCTTATAAAGTTTTCCAAAGCTTGGGACAAGTTTCATGTTAGGTTGATAATCCACACATGAAATCTCTCCCAACTCAGCTGATCTTTCTTTCACCTTGGCCATAGTCTCAGTAATTTGGCCAAAGTTTTATGCATCTTCCACTTCCAGTTCTAAAAATTCTTCTTCCATCTCGGCCGATCTCTCTTCCACCTCGTCCGATCTCTCTTTCACCTCGCCCGAAGTCTCAACAGTTGGATCGAGATCTTCCACATATTCCTCTTCCTCAAAAGCTTAAGGAGAAACTTCCGGTTCGATTGGAGGAATGCTTGAAACTTGCAGTACTTCCTTATGCTCCTCTTTCGGCTTAGCATATGATAGGGTGCTTTTCCTAAGCTCCTCGAACTTCTTCATCATCTTCTCCCATTTTGATTCAAGCGAATCTTCAAGAGGTTTCTCATAAATCTTTTTAGGGATATTCAGCTCATCCCATATCGCAAGCTCCTCCTTAATGGCCTCTTCTCTTTCCCTTTCATTGTCAAACCAATAGAAAGATTATTTCTCTTCCAACTATTCATAATGGTCCGCCCTAGCACTTTGTCTTTCTATCCAGGCCGGATCAAACGTAACAATCGGAAATCTTGAAAACTACAAAACTCATAGAAAGAGTAGTTAAAAGCAACAAGGGCACTAGCCCCGAAAGACAACCAAAACCGGCTTGGTCTAGACCAAGTCCCCAGCAACGGCGCCAAAAACTTGTTCGCTCCAAACGGTGTGTACAAGCTTTAAATTTATATCCCAAGAAATATGCTTAAACAAGGATACGAACCCGCTGTGTACGGATCAATTATAGTAAAAGCAAGAATTCCGGGGTGTCGATCTCAAGGACTTAGGTGAAACAAAGCAAGTATAGGTTGTCTGATAGCATGAATTATTGTCTATATAATGGGGCCTGTTTAGACGTTTTATCTTCAATAATCTACATGTTTGTATTTATATTATTTAATTATATTGTCGTTTCATCTACCTTTGCGGGAATCGAGGTCTACACCTAGTTTTGTTGTAATCGTAGGTAAAATGGCACGTTTTGCATCAAAAAGGAGCAAAAGGAGCTATGGAGTCATTGGAGCTACATTCAGGAGCTTAAGGAATAATCCAGGAAGCATGGCCATGGATTAGAGATTCACTTTGGACCAGATTTGTGAGATTTCACATTCAGTTGTGATTCACCTCGGTTGACTACAGAGTCACCTCGACCGAGGTGATCCAGAGGAGCCAACTCGACCGAGGCGAACACCTGGGACGCGGCAAGAATATTTTATTCTTGGCTGAGATCTTTTATCTTTGGAAAGAGGATCTTATATTTTAAGGCTGGATTCCTGGAAGGAAGAAGATAAGTTAGACCATATATTTTACCTATTTTTATGGAAAGAGATCTTTTTAAGATATCTTATCTTTGGAGAGTAATTTTCCTATAAAAAGGGTTGGATTTTCTACAAATCCATACCATGCTATACCACCGATTGTGTTTAGACATCCGCTGCAGCCATACTCCAGTTGGGAGATTTGAAGAACCTTTTTGAAGGTTGAAGGAAGAAAGTCTATAGCTTTTATAGCTTTTTGAAGGGTTTTTTGTAAGATCATCTTAGATTCCCTTCTTTGTTGATTGTCTTGTTGGATTTTAATCCAAGGAACGCTTGTTGGTTTGATAATTGATTCAGTTATTGAAGCCTTTCTCTTAAGGTTTTCTTGTTCAATTATTATCTTTCTTCCCATATATTTGATTATTACTTTCATGATGATGAGTGGCTAATCTCTTTGTGTGATTCTAGGGTATTTGGCTGAAGGTTGTGGGAAAAACAATGATAGAATAATCTTAATCACAGTAGGACCCTGAAAGCTCGAGTCTTTACCTTAACCCTAAGGCATCTCGCTCAGTCGATAAACATCTCGGCCGGGGTGGAATTTGGCTGACCGAGGTACTTATCTGATCCAAAACTGAGAGTTAAGTGTTAGAGTTTGCCAAATCCTATTCTTATTACACCTTTCCTAGTTCAATGCAAGCCAAGGATGAAACTTACCGGGTAATTCCTTTGTTTGTTTACCTAAGATCATAAGTATAGGTAATAAAGGTTTATACTTTATTGGGGTTTGAATGTGCTTTCATCCCATCTTTGTGAGTTAGCCTGAGACTTACCCGGTAAAGGTTGATTCTATTACCTTAGGTGGTGTGTTAGTTTGAGGTTATAGTTCTTTATCTTGATTCCTTGAGACATACCCGGTAATAGGAGTTACGGTTTGGGATTAGTGAGTAGTGAGACTTACCCGGTGATCTATTCCACTTTAGTAACACCTTCCCTTTGCAAAAACCTCAGCTTTGTCCGCTTATCTTTAGATCTTGAGTTGGAACCACAACTAGATGCTTTAATCCCTAGAATTGCATATTTCCTTAATTGACTTTTTATCATCTTTGATTGTTTTAATTGCTTTTGTGGTTAGTAATTACAAAGCTTACCTATTCCGACTTTGTTTCACTAAGTCCTTGTGATCGACCCCTGGAATTCCTTGCTTTTTACTACGATTGACCCGTACACTGCGGGTTCGCATCCTTGTTTTAAGCTTACATCTAGGGTTATAAATTTAAAGCTTGCACACACCGTTTGGAGCGAACATTGTCAATGCAACTAATAACCACAAAAGTGATTAAAGCAATTAAAAGATGATAATAAGGTCAATTAAAGGGAAATGCGGATTCTATGGATTCAAGCATCTAGTTGTGGTTCCAACTCAAGATCTCAAGATAAGTGGACAAAGCTGAGATTTTGCAAAGGGTAGGTGTTACTAAAGTGCAAATAGATCACCGGGTAAGTCTCACTACTCACTAATCCCAAACCAAAGAACCTATCACCGGGTAAGTGTCAAGGTACGAAGGAAACGAACTATAATCTCAAACCAACACACCAACTAAGGGAATAGAATCAACCTATACCGGGTAAGTCTCAGGCTAACTCATAAAGATGGAATGAAAGCACACTCAAACCCCAATAAAGGATAAACCTTTATTACCTACACTTATGATCTTAGGTAAACAAACTAAGGAATTACCGGGTAAGTCTCATCCTAAGCTTGCATTGAACCAGAAAAGGTGTAATAAGAATAGAATTTGGCAAACTCTAACACTTAACTCTCAGTTACGGATCAGAAAGGTCACCTTGATCAGTCAAGTTCCACCCCGGCCGAGATGTTCATCGACTGAACGAGATGTTCTAGGGTTAAGGATAAAGACTCGAGCTTTCAGGGTCCTACTGGGATTAAGATTATTCTATCATTGCCTTTCCCACAACTTTCAACCAATCACCGTAGAATCGCACAAAGAAATTAGCCACTCATCATCATGAAAGCAATAATCAAATACATGAGAAGGGAATGAATATTTGAACACAAAAACCTTAAGAACAAGGCTTCAATAACTGAATCAAATATCAAAAAAATCAGCGTTCCTTGGATCACAAATCCAACAAGACAATCAAACAAAAGGGAATCTAAGAAAGTCTTACAAATCCCCTCAAAAGCAATATCCGAATTATCAATCCTTCCTTGATTGATCTTCAATCTTCCTTCCTTCCTTCAAAGCTTCCAGAAAATCATCTCTTTGCTGGTTATTCTCATCCTCCAAGCATGGTTGAACTTGTGGAAAATCCAACCCTTTATATAGGAGAAGTATCTTCCAAAGATAATAATATCTTAAAAAGATAATATCCTAATAAAATATATCTTATCTCTAAAATAGATCTCCCAAATATATGATATTCCTTCCAGAAATCTAGCCCAAAAATATAAGATCTCTCCTTCCAAAAATATAAGATCTCTCCTTCCAAAAATAAAAGATCTCAGCCAAATATAATATATCTCGCCGCGTCAAGGTATTCTCCTCGGTCGGGGCGCTCCTCTAGATCACCTCGGTCGAGGTGACACTGTAGTCAACCGAGGTGAATCTCAGCTGAATGTAAAATCTCTCAAATTTGGTCCAAAGTAAATCTTCTTTGTTAATTCCTTGCTCCTTGAGTTCTCTTTTAAGCTCCTGAACGTAGCTCCAATGACTCCTTTGCTTCTTAGCTCCATTTTGACTCAAAACGTGTCATTTTACCTACAATTACAACGAAACTTGGTGTAGACCTTGATTCCCGTAAAGGTAGATGAAACGACAATATAATTACATAATATACATCCAAACATTCAAATTATTGGCCAAATTACTGAGACTGTGGCCAAGATTTCGATCTAATTGTTGAGACCTCGGCCGAGGTGAAAGAGAGATCGGCCGAGGTGGAGGAAAAATCTATAGAACTCGAAGATGCGGAGAACCTTGGCCAAATTACTAAGACTGTGGCCAAGATGGAAGAAAGATCAACTGAGTTGGGAGGGATTTTGTGTGTGGATTATCAACCCAACATGAAACTTGTCTCAAGCTTTGGAGAACTTTACAAGGTACATTCTCCTACTTTATTTGAAATCCCTATTAAAGTTTCTGACTTTTTCAGGAATGCACCGGAGAGTTGGAGGTCTCCTCCAAAAGAACCTCCTAAGATCAAGATGAAACATCCCTTGAAACTGTTGGAAGAAGATACTCCTTGGATTATAAGGAGTGGAGTTTGCAAGCACCACACCGTTAAGGCGATGAAGTGTCTCTTGTTCAAGTATGGGGTCCCTCGCATGCTAAGGACCTTGTACCATCCCCAAGCTAAGGATGGGGAAGCTACTAGGATTCTCGAGAAGCTGTTTTCTCGATCAAGGAAAGGATGGGACGAAAGACCAAGTTATGTCCCACGGAAAAAGAGAAAGACCGGTAGGATTCCAGTGAGAACCAAACCGTACAAGCTTGTACGTGGGAGATCCTACCATTTGCCGGTGAAGTTAGGAACCGGAACCTTTTTGGGAGAGTTTTATTGTGGATCCAATGAGAACTTGCACTTGTTGGAGCGTTTGATAGACTTACTTATCTCACGCCATGGTGAAGGTGAAGTATGAGGTGAGGACACCTCCCATCACATATAAAGATGCCGTACGGTCCAGCTAGCGACCTTAAATCAAGCGCTTCTTGGGAGGCAACCCAAGGTATTGCTTTCTTTTCCCTTTTTCTAGTCTAGCTTAGATAGTTTGCTTTTTCTTTGCTTTGTTTTGTTTTTGGCGTCCTAGACAGATAACAGGTGACATCTAAGGAAGGAATACAAACCAGGAGCACAACTGGAAGGACAGAAGTTCGAGAATTTGAGAAGACGGAGTTTGACTGAGACACATCTCGGTTGCTGTCGCAGCACCTCGACCGAGATGATTCTTGAGCAACCGAGGCGACTAGGGTTTCTAAAGATCCACCTCGGTCCGTACCACCTTGGTCCAGTCGAGACCACCTCGACCGAGGTGACAGTAGTTCCAGAAAAGGGTATAAAAGGGGGCTGAGATTTCTCTCTCCTCCTTTACCTTCTCCTCGACCGCGGCACGCCCTTCGCCTCGCTTCGCCAATCTTCGCTCGTTTTCGACGATTCTTGCTTCCAAACCGCTAAGAAAGGGTAGAGGAGCACAGTGCAAGTGCTAATCTGCAAGAAAAATGAGCCAATCGACCGAATCGGGGTAAATATCGAAAAAACCCTAACCTCGCTCTTCTCCACTGTTTTACTTCGATTTGGGCTTTGGTTGCCCCTGCATTTGCTGAGAAACAGATTAAGTACCCCATAGGAACCTGTTGTAGTGATTTTGGGGGAAAAGAACTGGATTTTTGAGGAAATCAGTCGCGCAGTTATTCGCCTCGGTCCAGTCGGCCTGTGCCTCGGCCGAGGTGTTCTACAAAGTTGTCAGGCCGACCGAGGTGGTCTGACAGATTTCAGAAAAGATGAGTTCAAATAGACAGCTAGTCCTGAGGGACAGATCCTCTCCTTCCCCTTCTTCTTCCTCTAGACGTACTAGACCGGTGATCCACGAGAGATACCATGTCGACTATGACCGCATCGCGGCCCGTCCAGTGATTGCACCTCGCTTCTTGGAGATTTCTGCATTTGATTGTCTTCATGTGGATGGAGATCTAAGACGTATGATTTCTATGGTGGGGCTAGATCAGTTCACTAAGATCCGCGCTCCTGCCTACTTAGAGCCGACTCTGAAGTTTGTCAGCTCCTTCACCTACCTTCCCACAAAGCGTGCTGTGAAGTACCGGTTGATGAACCGGAACTTCATAGTTCCTTTATAGTACTGGCAAGACATCTTTGGTTTCCCGGCCCCGACTGCTGCTGATTTTCCCTCCTGAGCTGTAGCTAGGGAGTTCTGGGGACAGATTGCTCACGTAGTTGAGCATGTTGATAGATGGCGCCCTGGAGACTCCAGGGAGCGTATTATATTTCACCTAGCTTTTAGGTTAGCCACAGAATATTCAGTGAGACTCTTCTGGCGCGTACTGAGACGCCCTAGAAGGTCAGACAGGGGGAGCTGTTTAGCTTATACTGCATGGTGACTGGAGGGATTCCAGACTTTGGTTTGATGCTAGCAGAGGATCTGCATAGGATCAAGGCCAAGGCGAAGGGGGACATCTGTTGTGGAGGCATTGTGACTCACATAGCGAGTTACCAGGATATGGACCTCAGCGCATGTACCATGGTGGCGGCTGCCAAGCCGCTAGGACTTCAGGAGATGATTACTCGGAGGATACTGGTTCCCCGAGGACTCACTACGCCGTACGTAGCTATGCCATGGGAGCCGACCGCACCACAGGGGATCAGATGGTCACCCCAGTTCTCGGTATATGATCCTCACTACTGGCAGACTGCTTGGATCCCACTGATGGAGGATGCTTGAGAGGCAGCAACTGCACCAGCTGAGGAGGATGAGGTTGAGTATGTTGCTGATGATGATGATGATGATGATGATAGGGATGGTGGAGTTCCTATGGATACAGGTACTGATACTGTTGGGACGAGTGCGCCGGTCATCGATTTGGATGATGACGAGACTGAGGCCGAGCCGGCTGCATCACCAGTACGCCGTGCTAGGCATAGGGTACGCCGACGGAGAGATTCAGATGCTCACCGTCGGATTGATAATCTGACGGATCAGATGATCGATTCTCATGTTGCCCTATTGTTCGCTCCAAACGGTGTGTGTGCAAGCTTTAAATTTATAACCCTAGACTTCAGCTTAAAACAAGGATGCGAACCCGCAGTGTATGGGTCAATCGTAGTAAAATCAAGAAAATTCCAGGGGTCGATCACAGGGACTCGGTGAAACAAAGTCAATACGGTATGCTATGTCAATTCTAACCACAAGAGCGATTAACACAATCAAAGATGAATAAGAAGTCAATAAAGCAAACATGCAATTCTAGGGATTAAAGCATCTAGTTGTGGTTCCAACTCAAGATCTATAGATAGGCGGACAAAGCTGAGATTTTTTGCGTGGGGAAGGCGTTACTAAAGTGGAGTAGATCACCGGGTAAGTCTCACTACACACTAATCCTAAACCGTAACTCCTATTACCGGGTAAGTCTCAAGGAATCAAGATAAAGAACTATAACCTCAAACTAACATACCATCTAAGGGAATAGAATCAACCTTTACCGGGTAAGTCTCAAGCTAACTCACAAAGATGAGATGGAAGCACACTCAAACCCCAATAAGGATAAACCTTTATTACCTACACTTATGATCATTAATACACAAACTAAGGAATTACCGGGTAAGTCTCATCCTAAGCTTGCATTGAACCAGGAAGGTGAAATAAGAATAGGATTTAGCAAACTCTAACACTTAACTTTCTGTTTAGGTTCAGATAAGTCACCTCGGACAGAAGAATTCCACCCCGGCCGAGATGTTCATCAACCGAACGAGATGCTTAGGGTTAAGGTTAAAGACTCGAACTTTCAGGATCCTACAGGAATCTAAGATTATTCTATCATTGTTTTTCCCACAACCTTCAGCCAATCACCCTAGAATCACACAAGGAAATTAGCCACTCATCATCATAATGAAAGTATTAAAATATATGGGAAGAAAGTGAATATTTGAACAAAGAAGAATTTAATGAAAAGACTTCAATAACTGAATCAAATATCACAACAAAGCGTTCCTTGGATAATAATCCAACAAGACAAGACAACAATTGAGGGAATTGAAGACAATCTTACAAAACCCTTCAAAAAAACTATAAAAGCTATGGACTTCAATCTTCCTTCAACCTTCAAAAAGGTTCTTCAAAACTCCCAAATTGGAGTATGCTGCTGCTGCGTTGTAAGCGGGATCTTCTCGTAAGCAAGATATGGAATTGTGGAAAATCCGACCCTTTTTATAGGAAAATAACCCTCCAAAGATAATAAATCTTAGAAAGATATTTTCCCATAAATATAGGTAAAATATATGATTCTGCATATCTCCTTCCTTCCAGGAGCCAAGCCCAAAAATATAAGATCACTTTCTAAATTTAAAAGATCTCCTCCAAGAATAAAATATTCTCGCCGCGTCCTAGGTGTTCGCCTCGGTCGAGTCGGCGTCTCTAGATCACCTCGGTCGAGGTGAATCAATGGTCAACCGAGGTGAGTCACGACAGAATGTGAAATCTCTCGAATCTGCTCCAAAGTAAATCTTTAATCCATGGCTATGCTCCCTGTATGTAGCTCCAAATGACTCATGACTCCTTTTGCTCCTTTTTGATGCAAAACGTACCATATTACCTGCAATTACAACGAAACTAGGTGTAGACCTCGATTCTCGCAAAGATAGATGAAATGGTAGTAAAATCACATAATGTACATACAAACATGCAGATTATGAAAGATAAAACGTCCAAACAAACCCCAAAATATAGACTATAATTCATGCTATCAAAATACCCCATACTTAGCCCTTGCTTGTCCCCAAGCAAGTTCCTCATATAGAAGACAAGATAGAATGGATTATAAGTCAAGAAAATCAATGAAAAAGTCTTTCAAAAACATTTTATGGTGTGCAACTATCATAGATCACTCTAAGAGAATACTTCCTGGAATTATAAACTTAATATGCTCGAAACATTTTATAAATATAGGAAAGTTGTTCATCTTTGCATAAAATCATAGAATGCATAATAAATCATAATTATCAAAATTAATCATGTATAATCCAGTTTAAACCGCTAAGCCAATCAAACAAGCCCAAGGTCTCAAGGACTTCCAAAAAAAAAGGTCAAGAAACGTGTAGGGTAGGGATGTATATAAGGTAATGTGGTGCTAGAATCCGGGAAAAGGATGAACTTCACTTCCACCTTGACTTGCAACATCTTCCACCAATAAGCTTTGCTTATCTCACACTTTTTCTTTTTACTTTACTTTTTGGGATGCATGGATAGAGGTGCACAATAACCGAAGCCTAGGAAATCTGCAATCATCAATTTCTCGAGATGCATCAAACCCTTGATGCACATACCATGACCCGTTAGGAATATCGCTCAATCCGACTTTGGCAAGACACAAACACCCGGCTATGTGAATGGTGCCGAGTTACTCATCTTCATGATTGACTTCCCCAAACCTAAAATTACTTTCTAACACTTTCACTTCCAGCCACTTCTCAACTTTAACTTGCTTTCACCACTTTGCTTGCTTCCAAATTCCCGGATAGGTAAAAGGGGGGGCAAAACGTATATGAGGGGCTAAGCATGATCAAGAAGAAGAAGAAGAAGAGAATGAATTGTCTTGGTCTTTCCAAGAAGAAAGTGAGAGAACTTAATCTGCGGTGTCAACCTTCAAATTCAACATAATTTGGATAAAAACAAAGTATTAAACATGCTAATAATTTCAAACAAAGCATTTAGCAACTTAAACATATTATAAAACCTTTCAAACACATAAAGAATTTAAAACCAGTAAGTAAACAGAATCTTCACTGAGATCATATCCAGATAAATAACACAAAAATCGTTTTCGAAAACTTTCTGTTACGCACCTCGGTCGAGGTGTTCTTGGTTCAACCGAGGTGAAATGCCTCGTTTGGCCAAGACTGACTCGGTCGAGGTCAAAAATTTTTTTTTTTCGGTTTCGACGTTTTTCTCAATCAAATAACCTGTAGGTATGCATGTAATATCAGATAATCATATAAATGCCAAAGGGAAGCATAAATAAAATATCCGATAAATAAAATACATCAAAGGTGGTCAAATAACATACATCACGTAGTCAAATAAGTACAAATACCCCATACTTGAGACACACTGTCCCAGTGGGTATAATAAAAAGTCTAAACATGAGAGTACTCACCGGATAAAAGCCGAACTGCATAAAAAATATAATAATAAAATCCTGTAGCTCCTCAATAGTCTCGATCCGGTGGTGGTGCATATGGATACTGAGTCGGATCGTAAGGATGGCCCATGACACGCTCGAACTGAAGCTGGGCCATGATGTGCTGATGGTGCTGCCGCTCCTGCATCTCGCGGATGTCCAACAATAATGCAGCATATGAGTCGATAACCTGATCCGTCAGGTCATCGATCCGTCGGTGAGCAGCTCGATCTCTCACTCCACGCCTCCTGCGTCTAGCAGGTCTCACTGGAGAAGTCTCAGCTGGTGCCGGCTCAGTGTCCTCCTCATCATCCAAGTCTATAATAGGTGGCGCGCTCGTCCCAGCTGTATCTGTCCCTGTGTCCATCGGGACGCCACCCTCTCTCTCATCTAATGTCTCCTCATCGTCGTCGTCATCCTCAGCCTCCTCCTCAGCTGCAGCAGGGGCAACTGCTCCCTCTCTGTAATCCTCTATCAGTGTATCCCAAGCTGTCTGCCAGAAATGCGGATCATAGACTGAGAACTGTGCAGACCAGCGGATCCCCTAAGGTGCAGTCCGCTCCCAAGGCATAGCGACGAAGGGTGTAGTCAAACCACGGGGAACTAGAATCCTCCGTGTGATCATCTCCTGTAGTCCGAGCGGCTTGGCAGCCGCCACCATAGTACACATCGTTCCGGCCGAGTCACTCGAATTTCTTGCAGATCTGCAGTTGCAATCGATTCCTCTACCCTTTAATTGCAGTTTGGAAGCGGAAATCTTCGAAAACGAGCGAGAAACGAAGGGAGAGAGGTATATCTGTCGCCGCGGTCGAGGAAGATAAAAAAAATGAAAAGTAATTTTTCCCCTTTTTATACTGTTACTGGATCTGCTGTCACCTCGGTCGAGATGGTCTCGACTGGACCGAGGTGGTATGGACCGAGGCGGTTCTGCAGGAACCCTAGTCGCCTCGGTTGCTAAAGAATCAACTCGGTCGAGGTGCTCTGACAATAACCGAGGTGCTTCTGTCTTCTCAGAATCTCGAATTTCTGTCCTTCCAGTCGTGCTCCTCCTTAGATATTCCCTGTTGTCTGTCCAGAACGCCAAAAACAAAGCAAAGCAAAGCAAAAACAAAAACTATCTAAGCTAGACTAGAAAACGGGAAAAGAAAGCAATACCTTGGGTTACCTCCCAAGAAGCGCTTGATTTAAGGTCGCTAGTTGGACCATGATGCGTCTCAAAGGAGGTATATTGATGCAACCTCCTCAACCGGCGTTTCGGGTTGGTACTTCTTAAGTCTATGACCGTTGACTTTGAAGCTTCCACTAGTTTCGCTCCATATCTCAACTGCACCATGAGGGAAAACGTGTTTCACAACATAAGGTCCGGTCCATCTAGATTTCAACTTACCTGGAAAAAGACGGAGGCGGGAGTTGAAGAGTAGAACTAAATCTCCTTCGTTAAGCTCCTTTGGGATGATACGCTTGTCATGCCATCTCTTCGTCCTTTCCTTGTAGATTTTGGCATTCTCATAAGCGTTCAAACGCAGCTCCTCCAGCTCGTTAAGTTCCAATAGTCGCTTCTCACCAGCCTCCTTGATGTCAAAGTTCAACCATTTGATAGCCCAATACGCCTTGTGCTCCAATTCAACGGGCAAATGGCAAGACTTCCCATATACCAAATTATAAGGGGTGGTACCTATGGGAGTCTTGAATGCGGTCCTGTATGCCCAAAGAGCATCGTCCAATTTCATGGACCAATCCTTCCTTGTTCTAGAGACGGTCTTTTCCAAAATTGCCTTGATTTCTCTATTCGAGATCTCGACCTGTCCACTAGTTTGAGGGTGATAAGCGGTTGATACCTTGTGGGTTACCCCATACTTTGATAGAAGTGCTTTAAACTTCCGGTTGATGAAATGCGTTCCTCCATCGCTAATGATGATGCGTGGAGTTCCAAATCGTGGAAAGATAGTTTTATTCAAGAACTTCACAACCACCTTGGCGTCGTTAGTGGGAGAAGCAATGGCTTCAACCCATCTAGAGACGTAAACAACTGCAAGGAGAATGTAGAGGTTTCCTCCGGAGGATGGAAAAGGTCCCATGAAGTCAATCCCCCATACATCAAAGATTTCCACTTCTTGGATGTTATTAAGCGGCATCTCGTTCCTCCTTGATAAGTTCCTGTTCTTTGGCATGCATCACAAGAGACAACAAAAGATTGCACGTCCTTAAATAATGTAGGCCAAAAGAAACCGGAACGCAATACCTTAGCGCATGTTTTATCGGTGCTAGCATGCCCCCCACAAGGAAGTGAATGACAATGCTTTATGACGCTATTAACTTCATCCTCCGGAATGCACCTTCGAAGCATCCCATCCGGTCCGCGCTTGAATAGCAACGGCTCATCCCAGTAGTAATGTCGGACTTCCTTGAAGAATCTCTTCTTTTGAGAGTACGTCAATCCGGGCGGTGTTTCCTGGCAAACAAGATAATTCACAATATCAGCATACCAAGGACCTTTATTATCAGAAAGTTGGTGGAGGGAATGGTCCGCCAACAGTGGGTGGATGTCAGAGAAGGGAGTAAGAAAATTGTTATTCTCAGCAATCTCAGTTGACATCATCTCGCCATCGACCCTGGTCGAGGCGCATAGGCGTTGACCGAGATGTTCTTCGGTCGCCTCGCTCAGTCCAGAAAGTGCCTCGGTCGAGGTACTGCTACTGGATTCGAGACTGGAGATCTTCGCCTCCTAGATCAGCTTCTCAGTTGTAGCTCCTGGATCCTCTTCCAGTGCCTTCAAGCTCCGTATATCTGCATCACAAGAAGCATCTATACCTTCCTCCATTAAACTGAAGCTAATAACTCTTTCGAGTGGGTCGTTAATAAGGATAGAGCTCACCAATTCTCTTGATTCTTCTTCATCGTAGATGTTGAAGATATCATCAGTTAGTTGCTCCCCTTTCATCGCTGCAAGTAGTGCGAACTCAACCTCATCGCCACCAACGTTGAATTTCAACTTGGCGTTCTTGCAATCCACATTGCAACCCGAAGTTGCTAGAAATGGCCTCCCGAGAATAATAGGGACAGGATAATCTGCGGGAATGTCAAGTACAACAAAATCTATAGGTAGATAGAAGTTACCTAACTTGACCGGAACGTCTTCCAAAATGTCCACGGGATGGGTAATGGAGCGGTCCGCCATGTAAAGTCGAATCTTGACCGGCTTGGGCTCTCCAAGACCGATCTTAGTGCATAGCTCCAGCGGGATGATGCTCACGCTGGCTCCTAGATCACAAAGGGCTTCACAAGTGACATCCCCAACTTGAATGGGAATGCAAAATGAGCCGGGATCTCTCAACTTAGGTGGCATCTTTTCCTTCATAATCTTGATAAGCTCCGAAGATTTAGATGTCATCCTAACTTCACCAACATCCTCCAACTTCCTCTTCCTTGATAAGATTTCTTTTAAGAACTTCCCATAGGCGGGCATACCTAAAATAGCATCAAGGAAAGGAATATTAATATGTAGCTTATTCATCAAGTCAAGAAACTTACCAAAGTGCTTGTCTAGATGTGCTCTGGCTCTGGATTGAGGGAATGGAAGTGGTGGC
Source organism: Fagopyrum esculentum (assembly GCA_033239045.1). Taxonomy (NCBI): domain Eukaryota; kingdom Viridiplantae; phylum Streptophyta; class Magnoliopsida; order Caryophyllales; family Polygonaceae; genus Fagopyrum; species Fagopyrum esculentum. The sequence continues at coordinate 24,599,496 of BSUD01000001.1, read as the reverse complement.
TTATATGCAGGAGGTGGAACATAAGTTTCTGTCGTTCCTCCTGCTTTCTGTTGCTCCGCCTCGGTTGGCATCTCGGTCGAGGTGTTCTTCGACTGGATCTGGACCGAGGTGGTCTGCTTCGAGCGAGGTACTGGATCTGCAGTTTGGAGTCCACTCCTCGTCGTTATGGCCATGCACTGGCCCTTAGGGTTAGTTTCCGTCTTTGCTGGAAGCTTCCCTGGATCTCTTGGCGCTTCATTCGCCCTATTAGCAAGTTGTTGTTCGAGGGAGTTTTGGGCCCTCGAAAATGAAGTCATAGAATTCTCCATAGCGCTAAGCTTGATCAAGATTGCCTCCAGAACTGCGTCTTTCTTTTCTGGCTGAGACGAACTTGATCCTTGCCCTTGGCTTTTCAATGGAGTAGAAGAAGAAGAAGGGGAAGAGAGGAAAGGATTAGAGGAATCATTAGAGTTGGAGTTTGAATAATTGTTACCGTGGTTTTGGTTATTCGCCCTCCAGTTGTTGCTATTTGATCCTCTATTGTTGTTGTTGTAGTTGTTGTTTCGGGGACCGTTGTTGTTGTTACGGTACCCGTTATTGTTGTTGTTCCTTTGCCCTTGCTCTTCCTTCTTAGTTTGAGCCATCAAGAGCTCCTTCAATTGCTTCACGTCATTCTTCAACGACGTGAGTTGATTGTTGTTGGGTTGAGTCTCTTGAAAGTTGACTCTTTTAACTCCACCTTCAGCTCCTTGGTGGGTATATTTCTCCATGTGCAAGGCTTGCTTCTCAATGAAGTCCCAAGCCTCGTCAATCGTCATGTCCATGAAGGTACCGGCGGAGAGTAGTTGGAGATTGAACTGGGTGCTTCCGTCCAGCCCTTTGAAGTAGATCTCCAACAACTCGATCTTTGGAATCCCATGATGTGGGCAATCCAAAAGGATATCCTTGAACCGCTCCCAAGATTTGGACAAGCTCTCCTTGTCCTTCATGATGAAAGCATTGATCTTCCCTCTCATTTCAGCGGTCTTTGAGGGGGGAAAGAATTTGGTTAAGAATTCCGTAGTCATTTCTTCCCATGTGCTAATTTTTCCTGGAGGAAGAGATTGATACCAAGTAAGAGCTCTATCTTTTAAAGAAAAGTAAAAGGGTCTTAGCTTGTAGTTGTTATTTTCAATTCTGGAAGGTCGCAAGGTTTCCATCAAGATCTCGTAGTTTTGAAGATGTTGATGCGGCGACTCCTTCTCTAGCCCTCCGAATTGGCATTGGCGAATCATGGACAAAACTTGCGGTCGAAGTTTGTAGTCATGATCTGCTGGATCTCCTAGGTTCACCCCTGGACGCCTCAGCTGTTGATTAGGGTTCATCCTTTGACCTAGGGTTTGTGGGATTCCTGCAAGAAGAACATCTCGGACTGGCATCCGAGGTGGAAGTACATCGGCCGGGGCGACAGCAACTGGAATCTGCCTCGGTCGAGGGTCAACTACTGGATTCTGCATCGGTCGAGGATCAACAGGAGGATCTTCCCTCGGTCGAAGTAGAATCTGGTCTCGTATGACTGCAATCTCAGCTTCGATTGCTGCAGTCTTGGTGCGATTCTCTTCTTTCTCTTGCCTTAGTTCTTCCTTACTGAGACGTAGCAGCTCCTGCGTCTCTTTTAATTGGGCCGCAAGATCGCGATCGTCTTGTTGGGCCATCTTTGCTTCTCTTAAGCGTCGCTTGTATGTCTTTTCTGGTTCGGGATCGTAGGGAACGATTTCCTTCCCAGCGCGGGTTCTTCGCATATACCTAAGAAAGAACCTGCAAAAGTCGTCACTCAAGTAGAGTGGTTAGATGAAACGGGGCAAGCGCCCCAAGAGCAAACCGTACCGGCTCGGTCTAGACCAAGTCCCCGGAAACGGCGCCAAAAACTTGTTCGCTCCAAACGGTGTGTGTGCAAGCTTTAAATTTATAACCCTAGACTTAAGCTTAAAACAAGGATGCGAACCCGCAGTGTACGGGTCAATCGTAGTAAAAGCAAGAAAATTCCAGGGGTCGATCACAGGGACTCGGTGAAACAAAGTCAATACGGTATGCTATGTCAATTCTAACCATAAGAGCGATTAACACAATCAAAGATGAATAAGAAGTCAATAAAGCAAACATGCAATTCTAGGGATTAAAGCATCTAGTTGTGGTTCCAACTCAAGATCTATAGATAGGCGGACAAAGCTGAGATTTTTTACGTGGGGAAGGCGTTACTAAAGTGGAGTAGATCACCGGGTAAGTCTCACTACACACTAATCCTAAACCGTAACTCCTATTACCGGGTAAGTCTCAAGGAATCAAGATAAAGAACTATAACCTCAAACTAACATACCATCTAAGGGAATAGAATCAACCTTTACCGGGTAAGTCTCAAGCTAACTCACAAAGATGAGATGGAAGCACACTCAAACCCCAATAAGGATAAACCTTTATTACCTACACTTATGATCATTAATACACAAACTAAGGAATTACCGGGTAAGTCTCATCCTAAGCTTGCATTGAACCAGGAAGGTGAAATAAGAATAGGATTTAGCAAACTCTAACACTTAACTTTCTGTTTAGGTTCAGATAAGTCACCTCGGACAGAAGAATTCCACCCCGGCCGAGATGTTCATCAACCGAACGAGATGCTTAGGGTTAAGGTTAAAGACTCGAACTTTCAGGATCCTACTGGAATCTAAGATTATTCTATCATTGTTTTTCCCACAACCTTCAGCCAATCACCCTAGAATCACACAAGGAAATTAGCCACTCATCATCATAATGAAAGTGTTAAAATATATGGGAAGAAAGTGAATATTTGAACAAAGAAGAATTTAATGAAAAGACTTCAATAACTGAATCAAATATCACAACAAAGCGTTTCTTGGATAATAATCCAACAAGACAAGACAACAATTGAGGGAATTGAAGACAATCTTACAAAACCCTTCAAAAAAACTATAAAAGCTATGGACTTCAATCTTTCTTCAACCTTCAAAAAGGTTCTTCAAAACTCCCAAATTGGAGTATGCTGCTGCTGCGTTGTAAGCGGGATCTTCTCGTAAGCAAGATATGGAATTGTGGAAAATCCGACTCTTTTTATAGGAAAATAACCCTCCAAAGATAATAAATCTTAGAAAGATATTTTCCCATAAATATAGGTAAAATATATGATTCTGCATATCTCCTTCCTTCCAGGAGCCAAGCCCAAAAATATAAGATCACTTTCCAAATTTAAAAGATCTCCTCCAAGAATAAAATATTCTCGCCGCGTCCTAGGTGTTCGCCTCGGTCGAGTCGGCGTCTCTGGATCACCTCGGACGAGGTGAATCAATGGTCAACCGAGGTGAGTCACGACAGAATGTGAAATCTCTCGAATCTGCTCCAAAGTAAATCTTTAATCCATGGCTATGCTCCCTGTATGTAGCTCCAAATGACTCATGACTCCTTTTGCTCCTTTTTGATGCAAAACGTACCATATTACCTGCAATTACAACGAAACGAGGTGTAGACCTCGATTCTCGCAAAGATAGATGAAATGGTAGTAAAATCACATAATGTACATACAAACATGCAGATTATGAAAGATAAAACGTCCAAACAAACCCCAAAATATAGACTATAATTCATGCTATCACCTATCGCTGGATATCTGTGAGATACAAGAGAGAGAGCATTACCAGCACGTGATGGTTGAGATTCAGTTTCAGCATATCATGGGCTATCCTTTCGACCCATCTCAATATCCGTGCGTGCCACCACCACCACCACCGGATCGGGATTATTGAGAGCTTGCAGGATTTTCTTTCTTTATTTATTATTCAGCTCAGCTATGTCCGGTGAGTACTTTATTTTCTTTAAACTTATTTTGACCCACTGGGACAGTGTGTCCCAAGTATGGGGTGTTTATGTATTATTCGACTCTTATGATATGTATGACTCGACTTTATCGGATATTTATGCTTTATTTTGCTTCTATGGTTTTATCTGAGATTACATGCATGCATACAGGTTATTTGATTGAGAAAAACGTCAAAAACTGGACATAAAAAAAAATTTGACCTCGACTGGGATGGTTCTGGCCAAACGAGGTACTTCACCTCGGTTGACTTAGAACACCTCGACCGAGGTGGTTTAACTGAGAGTTTTCAAAAACGATTTTGTGCTTCTTATCTGGATATGATCTCAGTGAAGATCTTGTTTGCTGACTGATTTTGAAATCTTTATATATTTGAAAGGTTTTATGATATGTTTAAGTTGCTAAATGCTTTGTTTGAAATTTTGGCATGTTTAATACTTTGTTTTTATCCAAATTATGTTTAATTTGAAGGTTGACACCACATTATGAGTTCTCTCACTTTCTTCCTGGAAAGACCAAGGCAATTCATTCTTCTCTCTTCTTCTTCTTGATCATGCTTAGCCCCTCATATACAAATTTGCCTCTCTTTACCTATCCGGGAATTTGGAAGCAAGCAAAGTGGTGAAAGCAAGTGAAGTAAAAGAAGTTGGCTGGAAGTGAAAGAGTTAGAAAGTAATAAATAGGTTTCGGGAAGTCAATCATGATGATGAGTAACTCGGCACCATTCACATAGCCGGGTGTTTGTGTCTTGCCAAAGTCAGATTGAGCGATATTCCTAACGGGTCATGGTATGTGCATCAAGGGTTTGATGCATCTCAAGAAATTGATGATTGCTGATCTCCTAGGCTTCGGTTATTGTGCACCTCTGTCCCTGTATCCCAAAAAGTAAAGTAAAAAAAAAAAGAAAAGTGTGAAATAAGCAGAGCTTATTGGTGGAAGATGTTGAAGTTCAAGTGAAAGTGAAGTGATATCCTTTTCCCGGATTCTTGCACCATATTACCTTCTATACATCCCTGCCCTACACGTTTCTTGACCTTTCTTTTGGGAAGCCCTTGAGACCTCGAGCTTGTTGATTGACTTAGTGGTTTAAACTGGATTATACATGATTAATTTCGATGATTATGATTTATTATGCATTCTATAATTTTATGCAAAGATGAACAACTTTCTTATATTTATAAAATGTTTTGATCATATTTTGATTTTAAAATTCCATGAAGTATTCTCTTAGAGTGATCTATGATTGTAGCACACCATTAAAATATTTTTGAAAGACTTTTTCATTGATCTTTATGACTATAATCCATTCTATCTTGTATTTTATATGCGGAACTTGCTTGGGGACAAGCAAGAGCTAAGTATGGGGTATTTTGATAGCATGAATTATTGTCTATATAATGGGGCATGTTTAGACATTTTATCTTCAATAATCTACATGTTTGTATGTATATTATGTAATTATATTGTCGTTTCATCTACCTTTGCGGGAATCGAGGTCTACACCTAGTTTTGTTGTAATCGTAGGTAAAATGGCACGTTTTGCATCAAAAAAGAGCAAAAGGAGCTATGGAGTCATTGGAGCTACATTCAGGAGCTTAAGGAATAATTCAGGAAGCATGGCCATGGATTAGAGATTCACTTTGGACCAGATTTGGGAGATTTCACATTCAGTTGTGATTCACCTCGGTTTACTACAGAGTCACCTCGACCGAGGTGATCCAGAGGAGCCGACTCGACCGAGGCGAACACCTGGGACGCGGCAAGAATATTTTATTCTTGGCTGAGATCTTTTATCTTTGGAAAGAGGATCTTAAATTTTTGGGCTGGATTCCTGGAAGGAAGAAGATAAGTTAGACCATATATTTTACCTATTTTTATGGGAAAAGATCTTACTAAGATATCTTATCTTTGGAGAGTAATTTTCCTATAAAAAGGGTTGGATTTTCCACAAATCCATATCATGCTATACCACCGATTGTGTTTAGACATCCGCTGCAGTCATACTCCAGTTGGGAGATTTGAAGAACCTTTTTGAAGGTTGAAGGAAGAAAGTCTATAGCTTTTATAGCTTTTTGAAGGGTTTTTGTAAGATCATCTTAGATTCCCTTCTTTGTTGATTGTCTTGTTGGATTTTAATCCAAGGAACGCTTGTTGTTTTGATAATTGATTCAGTTATTGAAGCCTTTCTCTTAAGGTTTTCTTGTTCAATTATTCTCTTTCTTCCCATGTATTTGATTATTACTTTCATGATGATGAGTGGCTAATCTCTTTGTGTGATTCTAGGGTGATTGGCTGAAGGTTGTGGGAAAAACAATGATAGAATAATCTTAATCACAGTAGGACCCTGAAAGCTCGAGTCTTTACCTTAACCCTAAGGCATCTCGCTCAGTCGATGAACATCTCGGCCGGGGTGGAATTTGGCTGACCGAGGTACTAATCTGATCCAAAACTGAGAGTTAAGTGTTAGAGTTTGCCAAATCCTATTCTTATTACAGCTTTCCTGGTTCAATGTAAGCCTAGGATGAAACTTACCAGGTAATTCCTTTGTTTGTTTACCTAAGATCATAAGTATAGGTAATAAAGGTTTATCCTTTATTGGGGTTTGAATGTGCTTTCATCCCATCTTTGTGAGTTAGCCTGAGACTTACCCGGTAAAGGTTGATTCTATTCCCTTAGGCGGTGTGTTAGTTTGAGGTTATAGTTCTTTATCTTGATTCCTTGAGACATACCCGGTAATAGGAGTTACGGTTTGGGATTAGTGAGTAGTGAGACTTACCCGGTGATCTATTCCACTTTAGTAACACCTTCCCTTTGCAAAAACCTCAGCTTTGTCCGCTTATCTTTAGATCTTGAGTTGGAACCACAACTAGATGCTTTAATCCCTAGAATTGCATATTTCCTTAATTGACTTTTTATCATCTTTGATTGTTTTAATTGCTTTTGTGGTTAGTAATTACAAAGCTTACCTATTCCGACTTTGTTTCACTAAGTCCTTGTGATCGACCCCTGGAATTCCTTGCTTTTTACTACGATTGACCCGTACACTGCGGGTTCGCATCCTTGTTTTAAGCTTACATATAGGGTTATAAATTTAAAGCTTGCACACACCGTTTGGAGCGAACATTGTCAATGCAACTAATAACCACAAAAGTGATTAAAGCAATTGAAAGATGATAATAAGGTCAATTAAAGGGAAATGCGGATTCTATGGATTAAAGCATCTAGTTGTGGTTCCAACTCAAGATCTCAAGATAAGTGGACAAAGCTGAGATTTTAGAAAGGGTAGGTGTTACTAAAGTGCGAATAGATCACCGGGTAAGTCTCACTACTCACTAATCCCAAACCAAAGAACCTATCACCGGGTAAGTCTCAAGGTACGAAGGAAACGAACTATAATCTCAAACCAACACACCAACTAAGGGAATAGATTCAACCTATATCGGGTAAGTCTCAAGCTAACTCATAAAGATGGAATGAAAGCACACTCAAACCCCAATAAAGGATAAACCTTTATTACCTACACTTATGATCTTAGGTAAACAAACTAAGGAATTACCGGGTAAATCTCATCCTAAGCTTGCATTGAACCAGAAAAGGTGTTATAAGAATAGAATTTGGCAAACTCTAACACCTAACTCAGTTACGGATCAGAAAGGTCACCTCAATCAGTCAAGTTCCACCCCGGTCGAGATGTTCATCGACTGAACGAGATGTTTTAGGGTTAAGGATAAAGACTCGAGCTTTCAGGGTCCTACTGGGATTAAGATTATTCTATCATTGTCTTTCCCACAACTTTCAACCAATCACCCTAGAATCGCACAAAGAAATTAGCCACTCATCATCATGAAAGCAATAATCAAATACATGAGAAGGGAATGAATATTTGAACACAAAAACCTTAAGAACAAGGCTTTAATAACTGAATCAAATATCAAACAAATCAGCGTTCCTTGGATCACAAATCCAACAAGACAATCAAACAAAAGGGAATCTAAGAAAGTCTTACAAATCCCCTCAAAAGCAATATCCGAACTATCAATCCTTCCTTGATTGATCTTCAATCTTCCTTCCTTCCTTCAAAGCTTCCAGAAAATCTTCTCTTTGCTGGTTATTCTCGGCCTCCAAGCATGGTTGAACTTGTGGAAAATCCAACCCTTTATACAGGAGAATTATCTTCCAAAGATAATAATATCTTAAAAAGATAATATCCTAATAAAATATATCTTATCTCTAAAATAGATCTCCCAAATATATGATATTCCTTCCAGAAATCTAGCCCAAAAATATAAGATCTTTCCTTCCAAAAATAAAAGATCTCAGCCAAATATAATATATGTCGCCGCGTCAGGGTATTCTCTTCGGTCGGGGCGCTCCTCTAGATCACCTCGGTCGAGGTGACACTGTAGTCAACCGAGGTGAATCTCAGCTGAATGTGAAATCTCTCAAATTTGGTCCAAAGTAAATCTTCTTTGTTAATTCCTTGCTCCTTGAGTTCTCTTTTAAGCTCTTGAACGTAGCTCCAATGACTCCTTTGCTTCTTAGCTCCATTTCGACTCAAAACGTGCCATTTTACCTACGATTACAACGAAACTTGGTGTAGACCTCGATTCCCGTAATGGTAGATGAAACGACAATATAATCACATAATATACATCCAAACATTCAGATTATTGAAGATAAAACGTGTAAACAAGTCCCAAAATATAGACTATAATATATGCTATCAGTGAGCAGCATCCCGCTGGAGCTATGTGTGAAGATCGGACCTGGAGAGCCCAAGCCAGTGAAGATAAGGTTGTACATGGCGGATCGCTCCATTACCCATCCCGTGGGCATTTTGGAAGACGTTCCCGTTAAGTTAGGTAACTTCTATTTACCTATAGACTTTGCTGTACTTAATATACCCGCAGATTATCCCGTTCTTATCATTCTCAGGAGACCATTTCTAGCAACTTCGGGTTGCAATGTGGATTGTAAGAACGCCAAGTTGAAATTCAGCATTGGTGGTGATCAAGTGGAGTTTGCATTGCTTGCTGCAATGAAAGGAGAGCCGCTGGAGGATGATATCTTCAACATCTATGATGAAGAAGAATCAAGAGAATTGGTGAGCTCTATCCTTATTAATGACACTCTTGAAAGAGTTATTAGTTTTAGCTTAATGGAGGAAGGTATAGATGTTTCTTGTGATGCAGATATACGGAGCTTAAAGGCACTGGAAGCAGATCCAGGAGCTAAGATTGAGAAACTGATCCAAGAGAGGAGAAATTCAAGTTTCGGTCCCAGTTCCAGTACCTCGACCGAGGCACTTTCTGGACCAAGCGAGGTGTTCTTATCTGAAGAACATCTCGGTCACCCACTTTGGACCTCGACCGAGGTCGCGAACGAGATGATGTCAACTGAGACTTCTGAAAGTCCAGTTCTTCAATCTAATTCTACTCCACTGGAAGGAGGAAGCAAGGATCCCCCTCAGAAAGCACCCCCAGTTGTGGAGCTCAAGCCGCTTCCAAGTCACTTGAGGTATGTTTTCCTTGGACCGGATTCTACATATCCCGTTATTGTAAGTGCCTCCCTTTCCGAAACTGAATTGTCTAAACTGATGCATGTCTTGAGAAAACATCAAAAGGCTTTGGGATATACTATTGATGATCTTATTGGTATTAAGCGTTCTTTCTGCATGCATAGAATACTAATGGAAGACAATCATAAGACTTTACGGGAACCTCAAAGACGGTTAAATCCGATCATGAAAGAGGTTGTGAAGAAGGAGATTCTTAAGTTGTTGGATGCAGGTATCATATTTCCTATCTCGGATAGCAAGTGGGTAAGCTCAGTGCATGTAGTTCCGAAGAAAGGAGGGATGACCGTTGTGACGAATAAGAACAACGAGTTGATCCCAACTAGGACTGTTACGGGCTGGAGGGTGTGCATCGATTACAGGAAGCTGAACGTGGCCACTCGGAAGGACCATTTTCCACTTCCCTTCATCGACCAAATGCTCGAACGGTTAGCCCAGCATTCCCATTTTTGCTATTTAGATGGTTATAGTGGCTTCTTTCATATTCCTATCCATTCGGATGATCAAGAGAAGAACACTTTCACTTGTCCGTGGGGGACATTCGCTTATAGGAGGATTCCATTTGGATTATGTAATGCACCCACTACCTTCTAGCGCTGCATGATGGCTATCTTTTTCGAGTACATAGAGGAGATTGTTAGCATGAAATATTGTGATATTTTAGGCACGTTTTCTAAGTGTGTTTCATCCATATTAGTGTTCTTTGATAAAACATTGAAGCAATTGTGAGCTAGTTTGTCTACATTGTCGATATAGAGATCTACATGAGCTTTGTGTTGATTGTAGGCGAATAAGAGCTAAAACCGAACGGAATAAGGGAGAATGGAGATGGATTGAGCATGTCCAAGGATTGAGGACACCACAAAGGAGCTAAGGAAGATGCTAGGATGAAGAATGACACAAAACAAAGGAGATTTACGAGCAATCTATGTTCCACGCTCTAAAATACGGCCGTAATGGAGTCCACGCTCTAAACCACGGCCGTGGAACTTTGGCAACACAAGCGTGGAGCATTCCAGAGGGTTACACGGCCGTGGAAGTTGTGAAGCACCGTGATGAAATTCCACGCTCTAAACCACGCTCTAAACCACGGGCGTGGAATCCTATGGAACCGTGATTTAGGCGATCTTTTTACGTACAAATTAAAGCCACGATCTTTTACACAATGGGCTGGACACTTATTCTATCTTGCCCTATAAAAGGACGGAGGGAGAGAGATTCCGTCACCTTCGCTTACACCTCCGCTTAGACTTCGCTTACGCTTATTGCACGTGCCTAGGGTTTCAAGTGGGACGTGTGGAGATTGCTATTTTGCATCGGAGAATTGCGAAAGACTTGGAGATTTGGAAGTTACGCTTTGTCCTTAGGTTTGATTAGAAGACGGATTGACATCCCGTTCTTCGTTCTTATCAAGGATTATGATTGGTTTGTGGTATTCCGAATCTGATATACATCATCACTTTGTTTGTGAATTTGGAATTGATTTGAGATTTATTGAAGGTTTTCGAAGGTTTTCATCTTTCATTCTTTTAAATCTTCAATTTGATATCATAATGACTGTTGTTGGCTAAAACCCTTTAGCAATTCTAAGGTGAAGGGTTGATAGTTGTGGCTTAGATGATGATAGATCGATCGTAAACAGATTGGACCCTGAGAGTTAGAGAGAATCGCCGACGAACCAAAATCACGGTGTGTTCTTGAGTTCCACGGCCGTGGAATCTCAAGATCCACCCGTAATTTCCCTTAGTTTACGAACCTTGCTTTTACTTTAATCCAAAGTTAAAGATTTGCTTTAACTTAGTCTTGGCTTGCCTTTTCTAGGTGGTAGTGAAGCCTCAATAACCTCTACTTCGATTTCGAGTGTCACAACCTTGATCGGTTTAGTTAGTCTTGATCCTTGGGTTACAAGTTTGGGTATTTGAGATTAATTCTTGTCTTTAGATCCTTCCTATATTGAAGCCTCAACAACCTTTATAGAGAGTGTCCTTAGATAAGTCATATAAAGCCTTGGAACTTCACCGTACATTGCTTTGCATTAGTATACCTTTGCAACTCTTAACTCTGTCCTTATATCTTGAGTATATCTTGAATCGATTGCCACAGCTGGATTCCTGGATCTTTAGAATTGTTGTTTTCCCAATATTTACAAAGCTTCATACATTTACTTGCTTGACAATTCTATAATTGGATTTAACCCCCCAAATCCCTGTGTTCGATACTCTGGAGTTCTTGCTTAACTATATCGATCCGTACACTGCGGGTTCGCTTGCTTGATTCTAGTTTTATAAATTTAAGATTTATTTGCACGCACGCTAAGTGGCGAACAAGTTTTTGGCGCCGTTGCCGGGGATTTGGTCTAGGCCGAATTCGGTTATCGGTTGTCAAGCTTGGGAGCTTTTCCCTTGTTATTTGATATCTCTTCGAGTGTATGCGCAGGTCTAGGAACAACGAAGGCCTCTTACCTCTTGATCAAGAGCTTGAGAGGACTTTGAGGAGAAAGCTTAAGGAAAGAAAAATGGCTAAAGAAAGAGAACGTGATTACCAAACGGAGTTGGCGGAAAAGGAAGCTCAACTCCAATGGAGTGAGAAGACTCGTAGGGAAGAAATGGATCGTCATCAAACGAAGGTTGATGATCTATCGGACATGATGTTTCAAATGAGGCTGGAAATAAACAACCTCAAGAAGACAAAGAGAAGAAGGAGGCCATTAAGATCGGTTAGAGCAAACTCATCCAATGAGGATAGCGACTCTTCCATGCCACCACTAGAGGAAATTGATCCAACGATCAATGTGAACCCGTTCTTTCCATGGCCAGCTGCCAATCGCCGTGTTCCAGCTAGAGGTGTGAGAGTCGAACGAGTAGATGAGGAACCAAGAACTCTTGGCCAAAGGATGGATCCAACGCAGCAACCACGCCGTTTAGGTGTGAACTTTGATGTTGATGATGCACAAGGGTTTAGCTTCAACCCGCAAGTTATTACCATTGTCCGCCAAAATCAATTTGGGGGAACAAGCGTTGAATCTCCACATCAACATCTACAAAATTTTGAGATCATGATGGAGACAATGAAGCCAAAGAATGCAACTACCAACAGCTATAAACTCAAGCCTTTCTTTTTCTCCTTGAAAGGGAAAGCATTGTCTTGGTACCAAGCTCTTCCAAGTGGGAAACTTGAAACATGGGAGGATCTTTCTTCAGAATTCCTCACTAAGTTCTTTCCGCCATCTAAAACGGTGGAGTTGAGAGGTAAGATTAATGCATTTTCTATGAGATCTAACGAAAGTTTGTTTCAATCTTGGGAAAGATTTCAGGATTTGCTATTGGATTGTCCACATCATGGCATATCCAAATTGGCGCTATTGGAGATATACTATAAGGGGCTGGATGTGGAGACACAATTCAAGCTCCAATCCCTTTCATGTGATACATTCATGGACATGAGGGAAGATGACGCTTGGGACTTCATTGAGAAGCAAGCGCGAGTTATTGAGAAGTATTCTCATCGGAAAGTGGAGGCGAATCATGTGGAGCAACGAGCAAAGCTATCACAAGCAGCTCAAACTCAAATCTTTTCTCTCAATACGGAGATTAAAGAGTTGAAGGAAGCCATCAAAACCAACTTTCCAAAGCACAAGGAACAAGATGTAGGTTATTTGGGCAACAACAATAACCACAACGGAAATGAGAATACAAACCGCAACACCCGGAACAACAACCGGAACAATTGGAACAATAACAACAACAACCGGAACAACAATTGGAACAACAATAGGGGTTCAAAAAACAACAATTGGCGCCCCAACCAACAAAATTCCGGTAATTCTTATTCCAATTCAGGAAATTCACTAACTCCACCTTCCTCTTCTTCCACTCCTTTGAAAAGCCAGGGGCAAACATCTAATGGTGGAAGTACTTCGGGGAAAGAGAAGCCCGATCCCTTGTTGGAGACAATTTTGGGCAAGCTTAAAGGATTGGAGACTCGCATCATCAAGGTTGATGATCACATAACTAAGGTTGATAAAGCCCAAAAGGTTTTAGAAAACCAAATGTTTAGCCATGCGGAGGAAGTTCCTAGGAATCAAGGGAAACTTCCAGGAAAGACGGAGGACAACCCAAAAGGAAGGGTGATGGCAATCACAACTAGGAGCGGAATAACAACTACCGACCCACAGCCTAAGTTTGTAGAAGTCCCCGTTGAGAAGGACAAAGAAAAGGGGAAGGAGAAGGAAGATGTCTACGTTCCTCCTCCAGCTTACAAACCTCCCCTACCGTTCCCGCAATTTAGAACAAGAGCGCGTCTAGACAAGCAATTTGGTAAGTTTATTGAACTCATGAGCAAACTGCATATTAATATACCTTTCATTGATGCAATTGTAGGTATGCCGGCTTCTAGAAAGTTCCTAAAGGAGATCCTCTCTAACAAGAGAAAGCTAGAGGATTTTGGAGAGGTTAAGATGAGTTCGGATTCATCGGATCTCATCAAAACCATGAAAGAGAAGATGCCCCCAAAGCTAATGGATATGGGGTCATTTTATATTCCCATAGGAGTGGGAGATGTCACATATGATGCATTATGTGATTTGGGAGCAAGCGTGAGCATCATCCCGCTTGCCTTATGCAGGAAGATCGGTTTAGGCGATCCTAAACCGGTAAAGATGACGTTGTACATGGCGGATCGTTCCATAACTCGTCCCGTCGGTATAGTTGAAGACGTCCCGGTCAAGCTTGGTAAGTTCTATGTTCCTATAGATTTTGTTGTGCTTGGCATTCCTGCAGATAGTCCGGTCCTGATCATTCTCGGAAGACCGTTTCTTGCAACATCCAGCTGTATAGTCGATTGCAAGAATGCTAGACTCGCCTTTGACATAGGAGAAGAAAAGGTAGAGTTCGTCCTTTCCACTCTAGTGAAGGAACCAGCCTTCGATGAGGATATATTCAATATTCATGAAGAAGAGCTATCTAGAGAGGAGGTAAGTTCTATTCTCTTCAAAGATCCCTTGCAAAAAGTTCTTTCTATGAGCATAATGGATATAGGGGAAGAAGAGGAGTTCAATGAGGCAATTGAAGCCTTAGAGACACAAGAAGAAGTATGTGAAGAAGAGTTCGAGAAACTCCACGATGAGGCAGAAAACGTACGGATCCACGGTCAGACGGCCTTTTCCACGGCCGTGAATTTCACCAACAAAAGCGTGGAGCACTCCAGAGAGTTACACGGCCGTAGAGGAAATAGAGGCACCGTATTTACTTTCCACGCCCAAAATCACGGCCGTGGAGAAGGCAAGGGTCCCGTAATTTTGGGTGAATCCGAAGGAAATTGTGTTTCTTCCACAACTTCTCTTGATTCTTCTCCAACACCTTCTACTTCCTTAGACACTTCTAAGGTACCATCGGATATTCCTCAAGAGCCATTGGAGACTCCTATAGTGATGGAATTGAAGCCACTTCCTACACATCTAAGGTACGCATTTCTTGGACCTAATTCTACCTTTCCGGTAATTGTTAGTTCCGATTTAAGCATAGATGAACATAGTAAGCTTATGGTTGTCCTTAAGAAACATAGGAAAGCCTTAGGATATACTATAGAGGATTTAGTGGGAATCAAACCTTCCCTATGCATGCATAAGATCTTAATGGAAGAGGATTTTAGAACTTCGCGACAACCTCAAAGGCGGTTAAATCCGACCATGAAGGAGGTTGTCAAGAAGGAAATTCTTAAACTACTTGATGCAGGTATCATCTATCCTATCTCCGATAGCAGGTGGGTGAGTCCCGTACAAGTGGTTCCGAAGAAGGGAGGAATGACGGTCATCACCAATAAAAACAATGAACTCATTCCTACACGAACCGTAACAGGATGGCGGATGTGTATAGACTACCGCAAGCTAAACAACGCGACGAGGAAGGATCACTTCCCACTACCCTTCATCGATCAAATGCTTGAAAGGTTAGCGCAACATTCACACTTTTGCTATCTTGACGGTTATAGTGGTTTCTTTCAGATCCCGATACACCCGGATGATCAAGAGAAGACCACGTTCACGTGCCCGTGGGGTACGTTTGCCTATAGGAGGATGCCGTTCGGGCTTTGCAACGCCCCAGCCACCTTTCAAAGGTGCATGATAGCCATCTTCTTTGAATATATAGAGGAAATCATGGAGGTTTTTATGGATGACTTCTCCGTTTATGGTTCCTCTTTTGACAATTGTCTTTCTAACCTTGCTCTTGTATTATAAAGATGTGAAGACACTAACCTAGTTCTTAATTGGGAAAAGTGTCAATTTATGGTGAAAGAAGACATTGTATTAGGACACTTAATCTCTAGTAGAGGAATTGAGGTGGATAAAGCTAAGATAGAGACAATAGAAAAGCTTCCTCCCCCAACTTCGGTGAAAGGGATAAGAAGTTTTCTAGGACATGCTGAATTTTATAGGCGTTTCATAAAGGATTTCTCTAAGATATCAAAGCCGCTTACTAATTTATTGATGAAGGATGCAGTTTTTGAGTTTTCGTAGGAATGCCTAGATGCGTTTAATATGATTCGGGAAGCTCTAATCTCAGCACCGATTATCCAACCTCCGGATTGGAATCTTCCCCTTGAGGTTATGTGTGATGCAAGTGACATAGCTATAGGAGATGTCCTAGGGCAAAAGAAAGAAGGACGAACCCACGCTATCTACTACGCTAGCAAAACGCTAGATGAGGCGCAGCTCAACTACGCTACTACCGAAAAGGAATCCATAGCTATTGTATATGCAATTGACAAATTTCTCTCTTATCTTGTAGGTGCAAAGGTGATTGTATACACGGATCATGCTGCGATCCGGTATCTCCTTGCAAAGAAGGATGCGAAGCCAAGGCTAATTAGATGGATTCTTCTCCTACAAGAATTCGATCTAGAGATCCGCGACAAGAAGGGTTCGGAAAATTCTGTTGCGGATCATTTGAGTCGTCTAACACATCTAGAGGACGACCATCTACCTATAGATGACTCCTTTCCGGACGAGCATTTACATATCATAGAGGAGTGCATCGATGTGATCACCAAAGGTAACGAATCATGGTTTGCTGATTTTGTTAACTATTTGGTTTGTCAAGAATTACCACCCGGATTATCCTACGCACAAAGAAAGAAGTTCTTTAAGGATGTTCGGGAATACTTTTGGAATGAACCTCTCCTCTTTAAGAGAGGTCCGGACGGTATTATTTGGCGATGTGTGCCGGAAGATGAGATGCAAAGTGTCATCCATCATTATCATTCACTACCTTGTGGAGGACACGCTATTTCGAACAAGACTAGCGCTAAGGTATTGCAATCTGGATTCTTTTGGCCTACTCTATTTAAAGATGTGCAAACCTTTGTTTCCTGTTGCGATGCTTGTCAAAGAACAGGAAATATATCTAGGAGGAATGAGATGCCTCTCAACAACATCCAAGAGGTAGAGATCTTTGACGTTTGGGGAGTAGACTTCATGGGACCTTTCCCATCATCTTGTGGGAACCAATACATACTTTTAGCGGTGGATTATGTTTCGAGATGGGTTGAAGCAATTGCCTCTCCCACCAATGATGCCATGGTAGTGGTTAAGTTCTTTAACAAGACCATCTTCCCACGATTTGGGACACCACGGACTATCATTAGTGATGGAGGTTCTCACTTCATTGCCCGGCGTTTCGAAGCTCTTTTAGCTAAGTATGGGGTGACTCACAAGATCGCCACCCCTTACCATCCACAAACTAGTGGACAAGTGGAGATCTCAAACCGGGAGATCAAAGGAATCCTAGAGAAGACGGTTTCAAGAACTAGGAAGGATTGGTCTTTGAAGCTAGATGATGCATTATGGGCATACTGGACTGCATATAAGACTCCCATCGGAACTACGCCATACAACCTTATGTATGGGAAGTCTTGCCACTTACCGGTAGAGTTGGAGCACAAGGCGTATTGGGCAATAAAGTGGTTGAACTTCAGCATGAAGGAGGCGGGAGAGAAGCGTCTCTTGGACCTTAATGAGCTTGAAGAACTTCGCTTGAACGCCTATGAAAACGCCAAGATCTATAAAGAAAGAGCGAAGCGTTGGCATGATAAGCATATCATCCAAAAGGACCTCAAAGAAGGAGATCAAGTTCTCCTCTTCAATTCAACGCTTCGTCTCTTTCCAGGTAAGCTTAAATCTCGTTGGACTGGACCTTTTCTAATCAAGCATGTTTTTCCCCATGGTGCAGTTGAAGTATGGGGTGAAAAGGGCGGAAGCTTTAAGGTGAACGGTCAACGACTCAAGAAGTATACACCGGAACTCCAAGCTGAAGAGTTCGCGCCCACCACACTCGAATAAGTGCGAATATGGTCTAGCTACGGACCTTAAACAAAGTGCTTCTTGGGAGGGAACCCAAGGTATTGCATTCACATTCTTGTTTTTGATTCATAGATTAGATTAGTATAGACGTTTTGCTTTGTTTTGCCTTCGATGCCTTCCGGTATGTTCGTGTTTTTGGATGTAGGAACAGTGGAAAAGAAAGGGGGAAGGAAAAGTTTGAAGAAAATTGACGAAACTTGGACTTTGACACATTACAGAGAGTTCCACGGCCAAAACCACGGCCGTGACAGCTACAGTGACCGTAATTTTCAAAAGCCTGAGAAAAATCACCAAAACCACGGTTCTGTACATTTCCACGGCCGTGGAACCCCCCGATAGACCGTGATTTTCAAATTTTTTACGGCCACTATAAAAACCACGTTTCTTCACAAAACACACACAATTAGCCAATTCCACGCCCTCTTTCGCCGAATCCTTTCCCCATCTCCCAATTCCTCGTTCGTTAATCGTTTTTAATGATTCTTTGGCCAAAACTGAAGCAATTTCCGTCACCAACAAGATCCAAGCAACAATTCGAGCGGCAATTCACCGGAGAAGACAGAATTCGGATTCCAAAATCCAAAAACCTAGGTTTTTCGTTCTTTCTCTCTCTTCGTCGATTCGGCTTCATTTTTGCTAGAATTTTTAGGAGAACTGATTGGAATTGGACTGAAATTAGTCTAGGGCTGCTTGTTGTTGAGTTTGGTGTGATTCTGCTGAGTTTTGCAAATTTGCGAGATGAACCATGGTCTCTGGGCTTTCCACGGCCGTGGAACCTGAAGAACAGGCCGTGGTTTTTGACAGAAAATGGATTTTGTAAGGAGAGTGTCTAATAGAAATAAGAATAAGAAAAGGAAAGGCAACTCCTCTTCCTCTTCTAGAGCACCACCAGCTGAGCCTCCATCACCCCCATCATCACCATCACCACCTCCCCCTAGGATCCCTACTATCCATGAGGATCATCTAGATGCCTTAGAGAGGATCCATAAGAGGACTATCATAGGACCTAGGTACCTACTACTTGAGGAGCTAGAGCCCTTGCATGTGATAGGGGATCTCACTTGGCTATTGGATAGAGCCGGCTTAGTCATCTTCTCCGCTATTTGGGAAGATGCTTATGAGGAGATTACTAGGGAGTTTGTAGTTTCCTTTGAGCACAGTCATGTTGACAGGACAGTTTCTTTCCGGCTGATGGAGAGAAACTATGATTTCTCTATTAGAGAGTTTGGAGCCTTCTTTGGGTTCTAGGAGACCTTCAATGGTCGATTCCCTAGTGGCGTATACGCCAAGGATTTCTGGGAGGAGATTGCCATGATTTACGCCAGCGAGGACCGCTGGCAACCTGCTGATACCAAGGCTAAGCTGATCTACCACCTAGCCTTGAAGATTGCCCATAGAGTGCTTTCTGAGTGTCTCTTCCCTAGGACGGAGACACCTCAGAACATCAAGACAGACGAGTTATTCTTGCTTTACAGTATGTTATACGGCAGGCCAGCTGACTTTGCCATCCTCTTAGCTGCTACTATGAGCAAGCTAAAGAATAAGAGGGCATGCAACATTGGATACGGTGGGATGGTCACCCACCTTGCTAGACAGTTAGGGGTAGACTTCTTCGCTTGCACCCGCATTGCAGCTAGACCCCTAGGACTTCAAAGCCTCATGACTAGAGGCATCATCTTCCCCACACATAGAGGTCCACCGTATGCTGCTATGCCTTGGGAGAGTAGGACAGGGAGAGGGATTGAGTGGCTTCCTGAGTATTCCATTATGGTTGGACGCCATAACTGGAAGGAGACGTTCGCTGCCATGCATGCGAACATATTAGTAGCCCCTCCCTATGTTCCACCACCACTAGTTGTAGAGGAGGAGATGAGAGGGGATGACGAGTTTGAGGGAGGAGGACATGATCATGACTTTGGAACCTTTCCAGATCAGCCGGATGCAGTTCCTGACCATCCTAGACACTCTCCCCGCCCCGCTAGAGCTTCTGGCTCTTCCTCTCGCCGTGCTAGTGTGAGCGAGAGGCCGACTTAGATGGAAGATCCTCCTACTTGGTATAGCACTCAGCCGGATTGGATGGGAGCTCCACCACCTTGGCATGCACAGCCACCACCTGCACCAGCACCTTCAGATGCACCGGCATGGTACAGCCAACCGCCTGGTTGGTATGAGCAGTTGCTAGAGTGGGCTACCGACCTTTCCAGCAGGGTCGGAGCCTTGGAGATCCGTGCAGATGCTAGGGATGCACGAGCCGGCGATCATGACCGCATGATGAGAGACATATACCGCCAGCAGTTTGGGCGGAACTATGATCCCAGCTTCTTCCCGTTTCCACCTCCACCGGCACCACAGTGAGGATGATTGATGATCCACCGTTCTAGCCACTCCATCACCGTTTTGTGAGTTCTTTTTCTTTCTTTCTTTTCTTCTTTTTCTTTTTGAACATTAGGGACATTGTTTGTTCCAAGTATGGGGTGGGGTGTGACTAATCGTTTGTAATAACTCTTACTCACTTTATATGCTTTTATCGAGACTACCTTGCATGTTCATTCTATTGTTACACGTTTCATTATTGCATTGCATGAAAAAGCTTTTGAAAAATTTTGAAAATTTTGTGCTTCTAAGGATAGAGATGATTTCTATGATAATCACTACTTGTGAATTGAGTTTTGATGACAATCGCATGCTTAAACAAATAGTGAATTGGAAAGAAATTGAATGAGTTGATTTTTCCTCTTTTGCAAGTTTCATAATGTGATGAGTGTTACCTAAATCATATTGAGAAATCAAGGTTGAAATCACATGATAAGTTCTTATACTTCCTTTTGAGATGATTAAGGCAATTTGATTTTCTTTCTTCTTTCTCTGATCATTTAGCCCCTCAATGAAATTATGACCTCCTTTACCTATCCGGAAATTTGGAGGAGTTGATATTTGGCATGTTTGATGTGGGAGGGCCATGAAAGCAATATTTTGCATTCAAAAGAATAGAAAGAAATTATAGGTTTGGGGAAGTCAATCATGACGATGAGTAACTCGACACCATTCACATAGCCGGGTGTTTGTGTCTTGCCAAAGTCGGATTGAGCGATATTCCTAGCGGATTATGGTATGTGCAACAAGGGTTTGAGGCATCTCGTAAAAATGAGAAACGCCAATCTCCTAGGCTTCGGTTTTTGTGCACCTCTATCCATTACTCCATAAGTAAAGTCGAAAAATGAATTGAAAAGAAGAGAGCGAAGCTCTAAGTTGAAAGTGTTGCGGAAACCGCAAGAAAAAAAAAGGAAAAGAGTTAGTTATCCACTTTCCCGGATTCATGCACCACATTCCTTAAAGTTTTCCTTCCCTTTTCCGCATTCTAGACCTTGTTTGAAAGTCCTTAAGATCAAGAGAATGATATATGACTTGGTGATCTAAATTGAAGTTTCTTGTGTTTGATTTTGATAATGTTTGAAGGTTATGATGTTTACATGGAAGTTTGATCAATTTATGAGCTTTCTTTACTCTTTACTCTTTGATTATGTGTATGAAAGTCTTATAAACGAATGAAGCAAGATTTGAGAATGACCTATTGACTAGAAAGCACATTCATCTAAAAGAAGTTTTGTTTTGAGAGTGTACACATATTTCATCCTAACTTGAGTTTTAAAGCTTTTGAAAGACCTTGCTTGGGGACAAGCAAGTGGCAAGTATGGGGTTATTTGTTAGCATGAAATATTGTGATATTTTCGGCACGCTTTCTAAGTGTGTTTCATCCATATTAGTGTTCTTTGATAAAGCATTGAAGCAATTGTGAGCTAGTTTGTCTACATTGTCGATATAGAGGTCTACATAAGCTTTGTGTTGATTGTAGGCGAATAAGAGCTAAAACCGAACAGAATAAGGGAGAATGGAGATGGATTGAGCATGTCCAAGGATTGAGGACACCACAAAGGAGCTAAGGAAGATGCTAGGATGAAGAATGACACAAAACAAAGGAGATTTACGAGCAATCTATGTTCCACGCTCTAAAATACGGCCGTAATGGAGTCCACGCTCTAAACCACGGCCGTGGAACTTTGGCAACACAAGCGTGGAGCATTCTAGAGGGTTACACGGCCGTGGAAGTTGTGAAGCACCGTGATGAAATTCCACGCTCTAAACCACGCTCTAAACCACGGGCGTGGAATCCTATGGAACCGTGATTTAGGCGATCTTTTAACGTACAAATTAAAGCCACGATCTTTTACATAATGGGTTGGACACTTATTCTATCTTGCCCTATAAAAGGACGGAGGGAGAGAGATTCCGTCACCTTCGCTTACACCTCCGCTTAGACTTCGCTTACGCTTATTGCACGTGCCTAGGGTTTCAAGTGGGACGTGTGGAGATTGCTATTTCGCATCGTAGAATTGCGAAAGACTTGGAGATTTGGAAGTTACGCTTTGTCCTTAGGTTTGATTAGAAGACGGATTGACATCCCGTTCTTCGTTCTTATCAAGGATTGCGATTGGTTTGTGTTATTCCGAATCTGATATACATCATCACTTTGTTTGTGAATTTGGAATTGATTTGAGATTTATTGAAGGTTTTCGAAGGTTTTCATCTTTCATTCTTTTAAATCTTGAATTTGATATCATAATGACTGTTGTTGGCTAAAACCCTTTAGCAATTCTAAGGTGAAGGGTTGATAGTTGTGGCTTAGATGATGATAGATCGATCGTAAACAGATTGGACCCTGAGAGTTAGAGAGAATCGCCGACGAACCAAAATCACGGTGTGTTCTTGAGTTCCACGGCCGTGGAATCTCAAGATCCACCCGTGATTTCCCTTAGTTTACGAACCTTGCTTTTACTTTAATCCAAAGTTAAAGATTTGCTTTAACTTAGTCTTGGCTTGCCTTTTCTAGGTGGTAGTGAAGCGTCAACAACCTCTACTTCGATTTCGAGTGTCACAACCTTAATCGGTTTGGTTAGTCTTGATCCTTGGGTTACAAGTTTGGGTATTTGAGATTAATTCTTGTCTTTAGATCCTTCCTATACTGAAGCCACAACAACCTTTATAGAGAGTGTCCTTAGATAAGTCATATAAAGCCTTGGAACTTCACCGTACATTGCTTTGCATTAGTATACCTTTGCAACTCTTAACTTTGTCCTTATATCTTTAGTATATCTTGAATCGATTGCCACAGCTGGATTCCTAGATCTTTAGGATTGTTGTTTTCCCAATATTTACAAAGCTTCATACATTTACTTGCTTGGCAATGCTATACGTGGATTTAACCCCCCAAATCCCTGTGTTCGATACTCTGGAATTCTTGCTTAACTATATCGATCCGTACACTGCGGGTTCGCTTGCTTGATTCTAGTTTTATAAATTTAAGACTTATTTGCACGCACGCTAAGTGGCGAACAGAGATCATGGAGGTATTTATGGATTTTTCAGTATATGGTTCCTCTTTTGATGATTACTTATCTAAACTTTCTCTAGTGCTACAACGATGTGAAGACACTAATGTCGTTTTGAATTGGGAGAAGTGTCACTTTATGGTTAATGAAGGAATTGTGCTAGGTCACCTCATTTCCAACCGAGGTATTGAGGTCGATCGAGCTAAGATCGAGACTATTGAGAAACTTCCTCCCCCTTGTTTTGTTAAGGGTGTGCGGAGTTTTCTCGGGCATGTAGGTTTCTACAGGAGGTTCATCAAGGATTTCTCGAAGATTTCTAAACCACTCACTGAACTCTTGAATAAAGATGTTGTTTTTGCGTTTTCGTAGGAATGCCTTGATGCGTTTTACAGGATAAAGGAAGCATTGATTTCCGCTCCCATTATCCAACCTCCGGATTGGACCTTGCCCTTTGACATCATGTGTGATGCGAGTGATGTGGCCGTAGGAGTGGTACTTGGACAAAAGAAGGATGGCCGGACCAACTCCATTTACTATGCTAGCAAGACGCTAGAAGCGAAAGTTATTGTTTACACTAACCATGCAGCTATTCGTTACTTACTTGCTAAGAAGGATGCGAAGCCGCGTCTTATTCGATGGATTCTTTTGCTTCAAGAGTTTGATCTAGAGATTCGTGATAAGAAGGGGTCCGAGAATTATGTTGCGGATCACCTCATCCGGCTACCTCCCTCTTCACGCGAGAAGGACGACATACCCATAGATGACTCATTTCCCGACGAGCATTTGCATTTGCTGGAACGTTTGATAGACTTGTTTATCTCACCCTGATAGGTGATCGAATCACTATCATTTAGGGTAGTTTTTAGAGTCTTTTTATTGCATTAGTGTCAGTTTATGCTACTAACTCCTTGGTCCGGAAGAAGACTAAAAGAAGCTAAAGAAGGAGTTATAAGCACTTAAGAGTGAAGATCGATCACGAAGCAAAGCTTCTGTTGCCTCACCGCCCCAACGGGTCCTTGCAGCCGCCCCTACGGATGACGTTTTCCACTAGAGCGCTCCCTGCGTCTTCGCCAGCGCTTGCCATGAAGTATGCCATCGCCCCTACGCCACTCCTTGGCGCCCTTGCGGTGACCTGCCCTGAAGAAATAAAGACCAGCTCCCCTGTGTTTCCCACTGCGCCCCTGCCTACGCCTCAACCTAGGAGGTGGAAGGTGAAGAGGCTGTGTCACCGCTCCTGCGCCGACATAGGGACGCTGTTCGCTCAAAAAGGTGTGCGTCAAAGTCTTAATATTTATATCTAGAACTCAAAAGCAAAGCGAACCCGTAGTGTACGGATCGGCTGTAGAAAGGTAAGAATTCCAGAGTCGAACTCAGGGATTTGGTGGGAAAATTTCCAAATTCAATTATCTAGCGAAAGTATAAAAGCTTTTGTAATATGATAAAGAGAGAAATGATTCCAAGGATTCAAGTATCCGATTTAGGCTTTCGATTCAAGACACTTCTATAGGTATAGGACAGAATTTATATTGCCAAGATTAATTGTTCAAAGGTAGGATTCGTACGATGAAGTTCCGAAACCTATATGACTAATCTATAGGTTCTCTCTATAAGGGTTGTTGAGGCTGCAATATAGAAAGATCTAAAGACAGGAATTATGTTCAAACTAACTATCTAAAACTCCAGGATATGACTCTCCAAAGTATGAATAGAAAGTACACTTAAAATCTTAATAAAGGATGTTGAGTCACTTTATTACCCAAATCTTGCAATCTTAATCTATTAAATGTAGAAACAGGTTTGAAGTGCATCCAAACATTCAATTAGAGGATAAAAAGGTAAATCAAGATTGGGATTTAGACAAAGATTAGTTTTGGTTAAAGATTGATTCAATTAAAGTTCGTCAGAAGGATAAATCGTGCTGTTCATAAGAAAAATCGGCCGATTTTCCTCAAGAACAGCCCGATTTTCCTGTTTGTCGCAAAACTAAAATCTAAATTCTCAGGGTCCTAATGTTTGAATGAGTTCAGTCTATCATCATCTAAGCCTTAATCATCAACTATTCTCCCCAGAATCACAAGGTTTTTAGCCAACCATTTTCAAAATCGAATCAAATTAATTATTGAAGAAGATATCGCAAAGAAACCAATTCTTGAAACGAAAAATTCTATAACTTTCAAATCTGTAAAACAATCGTCAAATCTGTTCAAAGTATCTCTCAACAACTCAATTTCGTGTTCACAAACCACAAACAAGACAATGGAATGGAGAAATCTCACAATCAAAGATCAAGAATGACTTTCCGGCAAAAGCTCTTCAATCTCTCTCCAAGAATCGTTGATTTCTCTAAAACGTGTAAAGATTCTTTGGTGCGACCTCCTCGTCTTCGTTCGTAGGGTTCTCTTCTATAGTTTCTTGCCGATGGGCCGTTTGGCAAAACTCTCCTCCAGCCCAAATTAATTGGGCTTTATGTCGTCTTTTCATTTGGCCGAATCGTGAAGAAAATCGACCCAGTCGATTTAGGTACAAAACCGTTCGATTTCATCCAATGAAAATCGTCCGATTTATATATATATTGGCACGATTTTCTTCAACAGAAAGTGCTCTTCTTTTGCTTCGTCTTCTATGCTTCTCCTTTGCAATTCCTTAGCTCTTTGTGATCCTTCTAAGACTCCTTTAGCTTCCTTAACATCCTTAGATGCTTCTTGCTCCATTTTTGCTTCCAATTCAACTCTATTTACCTGTAATTCATCAAAATCTCGTGTAGACCTCTATTTCCGACAATTGATTGAATAGAACATAAAAGGTATGCAAAATCCCTCTAAATGCAAGGTAAATAGAGATAATGTGCTGCAATATGCATGAATATGATGATACATAATTCATGTCATCAAAATACCCCATACTTGTCTCTTGCTTGTCCCTAAGCAAGACTCAAATTCAGAATATAAGATGTCATGGATTATGTATGTATGAAACTCAAAAACTTTTCTTTTTGGTAGTGCTCCTTTTCATTGGATCGCTCTCAAAGTGATATTTCAAGGCATAAAAGGGGCAAAGCATGTATCAATGATAACTATAAGATGAACAAACTCCCTTTTCTTTCTTGAAGGCATAAATAAAGAATATGATAAAGGTGTAGAGGCAATCAAATTCAAACAAATCTAAGCCATTAAGTCTTAAACACATGCATAAAAGTCTCAAGGTCTTCTAATCAAAGAAAGGGTTCAAGAAACGTATTAAGGGAAGGAGTTCTTTTTGGCGATTGTGGTGCTAATCCGGGAAAGAGGAACACATAACACCTTCAAGAATTTTCTTCACCGCACATGCTTCGCATGTAGAAAGTTTTGCTTTCATTATACTTTACTTTTTGAGAGTATGGACAGCGGTGCACAAAAACCGAAGCCTAGGAGATCGGCGTTTCTCAATTTCGAGATGCCTCAAACCCTTGATGCACATACCATATCCCGTTAGGACTTGTCGTTCAATCGGACTTTGGCAAGACACAAACACCCGGCTATGTGAATGGTGCCGAGTTACTCATCCTCATGTTCAACGTCCCCAAACTTATGAAATTTTTGCACTTTTTCAATACATTTTCCTTGGCCCTCCCACATCAAACATGCCTTTTTCAATCACCTATCCTAATTCCCGGATGGTAAGAGGAGGGTTACATATTTCATTGAGGAGCTAGCATGATCAAGATATGAGAAAAGAAAAGAAGTGAATTGCCTTAGTCATCCTTAAATGGTGTAAAAGAACTTGCAATATAGCTTCGACTATTATTTCATTCTCTCATCAAAACAACTAAATCATATAACTTATTCGTGTATTCAAGTAACAAAAGCAATTTCCTTCATGCTATAATCAAAATCTCAACATAACTAAGCATCTTTTTGCCTATCCATATACACGATTTTCATCATAGAGGTCATTTCCATATAAGAAGCACTTAAAATTCTTGAAAATAGGTTTTGAAAAAGTTCATGCAAATGCGAGTGTCATAATAGAAAGCAAGCCGTGCAAGAGTTATTACAAGCCAAATTGTCAAGAGTAGTGGAAAGTACATAGAGTGCTAGAATGAAACATAAGGTATTGTAAGTACCCCCACCCCATACTTGACATCCACATTGTCCCCAATGTCAAAATCAAGCATAAGAAGGAGAAAAATACTTACAATGTAAAAGAAGTGGAAGCTCAATCCTCTGTCGGTGGTGGAGGTGGTGGATATGGGTACATCGGTGCGGAGGGATCGTAGAAGTGGCCGAACTGGTGGTAGTACATGTCCCTCATCTGGCCATCATAGGATGAATGCCTAGCGTCCGTCTCCTCCCTGTAGTTCCTGAACTGTGTGTTCAGGGTGTCATAATCGGTGCGGAGGACACGGTAGTCGGTGCTGAGGCTCTGGAAGCTAGTGACTAGCTCCCTGAAGTGGCGTGGAGCTCGGCGTCCTCGTCTAGGGCCTGGAGTATGTGCATAAGAGTGTCGAGGTGGCTGCATGTCATCCTCCGTCTCCTCATCCTGCCTGCTAGTCCTGCTCGGTCCTGCTCCATGAGTGTCAGTGTCCATGGCATCCGTAGCATGCCCGCTATGGGTATCGCTCTCAAACTCGAGCATAGTCTCCTGTCCTCCGTCCTCCTCCTCCTCTGAGTCACCTGCATCATCATCATAATAAGTAGGAGGTGAGAACTCCTCAAGCATCGCCTCAAAGGTCTCCTTCCAGTTCCTCTTATTCCGAATGGTGTATTCGGATTTCCATATGATCTCGGATGGCTTCTTCTTCGGATCCCTGTGCCATGGCATCGGCACATGAAGAGTTCCTCTCCCACGAGGAATCAAGACCTATCGAACCACCAACCTCTGCGAGCCTAAAGGAAGGGCACTCTCAGCTAGAGTGCATCCCGAGAAGTCATAACCTAGAGTCCTAGCCACATGAGTGACCAAGCCTCCTGCGCAGATGTCACCCTTGGCTTTGTTGGCTATCTTTCCTAGATAGTCAGCAAGCATGGTGGAGATGTCGGGAGTGGTGGTGGATGTCATGCAGTAGAGGATAAAAAGCTCATCAGCCTTGAGCTTCTGCGGAGTCTCAGTCCGGGCAAACAAACTCTCACTGAGTATCCTATGCACTACCTTGAAGGAAAGGTTGTACATACTTGTTTCCTTGGAGTTTCCGGGTCTCCACTTATCCCCTCCGTACTCTCCTACGGAAATAGCCTCCCAAAAATCACTAGCATTGAGGCCTCTAGCAAATGTGCCTGCATCTGAATAAGAAAAGCCAAACAAGTCGCCAAAAGCATCAATAGACAAAGTGTGGTCTTGGCTCATGAGGCGGAAAGTGACCATCCTTTCCCTAGGATCGTGCTCAAACGTGCTAAGGAATTCTAGGGTGATCTCCCTATAAGCATCTTCCCTGATCGTAGCAAACTGTCTCAACCCTGCTCTATCAAGCATCATATCAACATCCTCTCGAACATATAACGAATCTAAGTCATCAAGTACTATGTAGCGAGGAGGGGTGAATGGGCGATCTATAATGCGTTCATAGCGTTTCTTATGCTTGGATAGGGGAGGGGGAAGCTTAGGGATGTTGGTAGGTGGTGGTGGAGGTGGGGCAGGGGCTTTTGAAGAAGATCCCTTCTTCTTCCCCGTGTTTCTAGTTATCCTCTTGACAAGATCCATTCTAAGTCCTAAAAATCGACCTGTTCTTCACAAAAATCGGCCGATTTTTCTGGGCTGGGTCGATTTTTATCTCGATTTCAATGATTCTCACAATTCTGTAAAGTTTTGTTCAATCTATCACCACACACAGTTCTCTACAATGAATCCTAAGCAAATTCCTGTATCAATTCCAACAACAAAGCACTTCCTAGGCAACTTCGATTTCAAGTGAGAAAACTTAGGTTTTGGAAAGAAACTGAATTCCTTATGGAGCAGTCGATTGCCGTGCGTGTTGTTGTTAGATCCGTGTTCCTTGTTGAAAATGCTTCAGTTTGGAGCCAAGAATCTCTTGAAATGGTTAAGGAATGAGGATTTGAGGGTGTGGCGATTTTTCGGCGTTCTTGAGAGAGGGAAGTCGAGAGTTGGAGATGTGTGAATGAAGAAGATCGAGTGTGAAGTCCTTATATAGGGTCGACGATTTCTGAAGAAAATCGGCCGATTTTTCTGGTCGATTTATTTGTCGGGCGATTTATCTTTCTAACTGAAAAAATCGGACGATTTATTTTGGCAGGTCGATCTTCAGGTCGATTTTTGTTTCTGTTGAGAAAAATCGACTTGCTCTGTTACTGAATCGGACGATCTTCTTATGGTAGGTCGATTTCCTTCCTTGTTTTTCTTGAATCTCGAAGATATAACTTAATTGTGCTCCATTCTCCGTGAATCTCTCGCATTTGAACCTAGTTTCCTGCGATTAATGACACGACAAACCAAGAGTGCATCGAGGAACATATAAAAACGAAAAACGAAGAAACAAAACAATTAATCTATTCTAACTAAGCGAGGGAAAGAAGGGAAAACTATACTATCATTGGGTTGCCTCCCAAGAAGCGCTTTATTTATCGTCTTTAGCTGGACGGTGTATGATGTTGTGTTCAATGGAGGAGGATAGGAGCTATCTCCTCGACTGGAGCTTCCGGTGTGTATTTCTTCAACCGTTGGCCATTAACCTTAAAGCTTCCGCTTTGTTTACCCCATACTTCAACTGCACCATGGGGGAAAATTCTTTTAATCACAAAAGGTCCTGTCCAACGGGATTTGAGCTTACCTGGAAATAGACGCAGCCTTGAGTTGAATAGGAGGACTTGGTCCCCTTCCTTCATGTCTTTCGGGATGATGTGCTTGTCATGCCATCGCTTTGTCCGTTCCTTGTAAATCTTTGCGTTCTCATACGCATTCAGTCGGAGCTCATCTAGCTCATTGATGTCTAAAAGCCGCTTCTCCCCGGCTTCTTTCATGTCGAAGTTGAGCCACTTGATAGCCCAATAAGCTTTGTGTTCTAACTCTACAGGAAGATGACATGATTTACCATAAATGAGATTATAGGGAGTCGTACCTATTGGTGTTTTGAAGGCTGTCCTGTATGCCCATAGTGCATCGTCAAGCTTCATGGACCAATCTTTCCTCGTTTTAGAGACGGTCTTCTCTAAAATCCCTTTAATCTCTCTATTGGATATCTCGACTTGTCCGCTGGTTTGCGGATGGTAAGGTGTAGCTATCTTATGGGTTACCCCATACTTAGCTAATAGAGTCTCGAATCGACGGGCTGTGAAATGCGTTCCTCCGTCGCTAATGATGGTTCGGGGAGTTCCGAACCTTGGGAAGATCGTTTTGTTGAGGAACTTCACCACTACCATTGCATCATTGGTAGGGGAAGCGATTGCCTCCACCCATCTTGAGACATAGTCTACGGCAAGAAGTATATACTGGTTGCCGCATGAAGACGGGAAAGGTCCCATAAAGTCGATGCCCCATACATCAAAGATCTCTACTTCTTGTATGTTGTTGAGAGGCATCTCATTCCTTCTGGATATATTACCTGTCCTTTGACAAGCATCACAAGAAACAACAAACTTTTGCACATCTTTGAAAAGTGTAGGCCAATAAAAGCCGGAGCGAAGTACCTTAGCACAAGTCTTGTGGGAACTAGCATGTCCGCCACATGGTAGAGAATGGCAGTGTCGGATGACACTATGTATCTCATCTTTGGGAATACATCTCCTGTAGATGCCATCTGGACCTCTTTTGAATAGAAGAGGTTCGTTCCAATAAAAATGCCGGACGTCTCTCAAGAACTTCTTCTTTTGAGCATATGAAAGTCCGGGTGGAATCTCCTGACAAACAAGGTAATTTACAATATCAGCAAACCATGGATCATTACCTTGTGATATGTGTCGAAGACACTCTTCAATCTCGTGCAGCTGCTCGTCAGGGAAGGAGTCGTCTATTGGAAGCTCATCCGACTCGCCGGTGAGTTGCGGAAGACGACTAAGGTGATCGGCGACGGAGTTCTCCGATCCTTTCTTATCACGGATCTCTAAATCAAACTCTTGTAAGAGTAAGATCCATCGTAGAAGCCTTGGCTTCGCATCCTTTTTCGTGAATAAGTATCGGATTGCGGAGTGGTCCGTATAGACTATCACTTTCGCACCTACAAGATAGGAAAGAAATTTCTCAAATGCATATACTACGGCTAAAAGCTCCTTTTCCGTAGTTGCATAATTATATTGAGCCTCATCTAGCGTTTTGCTAGCATAGTAGATGGCATGAGTGCGACCATCTTTCTTCTGACCAAGAACGGCTCCGATAGCGACATCGCTTGCGTCGCACATGACCTCGAAAGGAAGATTCCAATCGGGTGGTTGGATGATTGGTGCCGAAATCAATGCTTCTTTGATCCTGCAAAAGGCATCTAAGCAATCTTTCGAGAATTCGAAAGTCGCATCTTTCATCAAAAGATTAGTCAAAGGTTTTGAAATCTTGGAAAAATCCTTTATGAATCTCCTATAGAAGCCTGCATGTCCTAAGAAGCTTCTAATTCCTTTTACCGATGAAGGGGGAGGTAACTTCTCAATGGTTTCTATCTTTGATCGATCTACCTCTATTCCCCTTTGTGACACTAAGTGACCTAACACAATTCCTTCGGTGACCATGAAATGACATTTTTCCCAGTTTAAGACTAAGTTAGTGTCTTCACATCTCTTAAGAACTAGTGAAAGGTTGTAGAGACAGTTATCAAAGGAAGAACCATATACCGAAAAGTCGTCCATGAAGACTTCCATGATATTCTCTACGTATTCGGAGAAGATTGCCATCATACACCTTTGGAAAGTGGCTGGAGCGTTGCATAAACCGAATGGCATTCTTCTATAAGCGAACGTACCCCATGGGCACGTAAAGGTTGTCTTCTCTTGATCATCCGGATGAATTGGTATCTGAAAGAAACCGCTATATCCATCTAAATAACAAAAGTAGGCATGTTGGGCTAACCTTTCCAACATTTGATCGATGAAAGGAAGGGGAAAGTGGTCCTTCCTTGTGGCTACGTTCAGTTTGCGGTAGTCGATGCACATTCGCCACCCTGTAACTGTTCGTGTAGGGATGAGTTCGTTGTTCTTGTTGGCAACAACGGTAATGCCTCCTTTCTTGGGTACTACTTGTACCGGACTCACCCATTTTCTATCAGAAATAGGGAAGATGATACCTGCATCAAGTAGCTTAAGGATTTCTTTCTTCACGACCTCTTTCATTGCCGGGTTTAACCGTCTTTGAGGTTGGCGTGAAGGTTTGTAATCCTCTTCCATTAAAATTTTGTGCATACATAGAGAAGGCTTTATTCCTACTAAATCATCAATGGTGTATCCTAGTGCTCTCCTATGTTGCTTCAGAACATGCATGAGTTTCTCTAATTCATCACCATTCAAGTTTGCATTGACTATAACCGGATATGTGGAGTTAGTGCCAAGGAATGCGTACCTTAAATGCGTGGGAAGTTGCTTCAATTCTAGTGATGGAGGTACCTTGGTTGGTGATGAATCGTGGCTTTCGGGTGCTGTGGAAGAGGTCTCTATAGGTGTGGGTACTTCATCATTAGATTCGGAAGCGGCTGCGGTGAAGTCTGGGGAATCCATAGAATTACTCATTGAATCGACCCCACCTGTAATAAATCGGTCGATCTTCTTCACGATTTTTGTTTCTATCGAAAAAAATCGTGCTACCTCTTCAGAAATCGGACGATTTTCTTTACAGTTTCCGGAGTCCACTCTAGTTCTTCAATTTTTGCTTCTAGTTCTTCCTCCACATCGTTTAATGCTTTCACATCCTCATTGCAGTCATGTTCCACCCCTTCCTCCATGATGCTCATGCTAAGAACCTTTTGAAGAGGGTCTTTCATCAATATCGAACTTACTATCTCTCTAGACTCTTCTTCCTCAACAATTTCAAAAACGTCGTCTTTCAAGGCTGGCTCCTTGATTAAGGAAGATAGTATGAATTCTATCTTTTCTTCACCGATATGGAAGGATAGCTGGCCGTTTTTGCAATCTACCATGCATCCAGATGTGGCGAGGAATGGTCTCCCAAGGATGATGGGAACCGGGTAATCTGCAGGTATGTCAAGAACGACAAAATCTATAGGTATGTAAAACTTACCTAGCTTTACTGGAATGTCTTCTAATATTCCCACCGGCTTAGTGGTAGAACGATCAGCCATGTAGAGCGTGATTTTCACCGGTCTAGGCTCTCCTAGACCAACTGCCTTGCATAGAGCTAGAGGTATGATACTCACACTTGCTCCAAGGTCACAAAGAGCATCATAGGTAGCTTCTCCCAAAGTGATGGGTATGCAAAAGGATCCTGGATCGCGGAGTTTGGGTGGCATATTCTCCGTCATAGTCTTGATGAGTTCGGATGACTCCATACTCATCTTGACTTCTCCTATATCTTCCAACTTCCTCTTGTTAGAGAGGATCTCCTTGAGGAATTTCCCGTAAGCCGGCATACCTAAAATCGCATCCATATAAGGTATGTTAATATGGAGCTTACTCATAAGTTCAACAAACTTACCGAAATGTTTATCTAGGCGTGCACGCGCTCTAGATTGAGGAAAAGGTAGAGGTGGCTTGTAAGCGGGAGGAGGAACATAGACTTCTTCCTTCTCTTTTGCCTCTCCTTCTTTTGTGGAGGTATCAACTACTTTAGGTTGAGGGTCGACGGTCGTCTTCCCGCTCCTAGTAGTTATTGCCATAACCCTTCCCTTTGGGTTATCTTCTGTCTTTCCGGGAAGCTTCCCTTGATCTCTTGGAACTTCTCCGGCCTTGTTGAATACTTGGTTCTCTAAAGCTTTGTGAGCTTTGTCAACCGAAGTTATGTAACTCTCCAATCCTTGTAGCTTGCCTAGAATCGTTTCTAGCATGGGATCGGGTTTGCTTGATCCGCTTGATTGTCCCTGGCTTGTAGAAGGAGTAGAAGAAGATGGAGGTGTTAGAGCTTTTTCAGCATATGAGTAAGGATTACCTGAACCTTGCTGATTTGATCTCCAATTGTTGTTATTTGAGTTCCTATTGTTGTTGTTGTTCCAATTGGAGTTTCGGTTGTTATTATTGTTGTTGCTCCAATTGGAATTCCGGTTATCATTCCTTTGATTGTTGTCCCGCCCCATGTAGTTGGCTTCTTGCTCCTTAGTCTTTTGAAGGCTTGTTTTGAGCACTTCCCTCAATTCTTTGATGTCATCTTTGAGGGAGAATATTTGTGTTTGAGCCGCTTGATTCAACTTGGCTCCCGGATCGCCTTGATTCCGGCTATTTGATTCCACCTTCCGGTGGGAGTACTTCTCAATCACTTGGGCTTGCTTCTCAATGAAGTCCCAAGCATCATCCTCTCTCGTATCCATGAATGTGCCGCAGGATAGAGATTGGAGGTTGAACTGTGTCTCTACATCCAACCCTTTGTAGTAGATCTCCAATAATTCCAGCTTGGAAATGCCATGGTGTGGGCAATCCAACAAGAGATCTTGAAACCTTTCCCAAGATTGAAACAAGCTTTCGTTAGGTTTCATAGAAAAAGCATTTATTTTACCTCTTAATTCCGCCGTTTTGGATGGCGGAAAGAACTTGGTGAGGAATTCCGAAGACAATTCCTCCCATGTAGCTAACTTCGCAGCTGGAAGTGTTTGGTACCAAGCTAGAGCCTTGTCCTTCAAAGAGAAGAAGAACGGTTTGATCTTGTAGTTGCTTGTAGTAGCCTTCTTCGGCTTCATAGTCTCCATGAGAATCTCAAAATTCTGCAAGTGTTGATGCGGAGATTCAGTACTTGCTCCGCCATATTGACTTTGGCGAACCATAGTGATGACTTGTGGTGAGAAGCTAAACTCTTGGATGTCTTCAGCTCCGAAATCCACACCTAGACGGCGTGGTTGCTGAATCGGATCTATCCGTTGCCCCAAAGTTCGAGGTCTATCTTCGTTATTGACAGCTCTAACGTTTCTAGTCGTAATGCGAGGGACGACCTTAGGTGTTGGAGTGTTTCGGGTAGGACGAAGTGATGGATCAATCTCTTCAAGTTCCGGCATATCCGGATCAATCTCGTCATCATCGGATGAGTCATTTCGAATGGACTTAGTTGGTGTCTTGACTTTCTTCTTCTTCTTGGAGTCGTTCAACTCCAACTTCATGTCCAACATCATAGCTCTCAGTTCATCAATCTGAAATTGATGACTTATTTCAGCTTCCTTTCGAGCCTTCTCACTCAACTGGAGTTGGCGTTGAGCTTCGTTCAGTTCAGCCTTGTAGTTTCTCTCATCGTTTTCAGCCATTTTCTTCTCCTTCAACTTTCTCCTCAAAGTTCTTTCTAGTTCGGGATCGAAAGGAATTAGATCTTTAGTGGATCTAATCTTTCGCATATACCTAAAGAACCTGCAAAGATCACTCAAGTAGACTAATCAAATCACAAGAGCAAGAGCTCTCACGCTAGACAACCGAAAACCGGATTTGATCGAGACCAAATCCCCGGCAACGGCGCCAAAAACTTGTTCGCTCAAAAAGGTGTGCGTCAAAGTCTTAATATTTATATCTAGAACTCAAAAGCAAAGCGAACCCGCAGTGTACGGATCGGCTGTAGAAAGGTAAGAATTCCAGAGTCGAACTCAGGGATTTGGTGGGAAATTTTCCAAATTCAATTATCTAGCGAAAGTATAAAAGCTTTTGTAATATGATAAAGAGAGAAATGATTCCAAGGATTCAAGTATCCGATTTAGGCTTTCGATTCAAGACACTTCTATAGGTATAGGACAGAATTTATATTGCCAAGATTAATTGTTCAAAGGTAGGATTCGTACGATGAAGTTCCGAAACCTATATGACTAATCTATAGGTTCTCTCTATAAGGGTTGTTGAGGCTGCAATATAGAAAGATCTAAAGACAGAAATTATGTTCAAACTAACTATCTAAAACTCCAGGATATGACTCTCCAAAGTATGAATAGAAAGTACACTTAAAATCTTAATAAAGGATGTTGAGTCACTTTATTACCCAAATCTTGCAATCTTAATCTATTAAATGTAGAAACAGGTTTGAAGTGCATCCAAACATTCAATTAGAGGATAAAAAGGTAAATCAAGATTGGGATTTAGACAAAGATTAGTTTTGGTTAAAGATTGATTCAATTAAAGTTCGTCAGAAGGATAAATCGTGTTGTTCATAAGAAAAATCGGCCGATTTTCCTCAAGAACAGCCCGATTTTCCTGTTTGTCGCAAAACTAAAATCTAAATTCTCAGGGTCCTAATGTTTGAATGAGTTCAGTCTATCATCATCTAAGCCTTAATCATCAACTATTCTCCCCAGAATCACAAGGTTTTTAGCCAACCATTTTCAAAATCGAATCAAATTAATTATTGAAGAAGATATCGCAAAGAAACCAATTCTTGAAACGAAAAATTCTATAACTTTCAAATCTGTAAAACAATCGTCAAATCTGTTCAAAGTATCTCTCAACAACTCAATTTCGTGTTCACAAACCACAAACAAGACAATGGAATGGAGAAATCTCACAATCAAAGATCAAGAATGACTTTCCGGCAAAAGCTCTTCAATCTCTCTCCAAGAATCGTTGATTTCTCTAAAACGTGTAAAGATTCTCTGGTGCGACCTCCTCGTCTTCGTTCGTAGGGTTCTCTTCTATAGTTTCTTGCCGATGGGCCGTTTGACAAAACTCTCCTCCAGCCCAAATTAATTGGGCTTTATGTCGTCTTTTCATTTGGCCGAATCGTGAAGAAAATCGACCCAGTCGATTTAGGTACAAAACCGTTCGATTTCATCCAATGAAAATCGTCCGATTTATATATATATTGGCACGATTTTCTTCAACAGAAAGTGCTCTTCTTTTGCTTCGTCTTCTATGCTTCTCCTTTGCAATTCCTTAGCTCTTTGTGATCCTTCTAAGACTCCTTTAGCTTCCTTAACATCCTTAGATGCTTCTTGCTCCATTTTTGCTTCCAATTCAACTCTATTTACCTATAATTCATCAAAATCTCGTGTAGACCTCTATTTCCGACAATTGATTGAATAGAACATAAAAGGTATGCAAAATCCCTCTAAATGCAAGGTAAATAGAGATAATGTGCTGCAATATGCATGAATATGATGATACATAATTCATGTCATCAGACGCCCCGGCGGCTTGGCATCAAAAACGTCAGGAAGGCAAAAGGTCAGATGTTGAAGAGAATTGAAGATCCGCCCCAGCGGAATTGTGTAGCCGCCCCAGCGGCTCTGAAGAAGATCAACCGATTTTGCCTAAACCGCCCCTGCGGTTCCTGAAGGCCACCCCTGCGGTTTAACGCCAGAAGATTTACTCCGGCTGTTTACACCACCTTTATGGCATTCAAGGTGGTTGTTTTGGGCCGGCCATTTACTCCTATTTAGTGTCTTTTGTAGAGTCCTTGGTTGATTGCTAGAATCCTCCATCTTATCATCTTGTTAGCCAACAAATTATCCACTTAGATTATCTTGCTACCTTGTAATGAGTTGCTAACTCCCTTACTACATTAGGTTGGTTTGAAGCTGCATTGTTACTTTGGTTGTAAGTTCTTTATAATATAAGTTTTCATTCAGTAATACTTTGTGTTTCCTTGATCTCCATTGTCTACTTGCATGTATACTATTGCTTGAGATTGATCACCTTAGGTTCTAAAGTGCATGTAAACAACTAGGATTAATAGGTTCCGGGTTCGGGTCTTTAATCTAGTAGCAACTTTAAGTAATAACGGGTTGTGATTACTTAAAGAAAAGGAACACAAATATAAAGATAAGTTTAACGGTTTTAATCTTCTCTTTATATCCCTTAGTCTTTGTTTGAAAGCTAACTTGTTACTTGTTCTTGTAGGTTTACGGAACACTAACCTGTTAAGTTGTGTTGATGCCGGTTGGCTCAACACATATATACGATCGAGATGGGAGATTACTTGAAAACTTGTAAAAAGAACTCACCAAAGTAGCAATTGCATGCTTAGAATCAACCTAGTGTAGATTCATCCACTATTGTCTTACTTGTTACATTAATCGTTTTCATAAGTTTTTGTGCATCAATTCAACCAACCCCCCCCC
>BSUD01000001.1:24534035-24561071 GCA_033239045.1 Fagopyrum esculentum | reverse complement strand
CCCCCCCCCCCCCCCTTTGTGTTACTTGTCACTATAATCGATAATCACATCTAAAACACCTTAACTCTCTTGGGTTCGACCCTTACTTAATCACTATACTTGTTCTTAGTGCTAAGTCAGGATTTACTTTTGATTGGGTATAGACGACCATAGAAATACCGTCGGTCAAATTTTGGCGCCGTTGCCGGGGAGTTTTAGTGTTTTATTGTTATTATTGATTATTGGTTTGAACCATTTTTATGGTTCAAACCCGTGCTACTAATTTCGGCTTTGCTTCTTTTGATCCTGAAATTGAGAGGACGTACATCCGGCAACGAAGACAACAACAACTTCAACAAGAGATGGTTGACCGTACTCTTCGTCAACTTACGCAGCCCACCTTGGCTCAAAACCCTCTTGCGGTCACTATACCGGCACTAGGGGAAGGAGTCAACTTTGAGCTCAAGCCAGGCCTCATTCACTTGCTCCTATCCTTCCATGGGCTAAGTGGTGAAGACCCCATCAAGCACCTTGGGAAGTTCCATACCGTGTGTATGAGCATGAAGCCGGCCAACATTACCGAAGAACAAATCAAGATGAGGGCATTCGGCTTCACACTCAAAGATTTGGCGGATGATTGGTATTACCACCTTCCATCCGGGAGTATCGACACTTGGGAGAACCTTCACAAGGCATTTTTGGAGAAATACTTTCCAGCTAAGTAGGCCAATAGCTTGAAGAAAGCTATAAGCAACATCGAGCAAGAGGCAAACGAAACTCTCTACGAGTACTTTGAAAGGTTTGCATGCCTCCGATCCAGCTGTCCTTTTCACGGATATTCAACTCAAGATCTTGTCTTGTACTTGTACAATGGCTTACTAGACAATGAAAGGAGGATCGTCGATGCGGCTTGCGGAGGTAATATTCTTAACTCTACTCCTGGCCTTGCTTTGGAAAAGATATAGGAACTAGCGGAAGGAACTCGGAACTTTGGAAGGACCCCAGCTAAGAAAGGAGTTCATGCTGTGAGTTCCGGGAAGAGTGAGACTTCCACCGAGCTCGCGGAATTGAAGGAAATGGTGAAGAGGGTAACACTTATGGGAACACCGCAACAGCTCAAAGCTTGTGGAGTTTGTGTTGACCCGTACCATCCAACAAACATGTGTCCACAAGTCCAGGATGACGATGCTGAAGTAAACGCAATGGGTTATGGACAACCACAGCAGCAAAGACCTAGGAACGATCCCTATGCACAGAATTTCATGCCAAATTGGCATGACCAACAAAATTTTTGTTGGAGGGTTCAACAAAACCAACAACAACAGCCCCGCCAAGGTAAGTATCACTCAACTGAAGATATGTTGCAGGTTTTGACTAAACACTTTGCTACTCATGTCCAAACAACAGAATCTAGCATCAAGAACCTTGAACAACAGGTTAGTCAAATGGCAGAAGCTATTTCAAGGACCGAATCAAGGCTTTCCGGAGGATTGCCTTCCCAGACAGTTATAAACCCCAAGGAGAATGTTAGTGCCCTAACATTAAGGAGTGGGAAGCAAATCCAACAAGAACCAGCAAAAGAATCACAAAGCAAACCATCTGTCGTTTTTTACGCACCCACAGCCGCACCTGCGTCTGCAACTGCGCCCAGCACAGAACGGACGATGCCCCTGCGGCTGGATGTCCCCGCCCCTGCGGTGACAACCCCTGAGCCGCCCCTGCGCTTTCAAGCTGACGCCCCTGCGGAAAACACAACGGAAGGTCCTGCTGAAAAGGATACCTACGTCCGGCCCAACTTTCCGCCACTGTACTCCGAGAAGCCACCAGCTCCTTTTCCTGAGGCTTTGAAGGAGAGAAGAATCATTGAGGACAAGGACCTCTTTGAGACTTTCTCCAAATGCGAGGTAAACATTCCCCTCCTTAAGTTGGTGAAAAGTATCCCTAAGTATGCTCGTTTTTTGAAGGAACTTTGCACTATCAAGAGGAATCAGAAACTAAAGGGGAAACAGAAAGTGCAAGTGAGTGAGCATGTGTCGGCAGTTTTCCAACGGAGAATGCCCAAGAAGTGCAGCGATCTCGGCATGCTTGTTCCGTCCATAGTGCAGGAACTTGAAATAGAATTGAAGGACCTTCCGTCACACCTCAAGTACGTTTTCCTTGGAGAATACAATACCTTGCCGGTGATTATCTCCAACAAGTTGACCACCGGACAAGAAGACAAGTTGGTGAAAGTACTAAAAGAGCACAAGACGGCCCTTGGATGGACTATTGCGGACATCAAAGGGATAAGTCCTTCCACTTGCATGCATAGGATTCTACTTGAGGACGAAGTCAAGCCCTCTAGGCAACCTCAAAGGAGGTTAAACCCGCCAATGATGGATGTGGTCAAAAAGGAAGTGTTGAAGCTCCTCCAAGCGGATATGATCTTCCCTATCTCAGATAGCACTTGGGTTAGCCCGACCCAAGTAGTTCCAAAGAAGGGAGGCATCACTATGGTGGAAAATCAACATGGAGAAATGGTCCCAAGAAAAACACAAACCGGATGGAGAGTTTGTATTGACTACCGTGATAACACGATTTATGACTTAGTTTTAGGTAGTCATTTAGATAGATCTCTCACTCATTCATGCATGGTTTAGCAATAGTTCACGACGTTTGCACTCAATTTACGTATTTTGTCGAGATAGACGTCTACACGGACTCTTGCATTGCTTTGTAGGTACTTTGGGAAAATTAGGAGCTTAAACGATACGTTTGAGGATCGTTCATCACGATGACACATCCTCGGACTCACTAGAATGCAAGCTAAGGGCCAAGGAGGACTCATGGAACCTTGCCAACACAAGCCATGCACCAATTCAAAACTTAATGAACCAAGGCAACGCTGAAGCACCAAACCACGGTTCACTGAAGGTCCACGGCCGTGGAACCACCCGTGGTTCTTGCCAGGCGGTTGTGACAGCTGTGTCACGATCTCTTGGCTAGCTCTTGCAAAGTTGTAGTATAAAAGTGGTCCTGCATTGGCTGAGAGAAGGATCTTTCATCTTCCATTCCACCATCCAATTCTCACACACACACTCATAACAAGAAGATTCTCTCAAGAAGGAGAGCTACCATTGGAGAATAAGAACTCCATTGGAGAAGAGGAGAAGAGCACACCATTGATTGATAGCTTTTGTAGTGAAGAATTTCGGAATCGATTTCTAGAGTTGTATGAACCATTTAAACCTTCTTTTGGAAGGATTGTGAGTCATTCTAATCTCATTTTCAGCTTGGTTTTGTTTGCTTCATTTTTACATCTCTTACTCTTCATTATCTTGCAAATGGAAGCTATGATTTTATGTTTTATGATTTCGATTGACATGATGAATGTTGTAGGCTAAATAGATGCGATTCTAGGGTAAGGAAAGGATGGTTGTGGCTAGGACTATGATAGGATGGACTTAGATTTGCCCTTGGATGAGTTACTTACTTGGACGTAGCCACTGTTTGAGTCCACGGATTGTTCTTGCCAAACCACGGTCGTGGACTTGGTAGAACAACCCGTGATTCTCCCTGGTTCGATGGATCTAGCTTTAGATTGTTAGAATGTTGAAATCCTAGTGTTTGTTGAGTTAAATCTACCCTAGGGTGACCTAGTGTTAGCAACTAAGTGTTAGAAGAGACTTACCCGGTGATTCTTACTCTTAGATTCCAAAGATTACAAACCCTAGGTAGTGGTGAGCCTCATAAGCCGCCATTGGATTAAGTGTGCTAGGATAGTTGGTTAGGACTAACCCTTTCGAGACTTACCCGGTAAGGATAGGTTAGATCTCTAGGTGACAATCCGGTTTGTGTAGAATTCCGTCCCTTAGGTTCTTAGAGACTTACCCGGTGACGAGATCTTAGGGATGGACTAGTGGACCATGAGACCTACCCGGTGATTGATCCCAATCTAGAAACACTCACTCCCGACATGTCATAGTTAATCCAAGGAATGATTAGATAGCTTGAGTCCTATGTCATAACCGGAATTTCCAACCCCTAGAATCCGCTTTTCTCTCTTTGATCTATATCTCGTTTTAGCTTGTTTGTTTGTGTTGATTTATTAGCATAGTTGATTGTTAATTTGGCATGATTTGTGATCCTTGATTTATCACCTAAAAAAAACCCACCAAAAACATTTAGATTTTCATTTCTTTATTCCTTTCTCTTTTCTTAATCTAGATCTTCACTAAACTTAATCACTATTCGAATCAATCTCACCTTAGTCGTTGTGTTCGACCTCGAAATACTATCCCTACTACAAACATCCCGTACACTGCGGGTTCGCTAGGAGTTTATAAATATAACGAATCAAAAACTTGTTCACTTCTAGGAATAGATGTGCAAAAGTCTTACAATTTATAAACTCGTTATATTTCTCCTAACTCCTAGCGAACCCGCAGTGTACGGGACGTTTGTAGTAAGGATAGTATTTCGAGGTCGAACACAAAGACTAAGGTGAGATTGATTCGAATAGTGATTAAGTTTAGTGAATATCTAGATTAAGAAAAGAGAAAGGAATAAAGAAATGAAAATCTAAATGTTTTTGGTGGGTTTTTGTTTTAGGTGATAAATCAAGGATCACAAATCATGCAAAATTAACAATCAACTATGCTAATAAATCAACACAAACAAACAAGCTAAAACGAGATATAGATCAAAGAGAGAATAGCGGATTCTAGGGGTTGGAAATTCCGGTTATGGCATAGGACTCAAGCTATCTAATCATTCCTTGGATTAACTATGACATGTCGGGAGTGAGTGTTTCTAGATTGGGATCAATCACCGGGTAGGTCTCATGGTCCACTAGTCCATCCCTAAGATCTCGTCACCGGGTAAGTCTCTAAGAACCTTAGGGACGGAATTCTACACAAACCGGATTGTCACCTAGAGATCTAACCTATCCTTACCGGGTAAGTCTCGAAAGGGTTAGTCCTAAACAACTATCCTAGCGCACTTAATCCAATGGCGGCTTATGAGGCTCACCACTACCTAGGGTTTGTAATCTTTGGAATCTAAGAGTAAGAATCACCGGGTAAGTCTCTTCTAACACTTAGTTGCTAACACTAGGTCACCCTAGGGTAGATTTAACTCAACAAACACTAGGATTTCAGCATTCTAACAATCTAAAGCTAGATCCATCGAACCAGGGAGAATCACGGGTTGTTCTACCAAGTCCACGGCCGTGGTTTGGCAAGAACAATCCGTGGACTCAAACAGAGGCTACGTCCAAGTAAGTAACTCATCCAAGGGCAAATCTAAGTCCATCCTATCATAGTCCTAGCCACAACCATCCTTTCCTTACCCTAGAATCGCATCTATTTAGCCTACAACATTCATCATGTCAATCGAAATCATAAAACATAAAATCATAGCTTCCATTTGCAAGATAATGAAGAGTAAGAGATGAACAAATGAAGCAAACAAAACCAAGCTGAAAATGAGATTAGAATGACTCACAATCCTTACAAAAGAAGGTTTAAATGGTTCATACAACTCTAGAAATCGATTCCGAAATTCTTCACTACAAAAGCTATCAAAGTCTATCAATGGTGTGCTCTTCTCCTCTTCTCCAATGGAGTTCTTCTTCTCCAATGGTAGCTCTCCTTCTTGAGAGAATCTTCTTGTTGTGAGAGTGTGTGTGAGAATTGGATGGTGGAATGGAAGATGAAAGATCCTTCTCTCAGCCAATGCAGGACCACTTTTATACTACAACTTTGCAAGAGCTGGCCAAGAGATCGTGGCACAGCTGTCACAACCGTCTGGCAAGAACCACGGGTGGTTCCACGGCCGTGGACCTTCAGTGA
Organism: Fagopyrum esculentum; assembly: GCA_033239045.1. Lineage (NCBI taxonomy): Eukaryota > Viridiplantae > Streptophyta > Magnoliopsida > Caryophyllales > Polygonaceae > Fagopyrum > Fagopyrum esculentum. The sequence continues at coordinate 24,555,261 of BSUD01000001.1, read as the reverse complement.
ACCGTGGTTTGGTGCTTCAGCGTTGCCTTGGTTCATTAAGCTTTGAATTGGTGCATGGCTTGTGTTGGCAAGGTTCCATGAGTCCTCCTTGGCCCTTAGCTTGCATTCTAATGAGTCCGAGGATGTGTCATCTTGATGAACGATCCTCAAACGTATCGTTTAAGCTCCTAATGTTCCCAAAGTACCTACAAAGCAATGCAAGAGTCCGTGTAGACGTCTATCTCGACAAAATACGTAAATTGAGTGCAAACGTCGTGAACTATTGCTAAACCATGCATGAATGAGTGAGAGATCTATCTAAATGACTACCTAAAACTAAGTCATAAATCGTGTTATCATACCGCAAGCTCAATAAGGTAACATTATGTGTCTATGACACTCAATGGAGCGCAAAGACGGACGGGCCTCCGTGTGATCCATTATGCGTCTATGACACTCAATGGAGCGCAAAGACATTACTCTACCATCGAGAAGGAAATGTTGGCGGTGGTTTTTGCCCTTGAGAAATTCCGACAGTACCTACTTGGGGTAAAGGTAATTATCTTCACTGACCATGCAGCTCTTAGGTACCTCATGGCAAAGAAGGAGGCAAAGCCACGATTGATCCGATGGGTGCTTCTTCTAAGCGAGTTTAACCTAGAGATAAAGGACAAGAAGGGGGTTGAGAACCTGGTGGCCGATCATTTGAGCAGACTAGTGCAAGAGGAGGAAGATCCAGAAAAAAGAGAGATAGCCGGAAGTTTTCCAGACGATACATTCTACACAACTCTCTGTTGTGTAACCGCCCCCGCGCCTCACACCAGCCGCCCCTGCGGCTCAGTCTAGGCGCCCCTGCGGAATTGTCGACAGAGGTTTGTCTTAAGATCCAATCTTTTAAGCCTTGGTTTGCTGACATTGTGAACTTCATTGTCAGGAAGGAGTATCCTCTAGACTTCACTAAGGCACAACGAGAGAAGGTAAAGGCTGAAGCTCGATACTACGTTTGGGATGATCCTTACCTTTGGAAGCATTGTAGTGACCAAGTGATCCGGCGTTGTATTCCGGACAATGAGGTACAATCCGTCCTAACTTTCTGTCATTCTGAAGCATGTGGGGGGCACTTCGGGCCAAACAAGACTGCAAGAAAAGTTTTGGATGCCGGTTTCTTTTGGCCACACATTTTTCAAGACACTTTTGCATTTTGCAAAGTGTGTGATAGATACCAAAGGGTAGGAAATCTTTCAAGGATACATGAAATGTCCCAATCCTCTCTTATATTTTGTGAAATATTTGATGTTTGGGGAATTGATTTCATGGGGCCGTTTCCTACTTCATTCGGGAACACATATATTTTGCTTGCGGTGGACTATGTTTCCAAGTGGGTGGAAGCAAAGGCCACCAAAACTGATGATCCAAAAGTAGTTGCAGCTTTTCTGAAAAGAAATATCTTTGCAAGATTTGGAATCCTAAAAGCCTTAATCAGTGATAGGGGTACCCATTTTTGCAACAAGACGATCACGGCTCTCCTTAAGAAGTACCACGTTCACCAAAGAGTATCAACAGCTTATCATCCACAACAAACGGCCAAGCTGAGGTGTCTAACCGGGAAATAAAGACCATCCTTAAAAAGACGGTTTCTTCCGGGCGGAAGGATTGGAGTGCAAGGCTAAATGACGCCCTATGGGCATATCGGACAGCCTACAAAACTCCTATCGGGATGTCCCCTTTTAGGCTCGTGTTTGGGAAAGCTTGCCACCTACCGGTGGAGTTAGAGCACAAAGCTTGGTGGGCGGTAAAGAAGTGCAACATGAACATAGAGGAAGTGGGAGAATTCCGGAAGCTCCAATTGCAAGAGTTGGAGGAACTGAGGCTAGATGCATATGACCATGCTACCACATACAAAGAAAAGACCAAAGCATGGCATGACCGGAACATTCTCCGGAAGGACTTCAAGGTAGGTAATAAGGTACTTCTCTTTCAATCCCGTTTGAAACTCTTTGCAGGTAAGCTGCGTTCGAGATGGACAGGGCCGTTCATAGTAGCCGAAGTATACCCTCACGGGGTTGTGGATCTCTATGATCCCCAAACGCACAAGGTGTTTAAGGTGAACGGACAAAGGCTAAAGTTTTACATTGAAGGAGTCAAGAACGATCCGATTGACGAGATGGTGCTGGAGGAAGCACAGTCGGAGAAGTAGAGATCTTACGTCGAGCCAACGACGTAAAACAAAGGCGCTTCTCGGGAGGCAACCCGAAGGAATAAGAAGAGGATCTTCTGTCAAGGAAACCGCCCCTGCGGCTTTGTATCCCCGCCTCTACGACGACACTCATGCCCAGTGCCGCCCCCGGCGCTGGGCCTGCGCCTGCAACACGCATGTCACCGCCCCCGCGGTGACATCCCTACGCCCCTGCGGCAGCCATCCTTGACACGAATTCCCAACGCCGCCCCCGGCGCTGAGTCTGCGTGCCCCTCCCCCTTGTCGCCGCCCCCGCGGCGGCAAACTCCCGCCCCTGCGGGTTTACCCAAAAAAGAAAAAAAAAAGAGAATCTCGAAAACGCCTACACCTACCACGCACCACCCGTCAACCTTCTTCACCAAACACACAAACCCTCCAAACCCCTCTCCTTTAGAAACACTCTCACGCCCCTGCGCCCTCTGCCCACCAACAATCTCGCCAACACCCCTGCGCCGCCACCGACAGCCAGCCACCAGTCGCAATGCCCCTGCGCCATCCTCTCCCACTACACCCTTACTCTCTCACAGTCCTACGACCTTCCTCCTCACCCACTTCACAAATTCAACTCCAGCTACACCGCCGGCGAGACTAAACCACCAAGGACGGCACCAGAGCAGCCTCAGCAACACCCTTTCCATCGCTCCCCGGAAATCGCCTCTGCACTTCTCCCGCACCTGCGGCTGCAAGCATCTGCCCCTGCGCCTCACCGCCCCCGCGCCTGCACAGCCGCCCCTGCGGAAATCACACCAGAGAGGTCGTTTTCTTTTCCTTATTTAGACATTTGCAAATCCTTTGCTTCAATTACTTTCAAGAATGGAAGCCCCAAGGAAATACAAGATGACCGACGTAGAGAAGGAGCATTATAGGATTGTGCAGGATCGAGTTGTGTATGCAACTCGATTTTTGCATATTCCCACTTTGGAGAAACTAGGCATGCTAGAGAGCATGCAAGCTTTTTTGGCGAATGCCGGGCTCGGAGACTTCCTCCAGAAGAGTGCTCCAACATATCCCGAGCTCAGCAGACAGTTTATCTCCACTTTCACAATGGAGAAGGAAGATCACGTGTGTATCGGCCTCACCTTCAAGTTCAACAAGGTGAAATACACTCTTGACTACGCCGATCTACGGGAGGCCTTTGGGGTGACTCTAAACCCCTCTGCAAACTGGTGGGATCCAATCCCGGCCCCGGACCTGTGCGAGTTTTGGCAGGCAGCTACCGGGTCAGAATTCCATGTTGGGGGTGAGTACTCCTACAAACTCACTCACCCAGCTTGAGGCTCATTTCAAAGATCCTCATGAGTGTCTTCTGTGGACACAAAGAGGAAAACAAGGTCGCCCTCAAGGACCTCCCACTACTCTACTCTTGTCTTCCACATAGCGAGAAGGTGATGGATTGGCCCTCTCTCTTCCTTGCCGCTTTGAAGCGGATTAGGAGGGACGAGCCGAGGGATATTGTCGGCGGTGGGGTGATCTCTTTGATCGCCTCACAAGTGATGGACCTGTCTAAGTTAGAGGACGGGATGGCGGCTCCTCTCTACACTGAGGTGATGCTTAGGAGGTGCAAGCTCCTCCGGCTGGACGGGGAGAACCTATTTTGGATCTCCCTTGCAGATGGGAGCCACCTCACCTACCTCCCCTGACCTTTACCGTTAGGAGGTGAGCTCTCCGAGCTCTACATTCCGGCAGATCCTTTTGTGCCGAGGAGGCCACTAGTGGCCATTGTGGAGAGGCATGATGCCAGCTCCAGTCAGGCTCATCAGGAGGAGCACCTGCCCATTCCCAACAATGACGAGGAGATGCCCACTGTGGCTCCAGAGGAGGACCCAGCCATGGCGAGCCTTCAAGCTCATATGGCTGCCATGACCACCAAGCACCGGACATGGCAGACGGAGTACCAGAGGATCATGCTGGAGCAGCAGGAGAGCTGGCAGACGAGCTTTGCTGCCTCTATGACCTCACACTTTGACCAGAGGCAGGAGGCCTGGCAGGCAGCCCAGCAGCAGCAACTGGAGGCTCAGCAACTGGCTTGGCAGGCCAGTTTTGAGACCTCTTTTGGCCGCCGGATGACAGCCCAGCAGGACCGCATTGATGACATCTACCGCCGGCAAGAGCACTTCTTCCGCCACTTTCCTTACCCACCGGAGAGGGTCCAGGTGGTCCATCCGGACCACCCCACTGAGGGGTACATTTCTTTTCCCTTCTCCCGGTAAAATATAAGATCTTCTTCCTTCCAGGAGCCAAGCCCAAAAATATAAGATCACTTTCCAAAGATAAAAGATCTCAGCCAAGAATAAAATATTCTCGCCGCGTCCTAGGTGTTCGCCTCGGTCGAATCGGCGTCTCTGGATCACCTCGGTCGAGATGAATCTCTGGTCAACCGAGGTGAGTCACAACTGAATGTGAAGTCTCTCAAAACTGGTCCAAAGTGAATCTTTAATCCATGGCTATGCTTCCTGGATGGTTCCTTATGTCCCTCAATGTAGCTCCAATGACTCCATAGCTCCTTTTCGATGCAAAACGTGCCATTTTACCTACAATTACAACAAAACTAGGTGTAGACCTTGATTCTCGCAAAGGTAAATGAAATGGTAATGTAATCACATAATATACATGCAATTATGCAGATTATTGAAGATAAAACGTCCAAACAAACCCCAAAATATAGACTATAATTCATGCTATCATTTGGATACCTTCCAGCATGTTTAGGGATACAGTACGGTCCAGCTAGCAACCTTAAATCAAGTGCTTCTTGGGAGGCAACCCAAGGTATTGCTTTTTTTCTCTTTTTCTAGCTTAGTTTTAGATAGTTTGCTTTTGCTTTGTTTTGTTTTTGGCGTCCTAGACAGAAACCAGGTACTCCCTAAGGAAAGATTACAACTCAGGAGCAACACTGGAAGGACAAAAGTTCGAGAAATTGAGAAGACGGAGTTTGACTGAGACACATCTCGGTTGCTGTCACAGCACCTCAACCGAGATGATTCTTGAGCAACCGAGGCGACTAGGTCTGACAATCCAGTCAGCCACCTCGGTCCGGTCGGGACCACCTCGACCGAGGTGATATCAGAATCGGCGAGGGGTATAAAAGGCGAACAGATTTCTCTCTCTTCCCTCCCAACCCCCTTCTCGGCCGCGGCGCACATTTCATCTCGCTTCTTCGTTTCTCACTCGTTTTCTACGATTTTTGTTCCGATCTCACAAAAGAAAGCACGAGGATCAGATTGCAAGCAATAAACTACGAGATAAACGCCTCGAATCTGCGTAATTTGGGGTAAATTGTCGGAAACCCTAACTTTCCTTCTCTTTACTGATTTTAGAGATTTTTGGCTTTGGTTGCCACATTTTATTGCTGAAAAGAGTATAAGTACCCCATAGGAAGCAATTAGTAGTGATTTTGGGGGAAAAGAACTGAAATTAGAGAGAGGAAATCGCCCAGTTTTTCGCCTCGGTCCAGTCGAGTTGTGTCTCGGCCGAGGTGTTCTTCAGTCTGTCAGACCGACCGAGGTGCTTTCCTGTCAGCAGAAATCATGAGTTCTCGATCTGATCGTCAGCTGGTTCTGAGAGATGCTCCTAGTGGTTCTTCTCCTTCCCCTTCTTCTAGACCTTCCATCCCGGTGATCCATGAGCGTCACTAGGCAGATTTTGATCGGATTTGCGGGCGCCCCATAGTTGCCCCGCGTTTCTTAGACGTTCCTGCCTTCGAGTGCCCCCACGTGGTGGAGGACTTGAAGAAGATGATATCCATGGTAGGGCTGGAGCGGTTTATGGAGATCCGAGCTCCAGCCTACCTTGAGCCGACCATGGAGTTTGTGAGTTCTGTCACTCACATGCTTGAGAGGAACAACATTAAGTACCGGTTGCTGAACCGGAACTATATGGTGCCGATGGATCAGTTCCGAGACATTTTTGGCTTCCCGACCCCGACAGTTCCCGACTTTTCTTCCGGAGCAGTGGCTCGACAGTTCTGGGGAAGATTGCCCATGTGGTAGAGCATAGTGACATATGGAGACCTGGAGACTCCAGGAAGCGCATCATATTCCATTTAGCTTTCCGTCTAGTCCACCGTATTTTTAGCGAGACTCTTCTGGCGCATACTGAAACGCCCCAGAAGATCAGACAGGGAGAGTTGCTCAGTCTGTTTTGCATGGTGACTGGAGGAGTGCCTGACTTTGGAGGCATGCTAGCTGAGGATTTGCATCGGATCAAGGGCAAGGCAAAGGGGGATATTTGTTGTGGAGGGCTGGTGACTCATATCGCTACATTTATGGGTCTACACTTGACTGCTCGTACACTAGTGGCGGCTGCAAAGCCGCTTGGACTTCAGGAGATGATCACGAGGAGGATACTGGTTCCTCGTGGCCTCACTATACCCTACGTAGCCATGCCTTGGGAGCAGACTACCTCTCAGGGTATCCTATGGTCAGACTAGTTCTCAGTTTTTGATCCGTAGTACTAGTCTTCCGCTTGGCTTCCCTATATAGAGGATGCGAGAGATGTTGCACCAGCTGCTGAGGAGGAGGAGTATGATGATGGCGGAGCTGCCATGGAGACTGGTACAGATATCGCTGGTCCTAGTGTGGCAGTTGTCGATTTAGACGACGAGGCTACAAAGGAGGAGGCAGGTGTTGCACCATCACGACCTGCCCGGCTTAGAGTCCGCAGACAGAGAGATCTAGTAGCTCACCGACGGATTGATGAGCTGACGGACCAGATGATTGACTCTTACGCAGCCTTATCATTGGAGATGATGGAGCTTAGAGAGAGCCAGCACTACCAGCAGAGGATGATGGAGATCCAGTTTCAGCACACTATGGGTTATCCGTTTGACCCATCTCAGCATCCCTTCATCCCATATCCACCACCACCACCAACGGATCAGGACTAGAGCTTGCATGGATTTCTTTTCTTTATTTATTATGTAGTTCAGCATGTCCGGTGAGTTCTCTTATTTTAGACTTACTTTTACCCATTGGGACAATGTGTCACAAGTATGGGGTATTTGGATGTATTTACTTGACATTGTGTATGCTTGTATGACTCGAGTTGGATATTTATGATTTTGTTTATGCTCTATGTGCTTATCTGAGATTACATGCATGCATACAGGTTTTTGTTTGAAAAAAACGTCGAAAACTGAATTGAAAAGAAAAAAATTTATGACCTCGACCGGGATGATTCTGACCAAACGAGGTAAAGCACCTCGGATGACTTAGAACACCTCGACCGAGGTGGGTTCTTAATTGAGAGTTTTTCAAAAACGTTTTGTGCTTCTTTTATGGATATGACCTCAGCGATGATTTTGTTTGCAGATTGGCTTTGAAATCTTATATGCTTGAAAGATTTTATGATATGTTTAAGTTGCAAAATGCTTTGTTTGAAATTTTGGCATGTTTAATACTTTGTTTTTATCAAAATTATGTTGAATTTGAAGGTTGACACCACATGATGAGTTCTCTCGCTTTCTTCCTGGGATGATTAAGGCAATACATTCTCTTCTCTTCTTCTTCTTGATCATGCTTCAGCCCCTCATATACATATTTGCCTCCCTTTACCTATCCGAGAATTTGGAAGCAAGCAAAGAAAAGCAAGTGTAAGTAAAGTTGAGATGTTGGCTGGAAGTTAGAAAGAAACAAATAGGTTTGGGGAAGTCAATCATGATGATGAGTAACTCGGTACCATTCACATAGCCGGGTGTTTGTGTCTTGCCAAAGTCGGATTGAGCGATATTCCTAACGGGTCATGGTATGTGCATCAAGGGTTTGAGGCATCTCGAGAAATTGATGATTGCTGATTTCCTAGGCTTCGGTTATTGTGCACCTCTGTCCATGCATCCCAAAAAGTAAAGTAAAATAAGCAAATCTTATTGGTGAAAAATGTTGAAGTTCAAAGCAAGTGAAGTAAGATCCTTTTCCCGGATTCTAGCACCACATTATCCTATATACATCCCACCCTCACACGTTTCTTGACCTCTTTTGGAAGCCCTTGAGACCTCGAGCTTATTGATTGACTTGGTGGTTTAAACTGGATTTTACATGATTAATTTTGATAATTATAATTTATTATGCATTCTATTATTTATGCAAAGATGAACAGCTTTCTTATTTTTATAAAATATTTTGATCATGTTTTGATTTTATTTGCCATGAAACATTCTCTTAGAGTAATCTATAAGTAGAGCACACCACCAAAAATATTTTGAAATACTTTTCAATGATCTTTATGACCTATAATCCATTCTATCTTGTACTTAAGGTTTGGAACTTGCTTGGGGACAAGCAAGGGACAAGTATGGGGTATTTTGATAGCATGTATTATAGTCTATATTTTGGGACTTGTTTAGACGTTTTATCTTCAATAATCTGCATGTATGGATGTATATTATGTGATTTTATTGTTGTTTCATCTACCTTTATGGGAATCGAGGTGTACACCAAGTTTCGCTGTAATCATAGGTAAAATGGCACATTTTGGACTAAAATGGAGCTAAGGAGTCATAGGAGCTACATTCTGGAGCTTAAAAGAGAACTCAAGAAGCAAGGAATTAATGAAGAAGATTTACTTTGGACCAGATTTGAGAGATTTCACATTCAGTTGAGACTCACCTCGGTCAGCTATAGTGTCACCTCGACTAAGGTGATCTTGAGGAGAGTCCCGACCGAGGCGAACACCCTGCCGCCGGCGAGATCATATTTTTGGCTGAGATCTTTTAACTATGGATAGAAGATATCTTATATTTTTGGGCTGGATTTCTGGAAGGAAGATCTTATTTTTGGGAGATCTATTTTAGAGATACGGATATATTTTATAGGAAATTATCTTTTTAAGATATTATTATATTTGGAAGATAATTCTCCTATATAAAGGGTTGGATTTTCCACAATTCAGCCATCTTTTATCCTCTACACCATATTCTACGCAGCAGTAGGAGATTTTCTGGAAGCTTGAAGGAGGATTGAAGATCAATCAAGGAAGGATTGATAGTTTGAAGTTAGCTTTAGAGGGAGTTTGTAAGATTTTCTTAGATTCCCTTTGGTTAATTGTCTTGTTCGATTTGTGATCTGAGGAACGCTGATTTGTTGTTTATTCAATTCAGTTATTGAGGCCTTTTTCATAAGGTTTACTTGTTCGATTATTCATTTCTTTCCCTTTTATTCGATTATTGTTTTCATGATGATGAGTGGCTAAATTTCTTGTTCGATTCTAGGGTGATTGGCTGAAAGTTGTGGGAAAGACAATGATAGAATGATCTTAATCCCAGTAGGACCCTGAAAGCTCGAGTCTTTAACCTTAACCCTAGAGTACCTCGCTCAGTCGATGAACATCTCGGCCGGGGTAGAACTTGACTGAACGAGGTGACCTTTTCTAATCCGAAACTGAGAGTTAAGTGTTTTAGTTTGCCAAATCCTATCCTTATTACACCTTTCCTGGTTCAATGCAAGCCTAGGATGAGACTTACCCGGTGATTCCTTTGTTTGTTTACCCAAGATCATAAGTGTAGGTAATAAAGGTTTATCCTTTATTGGGGTTTGAGTGTGCTTTCATCCCATCTTTGTGAGTTAGCCTGAGACTTACCCGGTAAAGGTTGATTCTATTCCCTTAGGTGGTGTGTTGGTTTGAGATTATGGTTCCTTTCCTTAGTACCTTTAGACTTACCCGGTAATAGGAGCTTCGGTTTGGGATAGTGAGTAGTGAGATTGGAGGGGGTCCATACCGATTAGCACTGCCACCAAGATTGGAGGGGGTCCTTAGTACCTTTAGACTTACCCGGTTCGGCATTAAAGGGAAGCTGAGTCCCTGATATGTCAGACCATTTGAGATCTTAGAGAGGGTCGGAGAGGTTGCCTACCGATTAGCACTGCCACCGAGATTGGAGGGGGTCCATATGGTCTTCCATGTATCTCAGTTGAGAGAGTATATACCGGACCCGAGACACGTCATCAGCCATGAGGATTTCATAGTTGAGCCCGACCACACTTTTGTGGAGTACCCAGTATTGTCCTGGAGCGCAGTACTAGACGTCTGCGGTCCAAGGAGATACCGATGTTGAGGATCCAGTGGTCTAGACGAGGAGCCGATGAGGCCACCTAGGAGACAGAGGAGAGCATTAGACGTAGTTATCCCGAGTTCTTTGAGGAGTTAACCGCTACTTTTGTGTCGACGAGTTAGTACTCGGATGTTGTTTGGTTTGATTTTTTGTATGATGATACATTGGATTGAGTGATTGTGTTTTTATGTGTTGTCTGCTTATGATGATTGAGTAGTTTGCATCTTAGAAAACGAGATTAAAAATTTTAGGGAGACCAAGTTAGAACAAACCCGTTTATGGAAGTTGGTTGGTTAGATACATAATTCTAAGTTTCGGGACAAAACTTATTTTAAGGGGGTACTGATGTAATATCCGGAATTTTATTTTCCGTTTATTACCGAGTCAACCCGGATTTTGACTCGTTCGTCTACATGATACCTAAGATTTATACGCACACAAATTTATATCATTTTATGTAGGCTTAACTCACATAAAATGATAAATAAGTATCAAACCCTAATTCTTCATCAACTAGTTCGTGTCATGGGACAAGATTATGACAAGTTTTGACAATTATGGACAAGGCCATGCAAGTGCGGCCCAAGTATTTCACCTTGCTTCAGCCCACCATTAGGCTGCTTGTGTTGGCCCAATTACATGAGAAGCCTAATTTTCCCCCTTAATCACGTTTAACTTAACCTAATTATCCCTAACCTAATTGCTACTACCTCATACGTCGTCAACTTCTCCCTCTCTCCCGCAACAACATCACGCCTCTGGAAAACCGATACCCATCTCCCTTCTTGTTTCTGCTCAGCCGTCATCACCACCGGATCGGACACGTTGTTGGGGATGCCATCTCGTCTTCGCCAAAAACCGAAGAGAAATGCGCAGCCTCCCTGCCTGGTGTTGCCACGCCTCGACGCCGCACCCCATCCATCTGCAAACAGCGACCACCCTAGGATCTTGCATCGACCTTCTACACTCGACGCTGAGGCCTTCGTCTCTGCGCTCAAAGCCGCTGCACGCCTTCATCGAAAACGAGACAGGAGCAGATCGGTTCGCTTCAGCTTGCTGCAGACGGGGATCTGGTAAGCAGTTGTTCCTGCTGTCCACCCTTCTCTCCTCATGAATAAAAAAATAACCCTTCCCTTCTTTAATCTATTGCAGCCATTTGTAACAACTTACATCTACCGAGATTCAGCGACGGGTTCCTCGTGTGTTGATCGACCGCATACCGTGCCTTCACTGTTGCGGGTGAGTAGATACAACCTCTTGTATAGTGAGTGTGCTTTAGTTTGATGAGTAATAGATGAGAGTAGTGTAGAGGATTGTGTAGGTTGGACATAGAAGAGGCTAAGGAAGTTTAGCAGGAAGAGAGAATCGAACATAAGATGGTTGAATAAGGCTCATGCATAATTGGTGATTTGTGGGATTCGAACTAGAGACCTCTGGGTAGAATTAATGGAAGTTTATGTTGACAGAGAGAATCGAAGTTGAGACCTCCTACATACCTTGTTTTCCAACCTTGACCTGCTCATTTTAGGATCTAGTTTTGATATCTATCGAACATCCACCGTTGAATTTTTGATATGTTGTAGATATATATATATATATATATATATATATATATATATATAGTTTATTGTGCTAAAATTTGGGAACGAATTAACGGTCGGATTAGAATTTATAAGGTCCCAAAGTAGAGCAGTTGGGTTGTTTTTCCAGCAGAGGAAAATTTGGTTAAGTATAGAAATTCTAGATTGTATATTCAACTTTAGATATTTATGTAGGAGTTGTGGTTGAGTGATTTTCAGAGATCTTTGCTCCTATGAATAGTATGCATATCATAGAGGATCTAGAGATTTATTTCGGAATTTTTATTTTTCTACTCGAACCTCGTATCTTCAACCAAAGTCGGACCTTAGCGACTTTTTGTGAAAATCTAGATTTGTGTATAACTCTTATAAACCTTTAGCGAACTACCCCTTGAGAGCTAGATTATGGAAATAGGTTCCAAAGGAGAGTTTGGAACTAGGTGATAGATAATCCTGGAGTTTCGGGACCAGGGGTAATATAGTCATTTTACCTTAAGAGGGCATTTTAGTAATTTCTCTTGAGGAGATTGTACATCTTAGAAGTTATAGACTTCTAAAAATATGGGAAGTATTTTTTATCCACTTGCCTTGTATAACAAGCGATTGAGTTGCTACGGTTGCAAACCGAGTTGAGATTGAGAGAATTACGATTTGATTCAGGTAAGTCCTTGCGACTTACTTAGCTGGTTTCTAGATGTTAGTTGAATGATGATAGTGGATTGTGTGATTGTTTGATAATTATGGACAACTTTTATTATTTTATGGCTCAAGTGTAGTATAACGGGCCGTGACATCACTACCTAGCTCTGACAGGAAACTGGGAGGTTCTCTATACCCAGACCATACAGGTACAACGTGAGATGCATCGGATCCATTCCTGATGGTTACACGGGGGAGGATGCGAGGTTTGGGAATCCCTCGTGTCACAAAATAAGTATCATTAGTAGAGTGAATGACCTAAGTAAAGATAATAAATGGATTCTTTGAAAGCATGATGTGTGTTTAGTTTTGCTATTGTATGTGTGTGTTATTTTCATTGATCTAACGTTTAGATAGCTAGCTAACGGTTGATTTGTTTTGTTGTTTAGATTTACCACAGGTTAGAGCAGCAGCTGAGTGATCCGGAAGTAATGGTCAGCCGGGTCTCCGTACTCCTTAGAGTGGGGTTTGGGTTTTTGCATTTATGTTTCTGTTATCGTATGAAGACAGATAGACTTTTATGTTTCTTAAGTATTGTTGGTTGTTAGACGTTTGTATTGCATTCCCATCTTTTAAAACATCGTTTTATGAATTTCGGTTTCTTTATTTGTGTCTTGTTGCAAGATCCTAGTAAAATTGTTGTCAAATTGAGGTCGGGACCCATTGTGAGGTCCTAGCCAGTAGCTTCCCGAGTTCTGAGAATTCGGGGTGTTACATACAATCATCAATACTTTATGTCACTATTCTCATGAAAGCTACCCTCCTTGGGGTACTCTACCTCAACTCCGTTATCTCATTCCACGTTCTGTGCTTTCTTCCTTTTCCATAACGTAACCATACTCTTCTACGCCTCACGTTCCGTATAACGTGCCTTCATAGGCTTAACCGCTCCTCGTAACATCTTGTAAGCGTGTCTTCTCAAAAAGCTCCAACATTATTCAGCAATCGTTAGCGTATCTCTTGGTCGTCGTCTTAAGCCTTTTCATAACTAAAGCTCCTTCTTGCGTCACTCCTCTTCTCGAGATCACGTCTACTTACACTTCATTCTCCTTGGCATTTCTTAGTCTTATCATCATAACGGAAATTGGTTAACTCCACGTGAATCCTCACCATGCCATTCTTCTCATATCTCTCGTAATGTCGACTCTTCCCTTAATGGTACCTCGTAAGCTTAACTTACTGTATCTTACATCTTTCACACCAGGTTCGACCACTCTTCCCATCTTGACTCCAAAGCTTAGGAGCGTCGAAGAGAAGCTTTACTTCTCGTAATGAAACACCGTCTCTAACCTTGTGGGATTGCACCCATCTCCTCCTCGATTTTCATCTTTAGTTCTCCCCGCGTCTTCTTGAAGAACTTATATACGTTATCTCTATTGGTCTCGTTGTCTTTCCATTCGTGACTTCTTTGTAACCACCTCTACATCTTCATGTTACTCCTTTTTCTTGTATGGTCTCCGTTCTGATTTCTCTTAAGTTGTCTAGTGTTGTTCTTTTGCTTGGTTGTCCTTCGTTTACATCATCTCCAATCCTCCTCTTCGACATCCTTTTAAAGGAATGCGAGAAACGCCATGGTGCTTGTTAGCACGAAAAGCTCAACCCGATACTTGAGCGTACTCCTCCACGTATGAATGCTATCCCACGCCAACGACGTCGTCTTAAAGGTGATGATATCATATCATCATCTTAGCTCAAAGGTCCCATAACTCCATATACTAATATATATATATATATATATAAGATTACATATACATAACTATATAAGTCCTATGTACATATCACTACCAATATAGCACATCCAGCATTCCATCAACAATATAAGGTCCAAAACATATAACCGTCCACATATATAACTATACACATATATCAAGCTCATCATGCAACTTACAATCACATATACTATACATATCTACATATCTACCTATATACATATATACATATATATATATATAAAAAATCCATAAACTACGTCGCCGAGGTCCGCGGAAGGAGTGGTGGTCCAGTACATTCTAACCCAAACCCGACTCATGCAAATGAATTTGAAAACGAAAAGTCAAAACCGGTGGGGTTCTGTTTATTTCTCATTCGGCCTTTAAAAGGTTGCGAGTACCATTGTTGCCAACCTATGGCTCTGATACCACTTTGTAACACCCCGATTTCGCGGGACTCGGGATGCTACAGCGAGACCTCACAATGGGTCCCGACCCTTAGCTGACAATAATTTCACCGGACATTTCCAACAAGGCACAAATAAAGGAAAATACTCAAAGCGTTTTACAATGTATGCGAGGGAAACTGAAAGAAAAAGTACAACGTGGAAACTCAACCGCGTCCTCAAAACGACACAACTCCAAACATAAACATAAACCACACAATATACAACCATCACCCACAAAAACAAAAGACATAAACGTCTCCGTCCTATGATGTACGGAGACCCCGGTTGTCCACTCCTCCACCTCACTCGGCGGCATCCCTAACCTGCAAGGCATCTACATAAACGGTTTAAAACCGTTAGCTCATATTCAAGGCATTAGAATCTATGGGAAAGGCACAAACACAAGTAAATCATCATAAGCACACAACATACTCAAAAGCACATCAATCCAGTTTATTATCTTTATTATTATTAAGTCGTATCCCGTTCTAATTCAACTTAGGTTTGTAACACGAAACCACCGTGGTCCCGCCTCAGTCCCTACTTACCGCAAGGAATGGTATTGATGCATCCGACCATTTACCCGCACGGGCTAGTCGCCGAGAACCTCCTAGACTCTCGCAAGAGCTAGGTAGATGATGTCACCGCCCATTATCATACAGATGGGTCAAAATAATATAAGGTCGGTGGTCCTATTGCCGGTTTAGTTGTTTATAACATAAACAATAACATACACATACACCACCAAACACACATCAATGATAATACATAAAATACGAGCTAAATAAGTCCGGAGACTTACCCCGTCACCACACTCACTCACTACACTCTCACTTCCTTAGGGAGGAAGGACACAACCTGCTCACAAAAGGATATATACATCAACACAAGCTCATACTCAATAAGTCTTAGACTTCACTCTAGTGATCTAAGCAAGATCACCTAACCCTCAAGCTAGGAAAGCATTCTAGGATCCACGGTACTCATAACACTCTAAACAAGCAAAGGAACTCACAACAGCCTCTAGCTCACATGATCATCAACAACAGCCTAGAAGAGTCAAACTAGTCTAGAAAGGTCCAACATGCTCAACCAATTCAATGTCAACAACTATATCAAGCCATAAGGGCTCCAAGGTTCACATCCACTAGATGGCATTATCAAGCTACTCTAGGTCATCCTATGCATGCTACTAACAAGATATAACCACAAGGCTAAGGAAGGAAGGAAGAGAAAGAGAGAAGAGAAGCCTACTGGTGAAGAAAATGTAGCCGCGGAAACAAGTTGGTGCCCCCTGCGTGGCCCTGTCACGGCCCCTGTGGAAGTCTGAAGCCGCCCCTGCACCCGGGACCCGCCCTTGTGGTGGCTCAGGTCCGCCCCTATGGTGGCTAACGTCCGCCCCTACGCCTCTGGTGGTCCGCCCCCACGGCCAAACAGTAGAAGCTTCGTCTTCTTCGTTTCTTGGACTATGTCTTTGCTTCAAGTGCTTCCTTCTCTGGTTGGACCTTCTTCAAACACTATCCACTGGTCTTAGCCTCCTCCCCACAACCTAAACGAGCTAAGAAGATGGACATACAAAGGATCTAAGAAAAATCTTCCTCAAGAGCGTCATCCATAACAATGGATGAAGGGGGAGGAAAGAAGGGGTAATCAGGAAGGAAGGGGAAGAGAGAAAGAGGAAGAAACTTACCAAACCAACTCATATTCTTCACGACTACAGCTCACACATAAGCAAGGCTCCAAGAGAAGTGAGGAAAGGGAGCACAAGAGAGAAGAGTGAAGAGAGAAAAGAGAAGCGTGAATCAAAAGTGAGAAGAGAGGGAGAGTTAGGCTGAAAAGGTGGGAGGGAAACAAGGGGTCAGCTGACCTCTTGTCACCTCAGCTAGAACGAGGGGTCGGAAAGCGGAAAAGGGGGAAAATGAAGGGCCGGCACGGGATTTTGGGAATAAATGCCGGCACTCAGCACCTCGTGCCTGCGGGAAAACTAAGCCGCACCTGCGGGAAGGTCGGTAACTCGCTAACAAACCGGAATAAAAATTCCGGATGTTACAATAATCCTTGTCTTTCTGTTCTTCGCGGCTAGAACACCTTCAGCAAACAAAATCAGCATCATTTTATACTTACTTGGTGACTCCTTGGGCTCATCCTTGTAAATTTGCTCAAGTTGAGCATTTTCACATCTCTTAATCCCAACAACTGACTGCATGTCAACGTCCTCCGTGTCCTCACCCACGGTGGCTGAGTCAGTAGAACAAGCAAGTCTGGTTATCTCGGTAAATTCAGTTAGGCCAAATATAAGCAAGATATTGTTTAATGTAAACCACATTGAGAATTGTCTTCTTGTGTTAATCTCCTTCATTAGCATGAAAGGGATCAGCTCGTTAGACATTTTGAGTCTTATGCTCATCTCAAATGAGGGGACCAAAAATACCAGTTTTGAACTTACTTTTATCTTCCCTTGACAGTTCATACAGGATGAACGGGACCAAAGGTAAGCGATTGTAGCTGTTTATCCAAGCATTTACCGCTTTCTCTATTTCAAACCATCTGTATGTGAACTGAGAAAAAGTACCATAAACATTCATATATTTGGTTAAACATATGTCTGTGATACAAATATGGTATTTATCTGCATGGACAAACCGTTATTTGAGGGTTATCATATCGTGGGAGTTGGGAGACGTCTTGTGTGTATGACCCTCCCATTTTGGCCTATATCCAAATGTACATAATATCATTACATATAGTAAATCTATAATGCACAATGATGTTTTGGTAGACAAATTCATGAGCAATATGAACATAATAGCTTATACAGTACATACATTTTTCAGTCAACACTCAATCAATACACAATTGCTGCAATATATCTGTTATATCTCAGTTTATCCATGACAAATCTGAACACATCAAGTTATGCATTAAGTACAAATTTTTTTCTTAATATGTACACGTTACTAGTATATACGTATCATGCTACAAAAAATGATATACAACACATATAAATGTCCTACACTAAATGAGATACATGTCTTTGTACACATCAGTTTATGCATCCACTTTTGAATACTACATATAATTTAAACCAATACATAATTTGAGCAAGCATTGCTTTATCACATGACATCATGCTTAACAGTCAAATGTACAAAAACATCATGCTTGAAAACTGTAATTTCTCAAGAAACAAAGTCAATACAAAAAATCATGACTAACAATTAGTACATAAACATTGACTACTACCAATCAATACATAAACTTTTCAGTACATAAACCATGACTAATAATCAATACATAAAAAATCATGGTTTGCTAGATTGTTTAGAATAGATATTGCATAAACCATGACAAATAATCAGTACATAAACCATGATTAAACATTAACTACAACAAAAATCATGTTTGGAACCGTGACTACCAATCAGTACATACACAATTACTACAACTTATAACAAAAATAATGATTAACAATTTGGTACATACACCATAACTACCCAGCTAAATACATCAGCTTTTGTACAATAAATACATCAACTTCTGTACATAAAAAATAACTAGCAATTCGGTACAGAAACAATGACTATGAATTTGAATACATCAGTTTTGTACATAAGGAACAATTACACTTACTACTTATGTACATTCTTTGACTGTTACATACACATTGTAAATATCATAACAATATGACTACAAATAATCACTTAGGATGATGAACCGACTCCAGTCATCCTTTTGGTTCCTCTTTGAGGTTTAACAACCATTCTTTTGGTTCTAGTTATTTTTAACTTAGTATACTACGTCTATTTCAGTATATCATTGACAATAATGCTATTCAGCTAAAAACAAGACATCTAAATACACATGCAAACACAAATTGAGTACACAAACTTGAATCGCCTTAAAATCAGAAGCCATATTTACAAAACAAAAGAGTTCATTTTTACTTCAAATCTCTAAGATCTCTTAACCAAGTTTATTTTGCCCCTATTTGCTCAATACAAAACTTAATGTGATAAACATGATCTAAAATTTTTTGAATAACATAACACAATGTTGCACATTCAAAACTCAAAACATGAACCAGTTGTCTATGGCAGTTATCACTATCGATTTCAAGTACAATGCCGACAATGGTTTATTATGTGAAACAAAATCAGAAGATAAAGAGTAACATATATGTTTATCGATTTTGAGAACTCAGGGAAACGAAACAACGATTGATTGAAATTATACAAACCAGAAGTGCGATTAACAGTTGAAGACGATGTCGATGCTTCCCTTGAGTAATCCGACTACAGTTTCCCCAAAAACCGTTTAAACGATGATTCAACAAAGGCGCAATCTTTTCGAATGGAGGTTTGAGAAGAGGATTTGAATAGCCACAAAATTCCGTAGATGCTTTTATTATTTAGTTACCTATTTTAACGAGATTTCCTTTTTTCATTTTGGCAGTTTTATTGCATTTTTACATATATGTCCTTGATTGGAAACGTTTATTTCAGTCATTACTGTGAGAATACGATAAATTCCCCTTAGGGTTTCTATTTACTGATAGGTCATATAAATAACAAACGTATATACAAATATTACAAAGGCAGCCCTCTATTATATTCTATTTATATATGAGTGTTATCATACCCCCGCAGTCGAAACTGATGGAGGTAATACAGTAAAACTGGATCGAAAATCAAGAAACAATTGTCTTGGAAGGCCCTTTGTAAAAATGTATGCATACTGGAAAGCCGATGGAACGTGAAGAACTCGTACATGACCTCGGGCAACCTTGTCGCATACGAAATGAATGTCTATCTCGATGTGCTTGGTTCGTTGATGTTGAACCGGATTGCTGGCAAGGTACGTTGCGGAGATGTTATCAGTGTAAACCACAGAGGCTTTGGTAAGGGGGCAATGAAGCTCAAGCAGTAAACTGCGCAACCATGAACATTCTGACACCATATTGGCAACTCCTTTGTATTCTACCTCGGCGCTAGATCGGGAAACCATAGACTGATGTTTAGCAGCCCAAGAGATTAAAGTGTCGTTAAAGAAGACACAATAACCGGAGGTGGATCGGCGGGTATCAGGATATCCAGTCCAGTCGGCATCTGTATATGCAATAAGATTTGACTTTGGAGAGGGAGAGATGGTGATACTTGATAGGTGATGGAATCACTATCAGTTAGGGTAGTTTTTAGAGTCTTTTTATTGCATTAGTGTCGGTTTATGCTACTAACTCCTTGGTCTAGAAGAAGAAGATCAAAAGAAGCTAAAGAAGGAGTTATAAGCACTTAGGAGTGAAGATCGATCACGAAGCAAAGCTTCTGTTGCCTCACCGGCCTAGCGGATCCTTGCAGCCGCCCTTGCGGGTGACGTCTTACTTCGGAGCGCTCCCAGCGCTTTCACCAGCGCCAACCATGAAGCGTGTCACCGCCCCTGCGCCACTCCTTGGCGTCCCTGCGGTGTCCTCCACTGACGAAACGAAGACCAGCTCCCCTGCGCCTTCCACTGCGGCACTGCCTGCGCCTCAACATGGGAGCTGGAAGACGAAGAGGTTGTGTCACCGCCCCTGCGTTGACATAGGGACGCCCCGGCGGCTTGACATCAGAAACGTCAGGAAAGGCGAAAGGTTAGACGTTGAAGTGCATTAAACATCGGCCCTAGCGGAATTGCGTAGCCGCCCTAGCGGCTCTGAAGAAGATCAACCAATTGTGCCTAAACTGCCCCTGCGGTTCTTGAAGGTCGCCCCTGTGGTTTAACGCCAGAAGCTTTACTCCGGCTGTTTAAACCACCTTTATGGCATTTAAGGTGGCTGTTTTGGGCCGGCCATTTACTCCTATTTAGTGTCTTTTGTAGTATAATTAGGCTTTGGTTGATTGCTAGAATCATCCATCTTATCATCTTGTTAATCATCAAATTATCCACTTAGATTATCTTGCTACCTTGTAATGAGTTGCTAACTCCCTTGCTACATTGGGTTGGTTTGAAACTGCTTTGTTGCTTTGGTTGTAAGTACTTTATAATATAAGTTTTCATTCAGTAATACTTTGTGTTTCCTTGATCTCCATTGTCTAATTGCATGTTTACTATTGCTTGAGATTGATCACCATAGGTTCTAAAGTGCATGCAAACAACTAGGATTAATAGGTCCCGGGTTCGGGTCTTTAATCTAGTAGCAACTTTAAGTAATAACGGGTTGTGATTACTTAAAGAAAAGGAACACAAATATAAAGATAAGTTTAACGGTTTTAATCTTCTCTTTATATCGCTTAGTCTTTGTTTGAAAGCTAACCTGTTATTTGTTCTTGTAGGTTTACGGAACTTTAAACTGTTAAGTTGTGTTGATGCCGGTTGGCTCAACAAATATATACGATCGAGACGGGAGATTACTTGAAAACTTGTAAAAGGAACTCACCAAAGTAGCAATTCCATGTTTAGAATCAACCTAGTGTAGATTCATCCATTATTGTCTTACTTGTCGCATTAATTGTTTTCATAAGTTTTTGTGCATCAATTCAACCAAACCCCCCCCC
>BSUD01000001.1:24439141-24533818 GCA_033239045.1 Fagopyrum esculentum | reverse complement strand
CCCCCCTTGTGTCACTTGTCATTATAATCGATAATTGCATCTAAAACACCTTAACTCTCTTGGGTTCGACCCTTACTTAATCACTATACTTGTTCTTAGTGCTAAGTCGGGATTTACTTTTGATTGGGTATAGACGACCATAGAAATACCTCTAGTCAAATTTTGGCGCCGTTGCCGGGGAGTTTTAGTGTTTTATTATTATTATTGATTATTGGTTTGAACCATTTTTTATGGTTCAAACCCGTGCTACTAACTCCGGCTTTGCTTCCTTTGATCCAGAAATTGAGAGGACGCACATTCGGCAACGAAGACAACAACAACTCCAACAAGAAATGGCTGATCGTACTCTTCGTCAACTTACGCAGCCCACCTTGGCTCAAAAACCTCTTGCGGTCGCTATACCGGCATTAGGGGAAGGACTCAACTTTGAGCTCAAGCCGGGCCTCACCCACTTAGTTCCATCCTTCCATGGGCTAAGTGGTGAAGATCCCATCAAGCACCTTGGGAAGTTCCATACTGTGTGTATGAGCATGAAGCCGGCCAACATTACCGAAGAAAAAATCAAGATGAGGGCATTCGGCTTCACACTCAAAGATTCCGCGGATGATTGGTATTACCACCTTCCATCCGGGAGTATCGACACTTGGGAGAACCTTCACAAAGCGTTCTTGGAGAAATACTTTCCAGCTAAGAAGGCTAATAGCTTGAAGAAAGCTATAAGCAACATCAAGCAAGAGGCAACCGAAACTCTCTACGAGTACTTCGAAAGGTTTGCACGCCTCCGATCTAGTTGTCCTTTTCACGGATATTCAACTTAAGATTTAGTCTGTACTTGTACAATGGCTTGCTAGACAATGAAAGGAGGATCGTCGATGCGGCTTGCGGGGTAATATTCTTAACTCTACTCCTGACCTTGCTTTGGAAAAGATACAGGAACTAGCGGAAGGAACTCGAAACTTTGGAAGAACCCCGGCTAAGAAAGGAGTTCATGTTGTGAGCTCCAGGAAGAGTGAGATTTCAACCGAGCTCGCGGAATTGAAGGAAATGGTGAAGAGACTAACACTTATGGGAACACCGCAACAGCTCAAAGCTTGTGGAGTTTGTGCAGACCCATATCACCCAACGGACATGTGTCCACAAGTTCAAGATGATGATGCTGAAGTAAACGCAATGGGTTATGGACAACCGCAACAGCAAAGACCTAGGAACGATCCCTATGCGCAGAATTTCATGCCAAATTGGCATGACCAACAGAATTTTCGTTGGAGGGATCAACAAAACCAACAACAACAGCCCCGCCAAGGTAAGTATCACTCAACTGAACATATGTTGCAGGTTTTGACTAAACACTTTCCTACTCATGTCCAAACAACAGAATCTAGCATCAAGAACCTTGAGAGACAGGTTAGTCAAATGGCGGAAGCTATTTCAAGGACCGAATCAAGGCTTTCCGGAGGATTGCCTTCCCAGACGTTTATAAACCCCAAGGATGTTAGTGCCCTAACATTAAGGAGCGGGAAGCAAATCCAACAAGAACCAACAAAAGAATCACAAAGCGAACCTTCTGTCTTTTTTCCGCACCCACAGCCGCCCCTGCGGCTGCAGCTGCGCCCAGCACAGAACGAACGACGCCCCTGCGGCTGGCTGCCCCCGCCCCTGCGGTGACAACCCCTGAGCCGCCCCTGCGCCTTCAAGTTGGCGCCCCTGCGGAAAACACAACAGAGGGTCTTGCTGGAAAGGATACTTATGTCCGGCCTAACTTTCCGCCACTATACTCTGAGAAACCACCGGCTCCTTTTCCTAAAGCCTTGAAGGAGCGAAGAATCATAGAGGACAAGGACCTCTTTGAGACTTTCTCCAAATGCGAGGTAAACATTCCCCTCCTTAAGTTGGTGAAAAGTATCCCTAAGTATGACTGTTTTCTGAAGGAACTTTGCACTATCAAGAGAAATCAAAAGCTAAAGGGGAAACAGAAAGTGCAAGTGAGTGAGCATGTGTCGACAATCTTCCAACGGAGAATGCCCAAGAAGTGCAGTGATCCGGGCATGGTAAGCATTCCTTGTGTTATAGGGAAACCCGCTTTGACAAAGTAATGCTTGATCTCGGTGCTTCTACTAATGTCTTGCCATATTCGATTTACAAATCACTTGGCCTTGGGCCACTAATAGAAACTAGGATTGTAGTGCAACTTGCTGATAGGTTTAATGTGTACCCGAAAGGGATAATTGAAGATGTATTAGTGATGGTAGACAACCTAATTTTCCCTGCTGATTTCTTTGTAATGGATATGGAAAATGATTCGCATGCTGCACCCATTCTGTTAGGTACGCCATTTCTAAAAACGGCTAGGACTAAAATTGATTATGTTAGTGGTAAATTGACCATGGAGTTTGATGGAGAAGTAGTGGAATTTGACATCTAAGATGCAATGAGATTTCCTAGTGATGATCATTCTTTATGTGCTATTGACATTGTTGAACCTTTTGTGCAAGATGTTTTTGATAACTCTGACATGGATGAATTAAGAAATGTGATTGAGCATGACATTGATGGTTTCAAATCAGATTATGTGTTAACATCTAGCATGAAAGAGGTCCTAGCCCAATTAGATGGGCATAAAAGGCTACCTATCTCCAATTTGGCCATTGGGCCCACTTTACTAACCTCAAGCGAGAAGCTTGTTCCGTCCATAGTGCAGGCACCTGAAATAGAATTGAAGGACCTTCCGTCACACCTCAAGTACGTTTTCCTTGGAGCACACAATACCTTGCCGGTGATTATCTCCAACAAGTTAACCACCGGACAAGAAGACAAGTTGGTGAAAGTACTAAAGGAGCACAAGACGGCCCTTGGATGGACTATTGCGGACATCAAAGGGATAATTCCTTCCACTTGCATGCATAGGAATTTACCTGAGGATGAAGCCAAAACCTCTAGGCAACCTCAAAGGAGGTTGAACCCACCAATGATGGATGTGGTTAAAAAGGAAGTGTTGAAACTCCTCCAAGCGGATATGATCTTTCCTACCTCGGATAGCACTTGGGTTAGCCCGACCCAAGTAGTTCCAAAGAAGGGAGGCATCACTTTAGTGGAAAATCAACATGGAGAGATGGTCCCAAGCAAAACACAAACCGGATGGAGAGTTTGCATTGACTACCGCAAGCTTAATAAGGTAACACGAAAGGACCATTTCCCATTACCTTTTATTGATCAAATGTTGGAACGTCTTGCAGGTCATCAATACTACTGTTTCCTGGATGGATATTCAAGCTATTTCCAAATAGCCATCGCACCAGAAGATCAAGAGAAGACGACGTTCACTTGGCCATTTGGCACTTTCGCATATCGCATAATGGCCATTTGGACTTTGCAACGCACCAGGCACTTTCCAACGGTGCATGATAAGTATTTTCTCCGAATACATAGAAAATTTCATTGAAGTCTTCATGGATGATTTTACCGTCCATGGAGATAGTTTTGACGCATGTTTAGGGCATTTGAAACTTGTTCTTGAAAAATGTGTTGAAACCAATTTAGTTCTTAATTCGGAAAAATGTCATTCCATGGTCGAACAAGGAATTGTGCTAGGACATGTAATATCCTCAAAAGGGATAGAGGTAGATAAGGCAAAGGTTGATGTTATTCAAAATTTACCTTATCCTACTAATGTTTGGAAAATCCGATCTTTTCTTGGTCATGCAGGTTTCTACCGACGGTTCATCAAAGATCTCAGCACCCCTGTGTGAATTGCTCAAGAAAGATGTCACCTTCATAGTGGATGAGGATTGCAAGAAGGCTTTCGACACTTTGAAGGCATGTCTTACCACCGCACCAATCATCCGTTCCCCGGATTGGGAGAAACCTTTTAAAATCATGTGTGACACCAGTGACTACGCCGTCGGAGCTGTCTTAGGACAAAAAGACGGACGGGCCGCCCATGTGATCCATTATGCGTCTATGACACTCAATGGAGAGCAAAGGAATTACTCTACCACCGAGAAGGAGATGTTAGCTGTGGTTTTTGCCCTTGAGAAATTCCGGCAGTACCTACTTGGGGTAAAGGTAATTATCTTCACGGACCATGCAGCTCTTAGGTATCTCATGACAAAGAAGGAGGCAAAGCCACGATTGATCCGTTGGGTGCTTCTTCTAAGCGAGATTAACCTAGAGATAAGGGACAAGAAGGGAGCTGAGAACCTGGTGGCCGATCATTTGAGCAGACTAGTACAAGAGGAGGAAGATCCAAAAAAAAGAGAGATAGCCGGAAGTTTTCCAGACGATACATTCTACACAACTCACTGTTGTGTAACCGCCCCCGCGCCTCACATCAGCCGCCCCTGCGGCTCAGTCTAGGCACCCCTGCGGAATTGTCGACAGAGGTTTGTCTTAAGCTTCAATCTTTTAAGCCTTGGTTTGCTGACATTGTGAATTTCATTGTCAGGAAGGAGTATCCTTCAGACTTCACCAAGGCACAACGAGAGAAGGTAAAAGCTGAAGCTCGACACTACGTTTGGGACGATCCTTACCTTTGGAAGCATTGTAGTGACCAAGTGATCCGGCGTTGCATTCCGGACAATGAGGTACAATCCGTCCTAACTTTCTGTCATTCTGAAGCATGTGGGGGGGCACTTTGGGGCAAACAAAACTGCAAGAAAAGTTTTGGATGCCGGTTTTTTTGGCCACATTTTTCGAGACACTTTTGCATTTTGTAAAGTGTGTGATAGATGCCAAAGGGTAGGAAATCTTTCAAGGAGACATGAAATGCCCCAATCCTCTCTTATATTTTGTGAAATATTCGATGTTTGGGGAACTGATTTCATGGGGCTGTTTCCTACTTCATTCGGGAACACATATATTTTGCTTGCGGTGGACTATGTTTCCAAGTGGGTGGAAGCAAAGGCCACCAAAACTGATGATTCAAAAGTAGTTGCAGTTTTTCTGAAGGAAAATATCTTTGCAAGATTTGGAATCCCAAAAGCCTTAATCAGTGATAGGGGTACCCATTTTTGCAACAAGACGATCACGGCTCTCCTTAAGAAGTACCACGTTCACCAAAGAGCATCAACAGCTTATCATCCACAAACAAACGGCCAAGCTGAGGTGTCCAACCGGGAAATAAAGACCATCCTTGAAAAGACGGTTTCTCCCGGGCGGAAGGATTGGAGTGCAAGGCTAAATGACTCCCTATGGGCATATCGGACAGCCTACAAAACTCCTATTGGGATGTCCCCTTTTAGGCTCGTGTTTGGGAAAGCTTGCCACCTACCGGTGGAGTTAGAGCACAAAGCTTGGTGGGCGGTAAAGAAATGCAACATGAACATAGAGGAAGTGGGAGAATTCCGGAAGCTCCAATTGCAAGAGTTGGAGGAACTGAGGCTAGATGCATACGACCATGCTACCACATACAAAGAAAAGACCAAAGCATGGCATGACCGGAACATTCTCCGGAAGGACTTCAAGGTAGGTAATAAGGTACTTCTCTTTCAATCGCGTTTGAAACTCTTTGCAGGTAAGCTGCGTTCGAGATGGACAGGGCCGTTCATAGTAGCCGAAGTATACCCTCACGGGGATGTGGATCTCTATAATCCCCAAACGCACAAGGTGTTTAAGGTGAATGGACAAAGGCTAAAGCTTTACCTTGAAGGAGTCAAGAACGATCCGATTGACGAGATGGTACTAGAGGAGGCACAGTCAGAGAAGTAGAGATCTTACGTCGAGCCAACGACGTAAAACAAAGGCGTTTCTCGGGAGGCAACCCGAAGGAATAAAAAGAGGAGCTTTTGTCAAGGAAACCGCCCCTGCGGCTTTGTATCCCGCCCCTGCGGTGACACTCATGCCTAGCGCAGCCCCCAGCGCTGGGCCTGCGCATGCAACACGCCTGTCACCGCTCCCGCGGTGACATCCCTACGCCCCTGTGGCGGCCATCCTTGACACGAATTCCCAACGCTGCCCCCGGCGATGAACCTGCGTGCCCCTCTCTCTTTTCACCGCCCCAGCGGCGACAGACTCCCGCCCCTGCGGGTTTACCCAGAAAAGAAAAAAAAGAGGATCTTGAAAAACGCCTACACCTACCACGCACCACCCACCAACCTTCTTCACCAAACACAAACCCTCCAAACCCCCCTCCTTCAGAAACACCCTCACGCCCCCTGCGCCCTCTGCTCACCCACAATCTCGCCGACGCCTCTGCGCCGCCTCCGACAACCAACCACCAGTCGCAACGCCCCTGCGCCACGCTCTCCCACCGCCCCTTACTGTCTCACAGCCTTACGACCTTCTTCCTCACCCACTTCCCACATTCCACTCCAGCTACACCACCGGCGAGACTAAAGCACCAAGGACGTCACCGGTGCAGCCTCAGCAACACCCTTTCCATCGCTCCCTAGAAATCGCCTCTGCACTTCTCTCGCACCTGCGTCAGCAAGCATCCGCCCCTGCGCCTCACCGCCCCCGCGCCTGCACAGCCGCCCCTGCGGAAATCACACCATAAAGGTCGTTTTCTTTCCCTTATTTCGACATTTGCTAATCCTTTGCTTCAATTACTTTCAAGAATGGAAGCCCCAAGGAAATACAAGATGAGCGACGCAAAGAAGGAGCACTATAGGATTGTGCAAGATCGAGTTTTGTACGCAACTCGATTTTTGCATATTCCGACTTTGGAGAAACTAGGCATGCTAGAGAGCATGCAAGCGTTTTTGGCGAATGCCGGGCTCGGAGACTTCCTCTAGAAAAGTGCTCTAACATATCCCGAGCTCAGCAGAAAGTTTATCTCCACTTTCACAATGGAGAAGGAAGACCATGTGTGTATCGGTCTCACCTTCAAGTTCAACAAGGTGAAATACACTCTTGAATACCCCGATCTACGGGAGGCCTTTGGGGTGACTCTAAACCCCTCTGCAAACTGGTGGGATACAATCCCGACCCCGGACCTGTGCGAGTTTTGGCAGGCAGCTACCGGGTCTGAATTCCATGCTGGGGGTGAGTACTCCAACAAACTCAGTCACCCCAGCTTGAGGCTGATTTCAAAGATCCTCATGAGTGTCTTTTGTGGACACAAGGAGGAAAACAAGGTCGCTCTCAAGGACCTCCCACTACTCTACTCCTGTCTTCCACAAAGCGAGAAGGTGATGGATTGGTCCTCTCTCTTCCTTGCCGCTTTGAAGCGGATCAGGAGGGATGAGCCGAGGAATATTGTCGGCGGTGGGGTGATCTCTTTGATCACCTCACAAGTGATGGACCTGTCCGAGTTAGAGGACGGGATGGCGGCTCCTCTCTACACTGAGGGGATGCTTAGGGGGTGCAAGCTCCTCCAGCGGGACGAGGAGAACCTATTTTGGATGTCCCTTGCAGATGGGAGCCACCTCACCTACCTCCCCCGGCCTTTACCATTAGGAGGTGAGCTCTCCGAGCTCTACATTCCGGCAGATCCCTTCGTGCCGAGGAGGCCACTAGCGGCCATTGTGGAGAGGCATGCTGCCAGCTCCAGCCGGGCTCATCAGGAGGAGCACCTGCCCATCCCAGATGACGAGGAGATGCCCACGGCGGCACCAGAGGAGGACCCGGCCCTTGCGAGCCTTCAGGCTCAAATGGCGGCTATGACGACCCAGCACCAGACATGGCAGTCCGATTACCAACGGATTATGCTGGAGCAGCAGCAGAGCTGATAGACCAGTTTTGCCGCCTCCATGACCTCACACTTTGACCAGAGGCAAGAGGCCTGGCAGGCAGCCCAGCAACAGCAGTTCGAGGCTCTGCAGTTGGCTTGGCAGGCCAGTTTTGAGACCTCTTTTGGCAGCCGGATGACCGCCCAGTAGGACCGCATTGATGAGATCTACAGCCGGAAGGAGCACTTCTTCCGCCACTTCACTTACCCACCGGAGGAGGGTCTGGGTGGTCCATCCGGACCACCCCAGTGAGGGGTACATTTCTTTCCTTCTCCCGCATTTATCTTTGACTCATTTCCACTTTGAGGACAAAGTGTACTTCAAGTATGGGGAGGGACATATCATTGCTTGTACAATTCATTGAGTGTTTTAGAATTTGTGTTTGCATTGTTAAATTCAGTTTGAAAAAACTAAAGAAAGAAAAAAGCCAAAGAAGTGAAAAAAGGCATGAAAATCCTTGGATAAACCGAAAACACGAAAGGGCGGTTTAGGTAAAAAGAAGGTAGTCCGACCAACCTTAGGTTGGTGCAAAATTGGACTTGAGGGATATGATTTTAAGTGAGAAAAGAGTGGCAAGGTAAAAACCCGAAAGGGCGCCTTTGCAAAATGAGCGACACCGAGTGTAGGTTTTCCTTCCGGTGTTTGGGCGACATAAGAAGGGGATTCATAAGGAGGTTGTTCGGGTAGGCCACTATTGGAGTGATAAGGATGGTAGTGATTCTTTTTCTCACATTCCCTCTCTTTTCTTTTTCTTTCTTGGTCTCTTGTTTTCCATCATCTTTCTGCTTACTCATGCTTCTTGAGGCCTTTGAGTCTAGTTGATGTCATTTGTTTTTACTCGGGACGAGTAGAAGGTCTAAGTATGGGCGAGTTTGATAGGTGATTATATCACTATCAATTAGGGAAGTTTTTAGAGTCTTTTTATTGCATTAGTGTCGGTTTATGCTACTAACTCCTTGGTCCAGAAGAAGAAGATCAAAAGAAGCTAAAGAAGGAATTATAAGCACTTAAGAGTGAAGATCGATCACGAAGCAAAGCTTCTGTTGCCTCACCGCCCAGCGGATCCTTGCAGCCGCCCCTGCGGGTGACGTTTTACTTCGGAGCGCTCCCAGCGCTTTCACCAGCGCCAACCATGAAGCGTGTCACCGCCCCTGTGCCACTCCTTGGCGCCCCTGCGGTGTCCTCCACTGACGAAACGAAGACCAACTCCTCTGCGCCTTCCACTGCGGCACTACCTGCGCCTCAACATGGGAGTTGGAAGACGAAGAGGTTGTGTCACCGCCCCTGCGTTGACATAAAGACGCCCCGGCGGCTTGACATCATAAACGTCGGGAAAGGCGAAAGGTCAGACGTTGAAGTGCATTAAAGATCCGCCCCAACAGAATTGTGTAGCCGCCCAAGCGGCTCTGAAGAAGATCAACTGATTTTGCCTAAACCGCCCCTGCGGTTCCTGAAGGCCGCCCCTGCGGTTTAACGCCAGAAGCTTTACTCCGGCTGTTTATACCACCTTTATGGAACTTAAGGTGGCTGTTTTGGGCCGGCCATTTACTCCTATTTAGTGTCTTTTGTAGTATAAATAGTCTTTGGTTGATTCCTAGAATCATCCATCTTATCATCTTGTTAATCATCAAATTATCCACTTAGATTATCTTGCTACCTTGTAATGAGTTGCTAACTCCCTTCCTACATTGGGTTGGTTTGAAGCTGCTTTGTTGCTTTGGTTGTAAGTACTTTATAATATAAGTTTTCATTCAGTAATACTTTGTGTTTCCTTGATCTCCATTGTCTAATTGCATGTTTACTATTGCTTGAGATTGATCGTCTTAGGTTCTAAAGTGCATGCAAACAACTAGGATTAGTAGGTTCCGATTTCAGGTCTTTAATCTAGTAGCAACTTTAAGTAATAACGGGTTGTGATTACTTAAAGAAAAGGAACGCAAATATAAAGATAAGTTTAACGGTTTTAATCTTCTCTTTATATCCCTTAGTCTTTGTTTGAAAGCTAACCTGTTATTTGTTCTTGTAGGTTTACGGAACTTTAAACTGTTAAGTTGTGTTGATGCCGGTTGGCTCAACAAATATATACGATCGAGACGGGAGATTACTTGAAAACTTGTAAAAGGAACTCACCAAAGTAGCAATTCCATGTTTAGAATCAACCTAGTGTAGATTCATCCATTATTGTCTTACTTGTCGCATTAATCGTTTTCATAAGTTTTTGTGCATCAATTCAACCAAACCCCCCCCCCCTTGTGTCACTTGTCATTATAATCGATAATTGCATCTAAAACACCTTAACTCTCTTGGGTTCGACCCTTACTTAATCACTATACTTGTTCTTAGTGCTAAGTCGGGATTTACTTTTGATTGGGTATAGACGACCATAGAAATACCTCTAGTCAATACCTAATGATGAGGTGCCAGAAATGTAGCGGATGATACGCTTTAGGGTAGCAAAGTGAGCTTCTTTGGGATCATGCATGAAAAGGCAAACCTGTTGTACTGCATAGCTGATATCAAGACGTCTGAAGGTCAAGTATTGAAGCGCTCCAGCTAGGCTTCTGTATAGATTCGGATCACTGATTGTTGGACCAGATGAGGCACTTAGTTTGACAGATGGCTCAGCAGGTGTAGTAGAAGGTTTGCAATTAGTCATTTTGGCACGCTCAACAATCTCCCTGACATATTTATCCTGAGATAAGAATAATCCAGCTAAACTTCGACGAACTGAGATGCCCAAGAAGTAGGATAGAGTCCCGAGATCCTTAAGTGCAAACTCTTAACCCAGGAGCATGATCAGATGGTTTCGCAACTCATCAGAAGATACAGTAAGGATGATATCATCAACGTAGAGGATCAGGTATGCAATATGAGATCCATGACGGTAAATGAAGAGGAAGGATTCACTCTTACTACCGAAGAAGCCAATTTGATCCAAGAAGCCTACAAATCGCTGAAACCAAGCCCGAGGTGCCTGCTTAAGACCATACAAAGATATCTGCAGTAAAGATACATGGTAAGATCTCGAGGAATCATGGAAGCCAAGAGGTTGGAACATATAGACTATCTCATTCAAATGCCCATGGAGGAAAGCATTTTGAACGTCAAGCTGATGAATGGACCAAGACCGGGAAACTGCAATCTTGAGAATTGTTCTGATAGTAGCCGGTTTGACAACGGGGCTAAAGTTTCATCACAGTCAATGCCAACCTGTTGGGAGCAACCATTAGCAATACGGCGAGCCTTATAGCGTTCAAGGGAGCCATCAGACCTGTATTTATGACGGAAAATCACATACAACGCACAATATTAGCATGTAGAGGGCGAGGAACCAAAACCCAAGTCTTATTCTGCATAAGGGCTCGATATTCGTCGGCCATGGCAGCGTTCCACTGCGGATCTTGGAGGGCTACATTGTGGAATTTTGGTATGGGAGATATGGTGGTGGTGGAGGCGGAGAGGTCGAAGACCGGTTTAGGTTTTGTGATACCGGACTGACTTTGGGTGTGAGGTCGAGTTTGGGGAGGGATTGACCGGGACAGTTCACTATTTGAAGAGGAGCTGGCGTTGTCAAGAGGGCGAGCTGATAAATGTAGGATGGCTGAATTTGTGTGAGGGGAGCGGGATGGGCTAATGTGGCCAGGTGGTGAAGAGCTCATAAGAGCTGGCGGGCCTGTTTCGTTAGTTGGGCCATGGGACAAGGCGGGGGTGTGGGAAGGATTGTTGTGGGCCAGAACGTTGTGGGCCAATGGGAGGGGCAGGCCCAAGGCGTAATTGGGTAGCAGGGGAGGTAAGTGTTGGGCTTAAATCTATCGGGCTGGACTGTGACGATCTATGGGTACATGAGCCATGGGCTTGAGAAGCCATTTCGGAATGGTACAGGGATTGGTCCAAGTCATCCGGAAAAATTGTGGTGGGAGATTCACGAGATGATGTGGCAAAGGAAAAAACGGATTCGTCAAAAGTGACATGTCTAGAGATTAGAATTTTATTTGTGGCAAGCTCTAAACATTTATACCCTCGATGGTGACTCGGATAACCAAGAAAGACACATGGGGATGAGCGGTGTTGAAGTTTGTGGGAGATGGTTGCGCTTTGATTAGGAAAGCAAAGCCCTCTATTATGTAAATAGAATATAATAGAGGGTTGTCTCTCATACCATGTGAGAATACGATAAATTCCCCTTAGGGTTTCCATTTACTGATAGGTCATATAAATAACCAACGTATTTACAAATATTACAAAGGTAGCCCTCTATTATATTCTATTTACATATGAGTGCTATCAATTACCCATTTAATTTGCCTTTATTTTTTTGACAGAAATTGAAGGACCCTATTTTGTATCATAATACAAAAAGAGTTATACACCAATTTTCTCAATAATTAGTTACCCTAATTAATTGATTATCAATAGAAGAGGGAAGAATTTTCAAATTTCCATAATTTTTTTTTCATTTTAAATATATCTTTTTTTATAAAAACTATAAAACTATAGGGGGCTAGTTCTGATTATAATTCCTCATTAGTAAATTGCACTAGGTATTGATATAACTAATTCTGATTCCGATTCCTAATTTCATGAAAATCGTACGGAGTCCTAAACACTATTGAGGTCTTCCAATTAGCGCCTATGTTATGTCTTTATTGATCATCATCCACTCATTGTGGGAAGGTGATAGTTGTTTGGTCCTTCAAAGAAAGTCAATCAATGGGCGTAAGGAGAAAACGGTTACGATCGCAGGAAAAAAGAAAGAGCTGGTTTCCGTTTCTTGAAACACTATCCCAGTCACAGAACCCTCGTTTTTACATGGGAAAGGGGGGAAGAAGAGTAAGCGGAACGAAAAATGTAAGAAGAAGAATTTGGATGATGAGGTTGACTCTAATGAGAAGAGATTAGGTAAAGCGTGTTAAGGATACAATTATAAAAGAATCTCTAACAATGTGGGATTGAGTTGGTCAGAGGCATTGTTCGCCCTTAAACGTGCGTGCAAATAAGTTTTAATTTATAAAACTAGAATAAAAGCAAGCGAACCCGGAATGTACGGATCGGCGTAGATTAGCAAGTATTTCAGAGTATCGATCTCAGGGAATTGGTAAAACAACATCAGTTTCAAGTAATCGAGCAATCAAAAGTGTAGAAGCTTTGCAAATATTGGGAAAACAACAACCCTAAAGATCTAGGTATCCAATTGTAGCAATCGATTCAAGATATACTATAAATATAAGGATAGAGTTGAGAATTGCAAAGGTATACTAAAGTAAGGTTGTGTACGGTGAAGTTCCAAAACCCTATATGTCTAACTCAAAGACTCTCTATAAAGGTTGTTGAGGCTGCAGTATAGAAAAGATCTAAAGGTAAGAATTAATCTCAAATACCCATGTCCAAACCCAAGGAATCAAAGATAAACTAAAACGGTTAAGGTTGTGACACTCGAAACCGAAATAGAGGATGTTGAGTCTCACTACTACTTAGAAAAGGCAAGTCAAGGCTAGGTTAAAGCTAATCTTGAACTTTGGATCAAAGCAAAAGCAAAGTTCGTAAACCAGGATAAATCACGGCTAGATCTTAAAAATCACGATTGTGGAAACCAAGAACAGCTCGTGATTTAGGGTGTCGACGAAGTTTCTCAAACTCTCAGGATCCAATCAAATTACGATCAATCTATCATCATCTAAGCCACAACTATCAACCCTTCACCTTAGAATTGCTAAAGGGTTTTAGCCAATAATCATCATTATGATATCAATATTCAAACTAAGAAGAATAAAAGATGAAAACCCTCGAAAACTCAAATAAAACTCAAAGTCAATCTCGAAATCCAAACACAAAGTAATATGTTTATGAATCTAGAAGAATAGGAATAGAAACCCTCACAAATATCTAGAGAAGTGACAAAGAACGGGATGTCAATCCGTCCTTAAATGAAAATCCTAAGAAATCTCCAAAAGTACACAATCTCCGAAAATACGTCCTTCGTGAATCTCCAATCCTTAAGGTTCAAATGAAACCTTGTCTCCAAACTCCAAGCGAAACTCTAAGCAGCGGCTAAGCGTCCTTAAGCGAAGGTCAAAGTCCTGGGGCTGTCACCGTCCGCCCTTCAATGTTGAAGGCTATCGAATATTTTTAGGGATCAATCTAGGGTTTAAAGACAAAACCCTAAATATTTGGGCTGAAAAGAAGTCGAGCCCACTGGTATCAGAAAATACTCTAGGTCGCGTCAGACGGTATTAGAGAATACTTTGGCGCGTCGAACCGTATCAGAGAATACTTTGGCGCGTCAGACGGTATCAAAGAATACTTTGCCGCGTCCCTTCTTCCTTTTATGCTCCTTTTGGTCCCGCTTCAAGGCTTCATCCTTAAATATGCTATTTCGTTCCATAATTCGTCAATTTAACTACAAATGTAATAAAACTCTGTGTAAACCTCTATTCTTGCAAAGTAGGTGAATATAACCATAAATGTTATGAATGTATGTCTATGCATGCAAAATAAAGGGGAAATATATATAAATAGATGCCTAAAAATAGGTCATAATTCATGTCATCATCATCATCGATTTAAGTTCTGTAAATAGTTTGATGCCTCTCCATTCACATTCAAATCTATTTATATACATAGTTATAACTATATATAAAAGAATCCCTAACAATGTGGGAATGAGTTAACCAAATCAGAGTAGGTATAGTTCAGATAGTCAAAGATACTGAGCCTGTCTCCGATGGAAAATAGAGCATCAGGCGCCACCGCCAGTCTACAAAGACTACAAGTATAGACAGATCGGAAAGACATTCGAATGGTAATAGCGACATGATTAGAGAAGAGAGAAATGGGAGAAAGTCAAAGAATCCTCTCGGAGAAGAGAGCAGTGGGCGCCTCCGCCTGTATACCAGCACTGCCACCGAACAAGAGGAGAAGGATTCGAGTGAGGAGAAGAAAGCGAATACTCCATATAAGGTATAACTTATGTTCGCTCTAACATGTGTGTGCAAAAAGTTTTAAATTTATAACCTAAAATATAAGCATTAACAATATGGGAACCCGTAGTGTAGGGATTGATCGTAGTAATGGAAAATACTACAGAGTCGATCACAAAGATTTAGTGAAGGAAAGTAATGCATATATAAAAGACAAAAGCAAGACTTTTGTGTAATAATTAGGAAAAAAGATTCTAGAGATCAAGGTATTCAATTGTGTTTTCGATTCAAGACTTCTAAAGATATTTATAGGGAAGAGATCTAGGGTTTAGATAAGTATAGGCCTTGCTTTAAGATAAATAATCTCAAAAATAAATAATTTTAAAGATAACTATGTTAAAGATAAACCGTAC
Organism: Fagopyrum esculentum; assembly: GCA_033239045.1. Taxonomy (NCBI): domain Eukaryota; kingdom Viridiplantae; phylum Streptophyta; class Magnoliopsida; order Caryophyllales; family Polygonaceae; genus Fagopyrum; species Fagopyrum esculentum. The sequence goes on along the minus strand of BSUD01000001.1, from coordinate 24,518,824 downwards.
CTTAAACATAAACCCTAAATTTTCAGGCCGAAAAAGAAATTGAGTTCTCTGGTATTAGAGAGCACTACGGCGTGTATTAGAGCACACTCCGGCGCATATCAGAGATCACTCCGCCGTAGTATCAAAGTCCACTTTGGCGGTATGAGAGTTCTTTTCGTGGTATCAAAATCCACTTTGGCGCATTCCTAGCTCTTTTTATTTCTCCTTTTTGTTCCGCATGAAGGCTTAATCCTTAAATATGACGAAATGTTAGCAAAATAATTTGATTCTCGAGCAAATTGAATTCCGGGTCTCTATATGACGAAATATAAGGTTAAGTGTTGTGAGTGGAACATGAAGAAGGGAAAGGTGATAATGGAAAAGTTAAGGAAGGAGGTGAATTGTAAGCAAAATAATTTGAAGGATGAGGTTGACTCGAGCGGGAAGAAGAGATTTAGTGGCTCAAATTTGATAGTTGAGGATGCCTCTAGTGGAGAATAGAGGAGTGGGTGTCACTTCTCGTCTACAAGTAGTGACAGATCGGACCCGCAGTCGGAGTATAATGGTGATACAAGTCAAGAATAAAGAAATGGGAGGAAGTCGAAGGATGAGCTTGGAGAATAGAGTTGTAGTGGGCTCTACCTATATAAGAGCACCGACGCTGATTGGAATTTGAAGGATGAAATGGACCACAATGGAGAAGAGAGGGTTGTGATTTCCAGGCAACTGAAGTCTAAGGAAGAGCAAGATGGCTACGGTGGAGAAGAGAGCAGGGGCAGAGTAGTTCTTCAAGTAAGGAGCAAAATAAAGATTCAAGAAAAGAGTAGAAAGTGGTTACTCTATATAAGTTTTATATTTTTTTTAATCTCTATCTCTCTTGTATTCATGTGTGCTGCAATTGAAAAAGTTTTAACGTCTTGAATCTTGTCTATTTGCCTCGAAATTTTTTTACAGTATTTTGTTACGGAAAACTACCAAGACTACATATTCAATATACTGGGTTATCTTTGATACAATACAAGATTAAGATGTGGCATGAATGGTGCAAGAAGAGAAAGAGATGTTATAGAAGTTTAGGGTAGGATAGGAGAGCATAGGGGAGGATATATATATATATATATATATATGACTTTGCCTTTTCTATAGGTATCAGAGTCGACTTTGTCGTCACACCATGTTTCGGTTGTGACGTGTTTGATGAAGTTTTATTTCATAACTAATGTTATTAGTTGTTGATTATTTATTTTAGAAAAGAAATTATACATGTATGTAAGATTATTTCTTTTTTAAAACTTTAATTTAACACTAATAATTTTATAATTATTTGGACTTATTGAACCCATATATTTTATTTATTAAATTGACTAGATATTATTATTTTGTGTTATTTTAAATTTATTTGAAAAAATTTAAATTTTTGTATCATTATAATAAAAAAAACGTAATTTATTGAATTATTTTGGAATTTTCAAAAAGTTTTTTTATTCTATATATATATAGTATTACTATACAATTTTCTTCACATTTTGTGCTACCGGCCCAAGATTTTATTTTACTATCAAAAGTGGTGCTTATTGAGCCCATGTTTTTTGCCGACCCAACTTTAAGAACACTTGGAGATACAAAGAGACGTTGTTTACAGATAGACTTCGGTTTTTCATTGAGTTATTTTTTTATTACACATTTTGCTTAGTCATTTTTTTGATATGTAGTTTATAATTGAATTTGTTCTTTTGCAGATGCGTATTCATAGAATCCATGTCTGATATCTCTTGGATAATTCAATACAAAGAGACGTTGTTTACAAATAGACTTCGGTTTTTCATTGAGTTATTTTTTGATTACACATTTTGCTTAGTCATTTTTTTTATATGTAGTTTATAATTGAATTTGTTCTTTTGCAGATGCGTATTCATAGAATCCATGTCTGATATCTCTTGAATAATTCAAGACATACAGTTGAGATACCTATCTCCTGTACTTTTGGTGAACTCAACAAAAGTCATCGAAAATATATGTGACATACCAACTCTGGGCGTCATATGGTTTACAATGGAAGCAACATATCGTAGTCGCCGGACCACAAGACCTTGGAGTTGTATAGTGTGGGGTCAGCTGACTCGTTATCACTGACTAGGCCCCGTGACCCAGTATAATGGTTTTACTTTGACAAAGATATGAATATAGATTTATGAATAAACATAATTGATCCATATAATAGAAAAGTGTAGAACATTGAGATGACTCGTAGGAAGGAACGAGAAAAGCAATGATAAGTCATTACAATTCGTTTATTATTTTATCGAAGTTAGATAGAATGTAGGTTTGAAACAATTTCACACAAATTAAAAAATTTTGTTCAAATATACATTCAATCACATACATACAAATTATCCCCAAATCAAATTTATCTAACACATAAGTATACATTTAATATTATGATGTTTCATTTTGTTGTAGGAGATTGTAACTCCTATTTGAGATCCAATTTCATTAAAGTTTGTTCTCGTACTTACAAGCATGCAAAAATGACGAAATAATTGAAATACTACAACGAGCAATATGAGATATAAATGTCGTGCATATGATTAAATTAGATACGATAAACCAAACTCTCACTGTAAACGGACATACAAATGCAACTGAGGTGATGAAAAAGGCAAAGACGATCATGATAGCTAATCTTATTTCCGTTGCACTCGCTAGTCGCTAGTGAGGAGAATAAAGAGGTGACCAAGTAAATCGTCAACACTCAAGATTAACTATTATTATAAAATATATATAGATTGACTAAAAAATCAACCTATTGTTGATATATATATATATATATATATATGATCGCATGAATAAAAACAAATTCATTAATATATTATTAGAGATGACTTTGCCTTTTTTATAGGTATCAGAGTCGACTTTGTCTTCTCTACAAGTTTCGATTGTGACATAGTTGATGAAATATTATTTAATAATTAATGTTATTAATTATTCATATTCTATTTTAGAAAAAAAAAATTATATATGTATGTAAGATTATTATTTTTAAAAAATTTTATGAAGAGATGTTGTGCAAGTTTAGGGAGAGGAGAGTAAACATGAGCAGGTGGAGGATACAATGATCCACCTTTTTCATTGAGTTATTTTTTTTTACACAATTTGTTTAGTCATTGTTTGATATGTAGTTTATCAATTAATTGTTTTTTTTCAGATGCGTATTCCTAGAATCCATGTCTTGTATCTCTTAGATAATTCAAGACATATAGTTGAGATCCCTCTCAGTTGTACTTTTGGTGAACTCAAGAAGGTCATCGAAGAAGTACGTGACATACCAACACAGGGGCGTCATATGGTCTACAATGGAAGGTACATGTTAGACAACAAGACCTTGAAGTTGTGGGGTGTGAAGTCATGTTACTCGGTTACAGTGACTAGGCCCCGTAACCCAGTGTAATGATTTTACTTTGACATAGATATGAATATAGATATATGAATGGACACACTTTATAAATATAGTAGAAAATTTTAGAATATTGAGATGAGTTGTAAAAAGTAACCACAAAATCAATGATAAGTCACTACGCTTCATTTATTTAGTTTTTCTAAGTCTGAAGGAACTAGGTTTGAAATAATTTCTCACAAATTAAAAAATTTAGCTGAAATGTAGATTCTAATATATACATACAAATTATTTCCAAATCAAACTTATTTAACACATAGGTATACATTTAATATCGATGTTCCATTTTGTTGTAGGGGATTTTAACTCCAATGTGAGATTCAATATCATTAAAGTTTATTCTCGCACTTACAATCATGAAAAGATGACAAAATAATTGAATGACTACAACGAGCAATATGAGATATAAATGTCGTGCATATGATGAAATTAATTACGACAAATCAAACTCTCACTGTGATCGGACAAATGCAATTGAGGTGATGAAGAAGGCAAAGACGATCATGATGGTTCATCTTCTTTCCGTTGGACTCGCTAGTGAGGAGAATGAAGAGGTGATCAAGTAAATCGTCAATACTCAATATTGATTATAGTTTTAAAATATATATCGAATGACTAAAAAAATCAACCTATTGTTGATATATATATATATATATATATATATATATATATATATATATATATATATATATATATATATATATATATATATATGATCGTATCAATAAAAACAAATTAATATATCATTAGAGATGACTTTATCTTTTCTATAGGTATCAGAGTCGACTTTGTCTTCTCTACAAGTTTCGATTGTGACGTGGTTGATCAAGTTTTATTAAATAACTAATGTTATAAATTGTTGATATTTTATTTTACAGTAATAATTATACATATGTGTAAAATTATTCCTTTTTAAAAACTTTTTAACACTAAAATTTTTATCCAAGATACATTACTCATTTTGTAGATAGTAGTATTAGTTTGCAACCCTAATTTGACACTTAAATATAACTGAATTACAAACTAAAAAACTAAAAGTTTATTGTGTCTTCTTAACAATGAAAATTAGTGGTTGACAAAAAGATCGCAATGATAAAGGCTTGCTTTCCACTTACTTCTACATGCTCTAACAAAAAAAATGATCTTTAGAAAATTAACTTTTACAAAATGTTATTTTCATAACTATTTTGTTTACTTTTTATCCTGGAGAAACAAATTTGTATAAAATTAACTGTAATATTCAGAAATTTATTTTTTTTATTTCTTTTAATCAACATAAATTTTATCATTATATGTGAAATTATTACTTACATAAAATGATAAAAGTTTCACAATAATTCCTTCTTTTGACAATTCTATCATTCTATGTGAAGAGTTAGTCACATAAAATGCTTCTTACCAACTTGTATGATTTTATGTGAAGTCTTGGAACATATAAAATACTTCATAAAAACTCTATTGCAAGACTTGTAATAAATGACTCATTTGACAAGATCATGAAAAAGTCATGACAAGCCCATGATCACCTTATGACAAGGCCAATTGGGCTCTCTTACCTCTCCTAGCTTCAGCCCACACACATGCTTCTACCCAGCCCAACCTTGAGAGACGCCAACTTGCTCTACCTCCCTTGTGAACTGTTGCACGCCAAGGAACAAACGTTATCTTTCTCCTAGCCTCACGTAGCGTGAATCTCGCAGCATATCCCTCTTCTCTTTGCAACAGCCCTCATCAGCGTCGTTGTCTTCTCTTCCTTCTCACGCACAACAGCTTCCTCTCCCTCTTCTCTACTCTCACGCACAACAGCTTCCTCTCCCTCTTCTCTACTCTCACGCACAATAGCAGATCGGGAGGCCTACTTGTCACTGTCACGCAGCCACGCCAAGGAGGGCAACCCTTGTGTCTCTCCCATGAAGAAGCAGCCTCTTCTGCCCCAGTCATGCCGCACGAGTCCAGGAACGGGGCTCCTTTATGCACGTGAGTATCCAGAAATCAGCAGCCGCCATGGTCTTCCCTCCTTCAAGTGCAGTAGCACGAGATAGCAGGGATTCAGAACCTCTGTGTCGAGCAGCAACCAAATTTGCAGAGCCTCTTCCTCCTTGATTCTGTCACCAAAAACAGCCCGGCCTGCAGGAGTTGTCTTGTGCGCCTTGTGTCATCGACTTTCCCTCTTTCGAGTCTTGGAATCGGGTAAGATTCATACCCCTTCCTTCCTTGCATTTCCCTCTATGAATGTCATGCCGAATGGGTGTCTTTTATGCCTCCTAAACATACTTAGAACATCCAGAAAGAAGCAGTGAAGATCCACTCATTTTCTGAGTTTTTAAACAGTGACGAACATCCAACTTTGGGACCAGATTTAGGTATGCTAGACTCATTCGTTTTGGCTGAATTTTTGGTATGATATAGTTGGCACATTGTTGTAGAACATATTAAAATTTTAGAGGAATCCACGTAGTGTTTTAGGAGTTATGATTTTTCGAAGTTGGGACCTTAAACAGTTTTTATGTTGTTGCTGAAATATTCCAAGTGTTGGAAAAACTATGTTAAAGCAGTTTTGGATCCAGATTTGAATGCGTTAGATAATTCTGATGAACATGAAATTTTGATGGATTATAGTTCATAGACTGTAGCTTGTCTTGTAAAGTTTTGAGGACGATCCAATGGTTAGGTTCGGACTTATGATGTTTCGAAGTAGGGTATAACACAGTTTTTGGGAAAAGAAGTGATTATGTGGCCAAGTATGGAACTTCTGGATGTTATACCCAACTTTAAGAATTTATGTAGAAGTTGTGGCTGCATATTTTTTAGAGATCTTTGCTTCTATGACTATATGACATAGCGTAGAAGACCAAGAATATTTTGATGTAATTTTTATATTTTTATTTGAGCCTCTTATCTTAGTCCAAAGTTGGTTGCTAGTGACTTTTCGCAAAAGTCAAGAAAGTAGAAAATCTTCCAAGTTTTATCCAATTTTCTTTGTGAGAGTTAGAGGGTGGTTTTGTGTTCCAAAGGTTTGTTTGGAATTTCTTTATGGAATTTTTCTCGAGTTTCAGGACCAAGGGTAAAATGGTCATTTTTCTTAGGAGGGTATTTTAGTAATGTCTCTTGATGAGCTTGTGTATCTTAGAAGTTGTAGACTTCTAAGAAAGAGGGATACATTATTGATTCACTTGCCTTTTATAACAGGCGGTTGAGTTCCCACGATTACAAACTGATTCGAGATATCGAATTTTAGATTTAATTTAGGTAAGTCATTGGGACTTATTAGCTGGTTTCAAGATGTTAGCTGAATGATGATAGTGGTGTGTGTTGATTTTTTAATAATTACAACATGCATAGGACGACCTTTATTATTTTTATGGCCCAAGTGTATGTATAACGGGCGGTGACATCACTGCCCAACTCTAACATGAGACTGGGAGGTTCTCTATACCCAGACCATACATGTACAAGGTGAGGTGCATCGGATCCATTCTTGATGGTTACACGGGAGCGGAGGCGAGGTTTGGGAATCCCTCGTGTCACAAAATAAGTATCATTAGTAAGAGTGAATGACCTAAATGAAGATATTAAAACCGCATTCTCTGAAAGCATGATGTGTGTTTGGTTTTGATATTGTGTGTGTGTGTGCTATTTTCATTTGTCTAACGTTTAGATAGCTAGCTAACGGTTGATTTGTTTTGGTTGTTTAGACTTATCACAAGTTAGAGCAGCAGCTGAGTGATCCGGAAGAAGTGGTCAGTCGGGTCTCCGTACTCCTTAGGATGGGGTTGGATTTTTTGTTGATGTTTCATTCTTAGTATGATGCTATTTAGACTTTTATTGTCTTAAGTACGTTGTTGGCTGTTAGACGCATGTTGTTACATTCATGACACTAAAACACCGTTTTATGAATTTCGGTTTCCTTATTTGTGTCTTGTTGTAAGATCCTAGTAAAGTTGTTGTAAAACTAAGGTCGGGACCCATTGTGAGGTCCTAACCAGTAGCTCCCGAGTTCTAAGAATTTGGGGTGTTACATTAACTAGTATATGAAATATACGAAACAAAGAATACTTGGTCCATATGCGCCTTTTCAGTTGGGAAGTTTTTAAACTTCAATTAAAACTTTGATAAAAGTTTACGAAAACGAAATGTATGCTAATAATCAAACAAGAATCTTTGTAACAAGTAGAATAATGAGGATTTGCTTAAAACCAGCTTTTAACAAGGGGAGGTGGAGACTTTTTTCTAGCTTTATACTTCCTCTGTTCAATATAAGGGAGAGTTAGCTAAATGAACAGTAACAATCTATATGGGTCTTTTCGGTTGAGACTTTTTTCTTCGGCCCACTTGTCTTTTTCAGGAAGCCCACTTGTTTTTTTCAGGAAGCCGGCCCCCGTGTTCACAAAATTTCAGACTACTTCGTTTGCGTCCTTTCATGTTTCACCGACTTCCTGGCTTCATGGTCTCCGTACACGCATTGTTTGCGGTGTCTTCTTATATACCTGCCATAACTGGATTCAATTGACTTAGTGTCGGACATCACTTCGTCTCTACACCTTTTAAATGAGAAGGCCAACATTCAATTCCCCAATCATCATTCTTCAACCGTCTCAATTTGGTGGGTCTCTTTTTAATTTTCTGATTCCGATCTGTGGTTTTCAACGATGGTTGTGGTCTCTTCTTTTTATTCAAAACGTTTTTTTGTTATTGTTGGTATGTGCTTCTTTCGCCATTGTTATCTTCTTAATCCATTGTATTCTTTGTTTACCTTATGCTACGGAGTTTTATTTTGAAGCTTCTCCTTGCCTGACTTTCTCATATCAGGTTGACGGATATGATTTAGTCTTTCTCTAATTTTTGCTTCTTAGTATCTTGGTTCTCTCATACTAGGTTGGCGACGAAGCTTTCTGTTTTGGAGTTGACGGTTGTGATTTCTCTGTCGACCTTTTTACATCTGAGTCTCCTGGTTCTCTCATATCAGGTTGATGGTGAAGCTTTTTATTTTCGATCTTTGTTTCCTTTATTTTATCCGCGGAGAGCTTGGTTCTTTTTTACCAAACGCTTGATGATATATTCACGCTAATGTGCCTTTTTCCTATTCTCGATGACACTTTGAGCTCAATAAGCTGTTTACTTTCTTGAAAAAAATCGATGAAGGCATGTTAACATAATCTTCGCTTTGGTGTCGCTTAATGAAATTGTGGAAGTGGTTTGTTAGGACGAGATAGGTTGCAATTTATCTCTCGATTTTTTCGGTGTCTCGCAGATTTCCTGACGAAAACCTTGCTTGGCTTATGTAAACGAGAGAAAGTGTGCGTAAATTGAACTATAGTGTTAGGTTTATGCCGAGCATAATCATTCTCTATGTTCTTCTTATTTGAACTATCATGGACGTTTTTATGCCTACCAATTGTTTGGCAAAATGTATGTGTAAGACCGTTTCCTGGTGTGGACACTGATTTGTTGGTTTAATTACTGGAAAGTGTTCAGCATTTGAATCTTTTGGTTCCTAGAGATTAAAAGAAGTGAAGATTAATACTTTCTATATACATTAGTATATGGGTTTGAAATTTTGATGATGAATGCATGTGGAGCTGATTTTACTTTACTAGGATTGATTGTAGGCTCTGGACCATGTCATTGCGGAATCAAATAGACATCGTGTCAGGTTGATCTTGAGCTTACTCAACGATTTGAAAGCTTATGGTGGGAAAACTCGGTATGTGAAGTGGGCTTGGCAAGAAGGCACCGGAATAAGTGTTTCAAACGATTCATGTTTTGTATCCATCCATCCGCACTTACTTCAAGAATTATGTAAAGTAAAGGTGATCCCTTGTTCTTTCTTTGTTTGTTTTTTTTGTAAGGTTAATGAATTAGAATAGGAAGAATTTACATGGAGGGTTAACTTGACCATAAGAATTACATAAATAACATAACAGAGGAGAGGCTAATCTAAGTGAATGCCGAGAATCTTCACCCACATGAGAGAGTTGGGGGAACGGTCATTCCAGTTGCTAGATGTGAAGTTCTTGGTAGAGTTGATGACGTTCTGAGCACATTGGGAGGCAAGCGTGTAGATAGTCATTTCTTGCTTTCCAAACAAAGTAAATGAAACCAATGATAGAGGAGATCCGGATATGGGTGATCATATCATTCTTTTGCGGTTTAAGGGAGCGAAGTCATTGCCATATATTATGGTTGTATGGGTAAGGGGGAGTTTTGGACCATCTGGAGATGAGATCAAGAGCAAAGGGAGGAGTAGCTGCAAGGGTGAAAGAGGTGGTCTTCATCCTCGGTCTTGAGCATAGCTTACATATGTTATCCTGGATGAGGTTCCACTGAGTGAGCTTGGATAAAGTTGGGAGACGGTGGCTAGCGATTCAAGAGATGAAGCTACATTTTGGCACTTTAATTCCCTTCCAAGTGATGTTCAACATGTAAGGATTAGTGGGAGGGGAGGCTTCCAGATCAGATTGTAAGCAGAGGTGGTGGAAGACCGTCCACTGTCATAAGCTGGATTGGATCTACTGCTTAACCAAATGAGTCCTATTTAGGAGGTAGTATAGACTTCTGGACACTAAGCCTCTCTGCGGCCCCTTACTTAGGCAGATGAATCTCCTTTTTTTTGAGAGAATCGTGGTAAGGGCTGAAGATCGAGTTCACCTTCCGGTTCACTCCGCTTTACCTTTGCACCATGGATTGCTTTTCTTAATTCATACTATGTAGGCATGTTGATAGTCAGGGGATCAGAAGAGAGTCTGGCGAAGCTAGGGCCACTCACGGAATCAATGATCTTGTCCCTAACCTTTAAGATCATGCACCAGCAAAGCTATGCTTATATGAAGCCAGGTAGTTCCAAATAGACTGACCTTTTAGTATGTTCTTGTTGATCTAGTCAGTTCATAGATTGTTGTGGCTTCTGCTCTGATGAAGGTCAAAAATGAGCTTCAAGATACAAGCCTTACTCCAGGAAAGAGTTGTGTAAATGTGATACTCCTGCAGTCATATGAACCATTAAAATATTTCCCTCTAGCATTATACACTTGAATCGTATTCAAGAGCAACTGGAAGTTTTAACAGATTAAGGCAGTCAAAGGAACGAGGAAGATTCACAAAAATAAAGTGTGAGAAGGGAGTATCTTTTGTAATGATATGTCACCAGCCAATCCAAAATGATAGAAGAAACATCAAAAGGCAAACATTTGAAGAAAAAAAAGTAGACACTAGAGCAGCGTCATAACTTTACCTATACCACACTACTCTTTGAAGGTATTTCAAGAACATTGAAGAATCTGGAGAAGCTCTATATTGTCGGAGGACACCTTAGAAAATTGCCAAGAGTAGACTACTGAAATGATGATAGGTGGAATATTACGATTTTGCACGAGCATGTGCAACAGATACTCTATTTTGGAGAATGTTGAGATTTTGATGAATTTTGAGGTTTTTTTTATCCAACAAATTCCCTATGCTAGACTCTAAAATAGGGAATTTGGGAAAAATATATCTTCATTTCCCTATATTTGCAGCAAGAAGGAGCTTCTCCAAATTCAACCCATGAACAAATTTTGCAGTTTCTATAATAAATAAATAAATAAATTCATTACTCCCTATATTGAAGAAGCTATTGGGTTTTAGACAAAAACATTTTTGAGAAAATTTAAAAAAATTCTCCATTTTAGAGTTTTTTTTTTGAAAAATCTGTTACACATGCCCTTACCCAAGTCTTTATCCAAGTCTTTATGTATTATGAGCTATGAGCTCAATATTATACTGATGTTTTGTCACTGAAAGGATGATAGGAGTTCTTGCAAAAAGTGCTTGCCATTGTTTGTGAATTGTGGTTGTGTATCAACCTAGAGGTACATCTTCCCTCTCCTCGTCATTACTCAAACCCTACACAAGACCAAAGCCATATAAACTTCACAATTTATGTATGAACAAAATAATGTGAAAATACATGTTAGAATTGGTATCGAAGGTTTGCACAAATTTGGAGATGCATGTGATTGCGATTTGCGGGCAATAAGATTGTTGCGGAGTTCATGATTGAATTGGGGAAGAAGAGCGAGAACGTCGCTGAATGTTGGAGATGTAGGGAAAGTCCCACATCGACAATACGATAGTGTGTGAATCTAATATATAAGCACTAGGGCTACTCCTCCTATTGCCAATTGGTTTTAGGATGGAACCCCGTGTGCTTGTATGTGTGGTTCGCTAGTCGTGCGCCCTCCGCGTCATTTGGTTCCGGAACGGGATATAAGAAAAAGTAACATGGTATCAGAGCAGGTCCGATCCGGGTCCGGTTTCCTGACTTCGGGGATTAGCTAAAAAGAGAATGAGATGCGAAACCCGTCGAAAGAAAAAAAAAATGAAATTGTGGGCGAGCTAAAAAGAGAATGAGATGCTCGATCCGAAAAAGCACTAGGGCTACTCCTACTATTGCCAATTGCTTGTATGTGTGGTACGGGATATAAGAAAAAGTAACACTGAATTTGATGATTATCCATACGAACATGCGTCCTAAGACGGATTCGGAGTCTCCGAAAAGGCGTGCGGAGGTCCGGACTTGGAAAAGGTTCGCTGAGAAGAGACAAGATGTGGTGAAAGGGTGAAATTGTTGCCGTCCGTTGAAGTGTATGAACTCAGCAGAGAAGTGGGTGAAACCGTTGCTGTTATGGTCTCGACTCTTGAGTTTTGAAGGAATTTTTAGGTATGTTCATGTGAATGAAACTCTTCCATTCTAGGGTTTAGACTTGTGGTTAAAATGATGCATTCAAGGTGTTAGCTGAAATGGAGTACTGTTTCTACTCCAGAACTATAATTGTGAATCTAGTAGGTTAGAAGATAGTTTTCTTTTTACAGTGATCTTTGAGCCTAACATGCCAATTAGATGTTTTCATAATAGAAAAACTGCATTTGGGGAAGGAAGAAATGCATTTTTCTTGCGTCGAATCTTCACCTATTTCTCATGAAAAATTTGCTTCCTCTGGGTGTTTCGGCTTATTCATCAACTTTGTAGTTCCTGTTATTTGGATTGTGCCTTCTGATTTCTTATGTTGGGTCTTTGTTGAGGATCACCAAGTGTATGATTGTGGAGGTTAGAAACGAAGATGCAGTAGCCCCAAAACAGAAGTCAGAAGGAGCTGCTTAATTATGTTGGGAGGTTTAGCAAATAATGTTGGTACTTTCATGCTTGCACGCTGAAGATTTATACTTCTGTTCCATGTTTTAAGTATTTTATATAATAAATTATGTGGGTAAGCATAATTTATAGAGGAATGCAATCAGTTTATCAAATTCCGAAGTGTATATAAACTGAATGGTCTTTGATTGGTATTGATCTGTTGCCGCCTTGTTAGCAACTTAGTATTTAGAGGTAGAGATGTGATTTTAGAAAGGCATAGAGGTCTTAACCTTCAAACTAAGCTGGGTAGAAAACAAGACCGTCTGATACCAGAAAAACAATTTGTCAGCTTTACAAAGAATATTACATTGTAGGAGTAGAAATACAGATTCACAGATAACATAAACTGTTGAGTTGAGAGAAGTGAAAGAAATATGTAAAAATCAAGCACGGCGTTTGCTCAAAAGCCACGAATTAGGCTCGCTGTATCTATCGTAAAGGGGTTCGATACATTGTTGACGCTTGCGCTTGCTGATGTTTGTGGGATTTGCCACCTTAAAGTGTCTGGGTGCCAATTCCACCAGCCACTTTGGATCAACAAGAGTAACTTGTCGCATGTATTCATTGGACGTCATGATAGATGACCCAGTCAGGCTGACGCTGGAAAAGGGCACTGCTAGGATGTATACAGACCGGCTGGTTATCAACTAGGGTCCTATATCCCTCTTGTGGATCCTTTCTCGAAGCCTGGAAAAAAATCCAGCAGTGATTGCCTTCCTTATCTTGGTAAAATCTTTGCCGCAACTTGGATGTATACAGACCGGCTCTATGATGTTGATGAGTTGCTTTCTAACCTCCTGAGCCCTTCGCAGAGACCGAGAGTGAACAAAATTCTCAAAGCACCACAACCCTGAATAATTGCTAGCCTTCCAAGCCTCGCACACAGCAAGCAAGGTGAGGTGGTCACCCTCAGGTTGGCAAAACTTGGACTTCTTCTGGTCTGCTTGAGCTTGTTTATCCCTATTCCATTACTAGTTTGTTTTAAGCGTGACACGTAACTCTCGCCTCTGTCCCGTGTAACCAACAGGAGTGATGCTGAGAAAATAGGAGCTGTTATGATAGGTCATTCCAAGATTCATCCTCTGTATTTCAGGAATTGTTGTGGGCGCCATCTCGTTCCTATAAGCAGTCTCGGTGTAAAGATGGTAGCATTTGCCCGGGCCCGTATGCCCAGCACGCCCGGCTCGTTGCTTAGCAGACGCCTGTGAAAGGGGTTTATTACAAGTTGATTGAACCCTTGCTTTGGATGGTAAATATTCTGCTTATAAAAACCGGGATCAACCACGTAGAAAACTCCATCAATTGTGAGCAAGGCTTCGGCTATATTCGTAGCCACAATGACTTTCCTCTTGCCGGGAGGGGCTGGCTCAAAGATCCACTGCATCTCACTCGTAAGAGCACTGTAAACTGGCAAAATAATCGATTCTGGGACATCCTTACCAAGTGCAGAAGCGAGGCTTCCTCAAAATAAATGTTTTATAAACAAAAATTGAACGGTATTTTATTCAGTAACAAACTAAAGATCGTTTTTTTATATGTAAACGATAGTTAGCTAGGTGTAAAACAGGTAAATGATTGGTAATGTTTTTCACATTCAACAGTGTGAGTTTGCGTGGAGTACATGAATGTGTTTATATGTTGCTTCTGCAGTTCTGCTAGAGATTAAACTTGTTATTGAAGGCAAAATAAGAAAAGATGTCAATAGTAAACATAGTTGCAGCTTCCATAACTCGGATCAGTGATGACAATGAGAGCGGAGTTAGAGAAGTAGCAGGTGAAGTCCTTCCTTCCATTCTGCTGGTAGAAGAGATTCATGACGACCGATGCTTGGTTTGCCAGCTGTGGTGGCTCATAGCAGGGCCCACCGGCTTGTATGACCCCACAGTTGATGATCTGGCATGCGTAGTTTATGTTGTTCCTCAGCTCTGTTTCACTTGTTGAAGGCTTCGCCACACACCATGTTTTCTGTTCATTACATACTATCATCTTATTATGGTTTATATGTATCATCAAATCACTAAAACCAAATATTCTTATATTCAGGTACCTGTCCACTGACGATCACTCCAAGCTCTGCAACCAAATATTAAACTATTAACTCTCCCCATGAAGAGGAAATCACAAAAGTGGGACTGAAAATGGTATACATACCAAGGATCTGCAAAGGAAGTAGGATCGTGATGAAGAAGAATGTTGTAAGAGCCATATTGCCTATGAACAACCTCAGGTTTTTTTTATTTTCAAGTTTTATAGAGAGATTTTACAAGAGGGAGTTGAACAGAATTGTAACTTGCAAACTTGAATTGAATATCGTACCATAATGCCGAGAGTAGCTCAAAAGACCAACAATTCATTTGTGTACTCATTATGCCAAAAGTAGCTCAAGAGACCACAACGTTTTAATTATCCTAATTAGTGTTAGTTAGCTCAAAAGACCATAGCGTACATAGACCCAATTGTCCTCGTAAAATTACCCAATTTATTTTAAGGTTAAAATAGAAAACCTTTATTTTCAATTTATTGACCCAAATTGTTAGTTAGTTAAAATTTTATTCGAGGTATGTTCATATTTTATGATTGTAGGTCTTATATTTACGCGATGACAACAATTATTATTATGTTAGTATGACTATGTATTATTGAAACTTAAAGAACGTATTTTAGAAGGAAAAGTATACATGCCTAGGAACGACATATTTGAAGGTTTTATTACATTTCTTATACTTATACATGCTATCTTCAAACTCAAACTTTGACTTACAAGTCTTACAAGGGTTGTAAAACCATCCAAAGGTATCATCAATGACTTCAATGGTTCTCATTGTGACACGTATACATTTCTAAGTAGAAAAAATATAGTACATTAGTTTTTAATGTAATATAAACAATTGTATGAAAATAGTAATAAACTCATTTACCTCGATTGTTGACATTATCTTAACAATTGTCTTCCTTTATTATGGGTTAGGAAAGTTTTTCCTAAGGAAAGAGATGGTTGAATTGTCTTAGGAGGGTTTAGATTGACAACTATTTTCCTTAAAAGTGGATACCTATAAAAAAAATTAACATAATATAAATATAGATTAATATTTCAATTTTTAAAAATAAGGATATTTAGTTGAAAATATAAAAAGGTTGATATATAGGAAGAGCTCCCATTAAAAGTAGACATTTCATCAGTTCCACAATCACCAATGAATACCAATGTATCTCTAGTAGAATTAGAGATATATTGCTCACCTGTAACAACATATCTATTAGAAAATACGCACACATACTGAATCTAAAAATAATATGATAGAAAGAACCTTATTGATACCTACAAACTCCTTGATAACTGATGAATGATGACAACAACATGATCGCTCACGTCAAAATTTGGAGCATAAACATCAAATTGATGAGCATACTCATTCCACAAAAGTACAGTAGTACACTTGATTTTGTTACTAAAAATAAGAATCAATGAGTAAATACAATGAATATATTAATTTTTTTATTAAAAATACTGATATATAAAATAAAAAGAGTAAACTTGGAGATATTAATCTTATATAATAGTGCTATAAATACATTGAGCTCCTAATATATATATATATATATATATATAAATGAGAACAAATTCGTAATTATTATCAGTTTTGTTACGAACGTGTCATATCGTTTAATGTATTATTCGTAGTTATTGTTGGTTGAGTGGATTATTCGTAATTATTGTTGGATTCCTAATTATTATTATTCGTAGTTATTATTATTTTTGATATCTACTCTAAATCTCAACCCTTAATACTCACATCCAACGGTGTACGATTGTTCTCATGTTCTCACGTTAGATGGTGTTCTCATGGGAACCACACCCTATATATATATATATATATATATATTTTCTATCATAATGGGAATCCAATGGACCAACAGATTACATATACAAAAAAGGTAAAAACAATTATAATAATATTGACAGACGGTTATAAAAATAGACTATTAGAGGTTAATAATAGTTGGTAAAAAAACTTAGTAAATAGAAAACTTACCAACCAAATACTTACCGTCTACATTTTGGTTATGAATTGCGTCAATGTTATGAAGTATAAAGAGTACCTCATGGTACAAGGGACATGAAATAAAGAATGTGACAAGTCTAGAAAGAATGAACAACATTTAACAAGGAAGCCAGAAAAAGAGCGGGAAAGAAACAGCTTCTGTCCTCCTCACATGCACATAACAGCAAATGCTTCAAAAATATCTTGTCTATTACACAGCGGCGACATCAAAATTTTACACATCACTACTGAAGATGTATAATTTGGTAAAAAAATGAGACAATAACATATTATTATTCCACGTTTTAATATTCAAAACTTCCGTAGTTCGTACATGGCCGGTACGTAGTGGTATGACGACAATAAGACAAGACAAAATAACTAATCTTATCCTCACACCAACTCTCCATTAGTTTTCAAATTTTCAAAATTGTATACACACAAAACTAAAGATTCACAAAATACCATAATCTTATATCAACCTTTTGTAGCAATGAAAAGAAAAATTGCTGATATAGCTAACCATGTTACTTTGTACTGTCCGGTAGAAACAAAGGCTTTGATACTTTCAAATCTCTGGGCCTCGGAGCCCATAACTGATACCAAAATAATGGTTTCACACTTGAAAGTTGCAGCAAAACTGACAAAAATGCAGTGCGTGACTTTCAGAGCATATCGCAATCATCAAGACAAAGATAATGTACTCACAATCACATCCCCCATTTCTAATTCTAGTTGCATACCAACCAAAACGTCAATTTTGAGTACACAGAGATCACAGCTCATGATAACCAAATGAAATGAACCTCTGCTGCGAGATTGCTTACATCTAAAACAACAACAATTACTCCATGGAAAGTGCAATCAAGTAAACAAAGTTGCACGAATCAGTGCTTTTTCTAACTAACCTCCCCCCGGATAGGCCTACTGTTACAATGCTGTTGATGATGGAGAGATTTGTTACTTCCATTTCCACCGTTGCTCTCTTTTCTCTGCGATTGAGACGAGAAAAGTTGTCCAAAACCAAACACACTAGGCAGAGAGCATACCGGAACGTTGAGTACAGGCGTAACACGGACGTTTGCCGAGTAGGATCTCTCCATTCCTCTGTGCCTGTACCTTGGTCCACCATTGAAGCTACTTGGACTGCTGGAGCTTCGCTCCAGGCTCTGAAACACAATCTTCCCTGACGAACTCATTCTCGGACTGCCTGTAGAAACTACTCTCGTAATCGTTGGCTTTGGATTCTCCGCTGGGACCATTCTCGGCTTCACCGCTCTCATTCTGTTATGTTGCAGGCCGCATCGAGGTTTTTTATCAACGTCGAGAGATGGACGAGGAAGCTCGTCATGATCGTGGCCTGACGAGGAAGATGAGAAAGATAGACGGGAGGAAGAGATCGAAACGGACTCCGAGTCGGAAGACATTGATTTCGAGCTTCTGTGGATAATATGGCGAATTGATTTACCGGTGTTTGGAGAAGAAGAGGTCGAAAACGACGTAGAAATGGAGGGTGACGTCGCTTGTTTGTTCTTCCTAAACCTTAGAAGCTCCCTCCAATGGCTTGAACACCTCGGTGCCTTGGGAGACTGTAGGTGCGGATCAGCGATTACGCTCAACATATCGCCTCTCGATAAACTTTTCCTCGACTCCACAGAAATATCTTCTTCAAATGTAGCGGTCTTCGTCGGACGTGATGCAGTCAGTTGAAGAGGGACGAGTTTTCCGTTGGAGAAAAGCTCGTCGGCAGGGAGCATCGTCACCGGATACTCAAGACGGAACTCAAAATCGGCGGGGTTCTTCGTCGGATCTGAATTTTCCTGCCCATCTTGAAGCTTCTTCTTGGAGTCCTTGTCGGAGTGGTCGTGGCTGAAGGATATTCTAGGGCTCAACCAGCTATACTCTGGAAAAGCCGACGGAGGACAGTCGAGGAAGGTTTCTGGTGTAACTCCGATTTTGTTGACGCAAGCTGAAGCCATTTCCGGCAGTCATGCAAAGGTGAGAGCGCGGTCCAATTGAACAAAACTGGCGGTAAAATTGAAGAGGGAAAGACAGTTTCCGGTTCGCCTGGAGTTAGCAGAGAATTCGGAGAGTGAGAGATGCGGAGATGGAGAAGAAGAGGTTTATTATTGACGAAGAGTGTTGAGCGAGTGAGCCCTAGATTTGGGTTGAATGTTGAGACGAAGGTTTATAGAAATGGAGGGATGGGTCCAGTGGGCTAAGCGGCCCATTTCAGCCCTGCTTGAGCCCGTCACAGGTACTAAAGTAACGGTGGATTGATAAGGCCCCACGTGGCAGATTCCTTTTTTTAAATGACTTTCTTGTTTCCTAATCAGATATCTAGATTTGGATAGGCACGACATTAGTGACGACATAATAAATTATTTTTTATGAAAAATTCAAATTTATTCTTATTTAATTGAAAATTATAAAAATAATATATAAAAATCACATGCTAAAATATGAACGAAACTTTATCAAAGGGAGTGTGTATTCCGAAAATATTTTACATGCTCAAGTAAACATTAAATAGCTTACAATGTCAACAATATAAACCATATTTCATAAAAAAAGTGTTTCAATTTGACTATTATTTTTCTACTTTTAGAATTACATGCGCATAATGTCATCATATTCACTACTTATTACAAATCTTGAAATTCAATTAATATTTTTTCTGGAAAATGGCATAATAATTAAGCTCTAGCTGCTATAAATCTATAATGATAGATAATCACAGTTTCACGAGTTAATAAAAATAATAAGTAGCCCATAGTTTCCGGTTTACACATTGATCTAGATAATACATTAATTGATAGAAAATATTTGCAAAACTGATAAAATATATATAAATATCTCTAAATATGAGTATGTCTTTTGTAATTATGTGGTACTTTTTATCTATTTACACAGCCTATTTGTCGATGAAAATTCTAAGGGGAATTTCTCAATCTCTCCCATGATATCAGACTTTTCCGATCCATAATTTTTTCCGCTTCCGCTTCCTCTCTCCCCTTGCCGCCAGCTCCTAACCCTAAGTGACATTGTTGCCGTCTTCCTCTTTTCACAAACCTGCTACGTCTATGGAGAAGAAACAAACGTTTCATTCCGCTCTTGAGATATCCAATATTAAGAACAACATTGCTCTTGTTCTTAACCACGACACACCATATGCTTCATGGGCTACTCTTTTTTCGCGTTACCGCCAAGACACATAATGTCTTAGATCACATTGACGTCAAAGTTCCTCGCCTAGTTGACATTGATGATGCTCTTTAGAATCAATTTGATGTGACGGTTCTCCAATGGATTTACAGTACAGTCTCTAAAGATATCCATCTTCAAATCCTCGATCCTGACGACACCGCTCTCAAAGCTTGGGGTCGTATTCAGGATATCTTTCAAGACAATAAGCACACACACGCAGTCTATCTGGAACATGAATTTTTCAACTGCAAATTAGCGGTTTTTTCTTCCGTATCCACCTACTGTCAACACATGAAGACGTTATCGGACCAACTCAAATGTGTCGAGTCTCCTATTACCCGACAACATGTTAGTTCTTCAGCTTCTTTCTGGATTGCCTGCTGAATACAATGCTACTGTCAGTTATATGCAGCAATCAGATCCGTTGCCGACATTCCAAAAAGCACGTTCGCAACTCATATTGGAAGAAACTCGGATGGCAAACCAAAACTCGGCCGGAAAAGATTCCACCGCTTTACAAACCTCCACAGGTGGTGCACCGCCATAGAACTGGTCCGACACCACCCACCAGGCCACCGCCACCCAGCCGGAGGGCTCGTCTCGCAACCGTGGACGTGGCCGGAAGGGGCATGGCCGGCCAGCGGTGGAACGCTGCAAACCCAGCAACCGGCTAGGTTTGCGTTCCATCCTCACTACGGATGGTTGCCCCTGTCTGTTGGGCCCGTTAATCCCCGAGCCCATTGGCCTTCGGCCCAGCAGCCCCGCCAGCCTTTCTTTCCCAGCCCACATGCTTCTCAGATGGGCATTCTGGGCCAGTCTTCTGCACAGCCCGCCGGACAGCAACACGCCTACTTTCATGTTGATTCACCACAGTCCACAGGCATTGATCAGGATTTTTCTTCGATGACATTAAATCCCACAGATAATCTTTGGTACATGGACACGGGCGCTACATCTCACATAACCAACTCTTCAAGTAACTTCTCGTCCATTTCATATAATGGTTCATTAAATTTGATAATTGTTGGAAATTGCATGCGGATACCATATACAGGTCTTGGCGATGTCACTCTTTGCACCCCCACTCATCCCCTCCAATTATCTAACATCCTACTTGCTCCTAAAATTGTTAAAAACCTCGTTTTTGTTCGTTGTTTCACCATAGATAACCAAGCTAGCGTTGAATTTGACCCTTTTGGGTTTTTTGTGAAGGATTTACAAACGGGAATAACCCGTCTGAGATGCAATAGCTCTGGTGATCTTTATCTAGTTACCACCTCCTATGTCTGCTCTTGCTCTTTCAGCTCAGTCCTCGAGTCTCTGGCATGCTCGTCTCGGTCATCCCGGCACGTCAGTAGTCTTAGGAAGTCTTCTTTTCTTAATTTTAGTAAAGAGTGTTCTCCAACGCTTTGTCATTCTTGTCAACTAGGGAAGCATCATAGGCTCTCTTTTGAACGATATGTCATTACTACGGATGCACCTTTTGATATAATACATAGCGATCTTTAGACCTCCCCGATTCCTAGTCAAGAAGATTACAAATATTACTTGCTATTTCTTGATGATTTCTCACACTTTCTTTGGGTTTTTTCAATCAAATTCAAATCTCAAGTTTTCGATCTTTTTGTGTAATTCCACGAGTTTATCAAAACACAATTCAACAAGCCTATAAAAAATTTTCAATGTGACATGGGCCTCGAGTTTAATAATCATCAATTTCACTCGTTCTTCACGGCATCAATTTTCGGTTCTCATGTCCCCACACTTCCTCACAAAATGGCAAAGCCGAACGTGCCATTCGCACCATGAACAACATGATGCGTTCCCTCCTTTTTCACGCCTCCATTCCCATATCCTTCTGGTCACATGCCCTCAATATGTCATGTTATCTTCTTAATATTTTTCCCTCCACCACAATCAAGAATCAAACACCCACCCAAGTGTTGTATCACTCAACACCATCCTACAATCATCTTCGCATTTTTGGGTGCCTTTGTTACACAAATCAAAACGCCACCATCTCTCAAAATTCAAAACTCGATCCACACCTTGTGTCTTTTTAGGTTATCCTAAGCATCAGAGGGGATATAAATGTTTTGACATAAGATCAAATAAATTCTTCATTTCAAGACATGTGACCTTGACGAGTCAGTTTTTTCGTTCTCCAATTCCATCCCATCTTCCCCTTCGGTACTGGATCCGGATCCCAGGCTTTCCACTTACCATTCAGCCTAGCACTTGGCATCTCAGGCTTCCCCACCCTTATGGTCCTCGGGCCAACACTGCTGCAGATGACAGTCCTAGGCCCACCTCGCCTCCTACGCTTCTCCCACCCAGCCCAACGCATACCCCAAGCCCCCTCATTACCGGCCCACTACCACTCGCCTTACCAACCTCTCCACCGTCCCAGCCCAAAGCATCTTCCCATCCCGCACACACGATGTACAATCTCACACCTCCCATTTCACATTCCACCGGCCAGCCCCAACCCCATATAAACGGCCTACAACTCGTTCATTTAGCGGTATTTTTAAACCTCGTACCATTTTGATCGTAATACCACTACATCCCCCGTCCTCTCTCCTATCCCCACATCCCATAAATCGGCTCTCCAAGATCCGAAATGGTCCGAGGCAATGACCGACGAATATCGAGCCCTTATGCGAAATGGTACTTGGGTTATTGTTCCTCGTCCTCCCCGGACTAATATTGTCAGAAGTATGTGGATATTTCGCCATAAGTTGAGGCCGGATTGCTCACTTGAACGGTATAAAGTCCGTTTGGTTGCTAACGGTTGTTCCCAACAGGTTGTAATTGATTGCGACGAGACTTTTATACCGGTTGTCAAGCCGGCCATTATCCGGACTGTTCGCAGTCTAGTTGTGTCTCGCTCTTGGCCTTTTCCCCAACTCAACGTAAAAAATGTCTTCCTTCATGGGCATCTTCACGAGACAATCCACATGTTTCAACCGCCTGATTTCGTTGATTCTACTCGCATTTTCCATATCTTATTATTAAAGAAATCTCTTTATGGCCTCAAACAGGCACCCAGGGCTTGGTTTCAACGCTTTGCGGGTTATTTGCTCAGCATTGGCTTTATCAACAGTAAGAGTGATTCTTCTCTGTTTATCTATCGGAATGGAACTCACCTTGCCAATTTGTTACTCTATGTTGATGATATTATCTTAACAGCTTCATCTGATGTCCTTCGCAATACTCTCATTGGTTACCTTAGTAAGGAATTTGCTATGACCGATCTCGGTCCCTTTTCATATTTCTTACGTATTTCAGTTCAGCGCTTCCCTACAGGTCTTTTTTCGTCTCAAGACAAATATGCTCGGGAGATTGTTGCACGAGCCAAGATGACTGCCTGCAAGCTTGCGGTCACACCTATTGAACCCATTGTCAAGCTCGGCGCCTCATTTGGACCCCCTTTCAATGATCAGATCTTATATCGCAGCCTGGCTGGGGCACTTCAGTATCTTACTTTCACTAGACCTGATATCAGTTTTGCTGTCCAACATATACTTTTATTTATGCATGATCCTCGTGAGTCTCATTTTGTTGCTCTCAAGTACATCATCCGCTACATTGTTGGCACATCGTCGCTAGGTATCACAATATCTCCATCTCCAAAATCTGATCTCATTGCATATACAGATGTTGGCTGGACAGGTTGTCCTGATACACGACGATCCACTTCGGGTTATTGTGTTTTCTTCAACGACACTTTAATCTCGTGGTCTGCCAACATGCAATCAGTGGGTTTCACGTTCCAGTACAGAGGCAAAATATAGAGGAGTTACCAATGTCATTTCTGAGTGTTCTTGGCTCTGCAACCTCTTGCTTGAGCTACATTGCCCACTTGCCAAGGCCTTCATTGTCTACACTGACAACATTTCTGCTACTTATCTTGTCAGCAACCCAGTTCAACATCAATGAACCAAGCATATTGAGATTGACATTCACTTCGTTTGCGATAAGGTTGCCCACGGCCACGTTCGAGTTCTTCACGTACTTTTGGCTTTTCAGTATACGGATATTTTTACAAAGGGTCTGCCTCGACAACTGTTTCTAGATTTTAGATCCAGTCTCACTAGAATGCCTCCTCTAGTTTCGACTGCGGGATATAATAGAATATGTAAATATTTGTAAATATGGGTCTGCTTTTGTAATTATGTGATAACCTTTTATCTATTTATACAACTCATCTGTCGATGGAAACCGTAAGGGGAATTTCTCAATCTCTCACAAAAACAATTATCCGTTGTACAAGGTAGAAGATGCACTTGTGATCTTTGAGGATTGGTAAGGCAAAAAATGAGGCTTGTTTGATGGATGTTTTTCGTGTCGTATGTGTGAAATGCTGGACCTAACTTGACCGGTAAGTGCAGATCACATGATGTTTAGAGGGGCATGTCACGTGACATATCTCAAGTCTGTTACCACGAACGACACCACCAAGTCCTTCATTGTTGGTATGCTTGTATCAGAAGAAATAATTATATGAAGTGAATAATGTTTTTATTATTTGATTGAATATTAATAAAGAGGTTGTTTATAGCTACATTATTATTATTTTTAGCTTCTCTTATATGATATGTTTTTCTTTCTTCTAAGTTGAGATCGTTCTCATTTCTCATTGTATATATATATATGAAAATGATCAAATAAGAACGGAGTTTCAGGTGAGAAATGAGAACGGATCTCAACCGCTCAATTAACTATATATTTTAATGGTTGTAATTACATTATTTATATTTTTTTAGTAAAAAACGTATGTCTATTACATGTTTTTTTTTTCCATTCACATTCTTTAGTTTTCTCATTAATGAAACCATATGCATGTCACATGTTTTTTTCCTCATTCATTATTTACAATTTTGACATTGATAAAAACATGTGGCTTTTCTTTTTCCTTAACATTCTTCGGAAGAAAAATCAATTTATTTAAAAGTTTTTTAAAGGTTGTTATAATTGCACATATCACTTACACGTGCTTAGAGCATCCACATTGGAGCACATTTAAGATTGATCTTAATCCATATTTTAATATTTCTCTCTATGCCACCTCAACTTAAAAACAAAACTCAAATTTCATTCACATCAATAGAACACTCTATGGATTCTTAACAAATCACATCATATTATACTTATTTTAATTTTTATTATTAATAAAAATAGTGATTAATAATACTAAAAGTAGTTATAAACTAAAATTAGATCGTATGAATACATTCTTAAAATTTTGAAATTTAAAATTTAAATCATGTTTTTATGTTTATAGGTAAAATATAAAAAATTTATAATTAAATAAATGCATGTAAAATGGATATCAATAGATAGATAAATTTAATTTATAAATTATTAAAATTTATTTTATTTAACTTATAACCTTATTAATTTTAACAAAATATTTTTACATACTAAAATAATCTACACAACTACAAATCATGCTTTTTGAATAAAAAAAAAGCAAAAGAAATCACAAGAACACATGCTAAGATTAATCTTCTTCAAGACCACTTTTTCTTGGTTCTAGGAAAAAAAATATACCTCACTTCTACATGGCACTAAGAACACCATATAAGATTACCAATGTGGAAGCTCTTAGTACCTGTACAAGTTGCTTAAAATCCACGTTAGAATTTTTTTTTACTTTGTGCCCTCTACGTTTTCGTTTGGTGCTCTTTTTTCATTTTATCATTACAAGATAATACAAAATTAATGAAAGATCCATGTTATATGTTTTTAGAATTATATATCAAATATTTAAACTTTGTAAACTCATTCAGTTTCAAAGCATATTTTTTAACTCACTTTATTTATAATGTACAAGAATAGTTTTTGTTTGAAAATCAAATGAAACATTTAAATTGGTAAATTATAAAAAAAAATCATAAATTATGAATGTATCTAAAAGACTTATTATAAATTTATATTTTCAAAATTATATAAAATAATTAAAAATAATAGTTTGACAAAGAATTTAATCAGCCAATAAAAATTTGTCATTCAGGTTTTCTTTATTTTTAAAAAAAAACTATCTTGTTTTAGATTTTTAGAAATTTACACTTATAAGAAGTTATTTAAATAAAGTCACAAACTACCTTAAAATTTAATTATATAACATAAAGTTTAATATTTGTTAGATTTGGTTTCATCAACATAAATTGATTAATTTAAAAAAATAGTTTAAATAATTAAAAAATATAATTATAAAAAAATATAACGTACAATTTTCATTATTCAATTATTCTCCTTGTGATAATCCAACGAAAATAGGACACCAACAAGGTCAGAAAAACTTGGGAGCGTTAACCGAAAAATAACTAAATTTGAAGGACACCCAACATAAAAGAATTAAATGAAGTACACCAAACAAAAAATAAAAGCAAAACTAGTAATCATTCAATGAAAATGACCAAATTTTAAAGACACTAAATAAAAAAACCTCTTTTTTAATAATACTACAAATGTAGTTCATATCATCCGAATTTGTTTATCACAATTAAAAAAAGAACAGAGTTGTTGGTTTTTGTTTATATGTGTTTAAGGTTATTAATAAGAATAATTGGTATTTATAACGAAAAAGGGTAGACGTATAATCTAAAGGGGGTGTATTCAATTAATAGTTTATAGAATTTTTTGGAGTTTAAAAGTCTATAAGTATTGAATATAAATCTTTAGGTATTCAATTAAGATTTAAAATTTTTCATAAAATTCCTATGGTATTTAAAAGTTTGTGGATTTTAAAGTAATCTATTATTTCATTGATTTTGTAGGATTCTTCATTCTTTTTTATACATATCTAAACTCCATAGAAATCTTTTCCCAACACATAAGATTTCCACAGAATCTGTATTGACTCTATATAGAATTAAAATATTTCACAGAATTTGCAAATCCTATGAATATTAAGAATCCGTCAAACTCTGGATTGAATACACCCCTAAGTTGTATGTTACTACGTTATAAGAAAAAATGACGTAAAAAGACTAATAAATTTTTGGATGAAAAATGTAGCTTTTAACGTGATGGATAGGTGAGAAAGAGAAGAGAGAAAAAAAAAACTTTACAAAAATATAATGGAATGATTCATCTCTGATTTCTCTTGTAAAACAAACTAGTTTAGCGCCCGTGTCGTGCACGGGTATTTGAAAATATATTTCTTACAGTTTTTTTTTTGTATGAGTAATTTTTTATAGATTTATTTTTCTTATTATATTTTGTTGATTTGATTACGAATGTTTATGTTAAATAGTATACGCATATAAGAAAAATAATAACAACATAGTTGTTGACCCAGTTCGGGGCATATCAAGTCAGGAATGTCCACTATCTCTGTATTATAAAAATCACAATATTAATAATGTCAAAAAACAGTTAAAATTGTGTACATTTAATATAATAGAAATCACGATGATAACCTTTGACGTGAAACCTCGAGCACATGCGCGATAGTCCGATCCTGAAAAAGAGAAGAAGATAAATTTTATATAAGTGTAAGCTCAAGGACGGGTTATGATCGCTTGATATTATTGATTGAAAACGAAATAAAATGAAGAAGAAATTCTAACGTACCTTAAATTATGTTGCGAAAAACTTCGTCGAATACAACATTAGTTGTAGTATCTTGAACCTTGCCCTTAGGGTCACATATCATAATCCTTAATTCATCCCTGCTCGTCACTCTTGAGATAACGACATATAATTGGCCGTGACTGAAGACCGGTCTAGGCAAATATATTTCAACCTGTGCAAGGGACTGTCCTTGACTTTTATTTATAGTCATAGCAAAACATACCATAACTGGGAACTGTCTCCTTCGAAATTTTACAGGAATTTTCAAGTCTGTGGGTGTAAGAACTGTTCGCGGAATGAAGACCTTATGACCAATATTGTTCCCAGATATTATTTCTGCCTCGATGATTTGTTTTCCAAGTCTCCTAACTATCGGTCTGGTTCCGTTACACGACCCTGCAAACTGATCAATGTTTCTCATCAACATAATTGGAATTCCAACTTTCAGTCTCAAGACATGGTTCGGAAACCCAGAACACTTGATGCAGTTCAAGAACTCGCTCAAGTAGAAACCATCATCAAGAGAACCTTCGCTTGGACATATACTATCCGAACTCAAGTACTCTGTCACGTCTCCAGGTATCAGTGATAGAATATAGTCATTAACCTTCTCAATAATATCATTGGTAGGGGCGAGAATAACTCTTTCTTGAAAGTAGATCGGTGGATCCTGAACATTGTAACTCAAAGGATATACATGGTCAACAATAGTTGCAATCGGGTCACCTGTAGATGCAAGTAGGAGAACTTCGGGGATGGTAATCTGAGCTTCTCCATTAACACTTTCACCTTCCGTGCCATCTCCAATGCCCAATATCCAATCTGAAAACTCCTTAGCCTTTCGAGCTTCTAATTCAGTAACTCCACGTATAACCCTCATGTTTTGAGTTAATCTAAGCACCGTGCAGTGATCCCATAAATATGACGCATTGATTGCAGCAAAGACAATATCATGTCTACTTCCATGACTTACAACAGGCAATATTTGTCTAAAATCACCACAAAAAACGACAACCTTACCACCAAACGGGAGAAGTGAGCAGTCTGGATTATAAGATCGGATGACGTCCCTTAAACTTCTATCGAGCGCTTCAAAACAACATTTGTTAACCATGGGTGCTTCATCCCATATTATCAGCTTTGTCTTTGACACTAACTCAACCAGATCCGTACCTAAACATATAAGATTAAAACATTAATATATTGTTCAGTGTAATATGAACAATATATTAAAAAAGAAGTTTTAATAATTGAATAATAAGGTTTATACCTGCACGAATGTTGCATGTTGAACTTTCGTCAACATTTATTGGGATGTCAAACCTCGAATGAGCGGTTCTACCGACTGGAAGCAAGAGAGATGCATTACCACTCGAAGCAACTGTTAGAACGATCTCACCTTTACTCCTCAAACCAGCCGAAAGGGATCTCCATATAAAAGTCTTTCCTGTTCCACCGTATCCATAAAGAAAAAACACCCCCCCTTATCAGCGGACACAGCACACATAATCTGATCATACACTCCCCTCTGCTCGTCGGTGAAACT
This sequence comes from Fagopyrum esculentum, assembly GCA_033239045.1. NCBI lineage: Eukaryota > Viridiplantae > Streptophyta > Magnoliopsida > Caryophyllales > Polygonaceae > Fagopyrum > Fagopyrum esculentum. The sequence goes on along the minus strand of BSUD01000001.1, from coordinate 24,489,839 downwards.
GGAAACCAATCTGTCATGGTCCAAAGATAACTGGGATCGATCATAGTTTAGTTCATCTTGAATTAGTCTATTATGCTGCTCCATAATCAAGGCTTCGTCACGATAAGGCATAGACTTATTCGTCTTCAAACTGTCGCCGTTCCTCTGTAAAAGTTTCTCTATCTCAACCAAGGCGTAATTTTGCAGCACGACATCATCTAATTGCAAATCTACGTACAAATAAACCAAGTTAAACATGTTTACTTACCTAGTACAAAATATACTAAACAAATTGAAAAAATAATGCAAAACTCGAATTAAATTCTTATACATGAAAGAAAGCATACCATTATTACGCAACACCCTTCTCTGTCGTGCAAGAATATCATCAGATAAGTACTTCCATACTTCGGCCCAAACCAGATGAGGCGACGACATGCTACCTGAGAGATACAACATGACGAATAAATTCCGAAGATAACCAGCAGTTCCCCAAAAACTTGCTTCTTTTATACCATCAATGTATTCCCGGTCGTCATCCAACAACCCCATAAGCATAACATGCTTCCCTAAATGTGGCATATAGTGTACCGTTGATTGTCCGAATTTCCTCGTAGCATGTAGGACCCTTAATATGATTCAAAAAAACCCTCAAGTAGTACCTCTCTCCAGACCCAGGTGCAACGTGGTATATCCTCCCTAGCGTATATCCCGCACATTGTGCGGGTTTGTTAATAAAATAGCTTATCATATTACATTTTTTTACTATATTATATGTTGTTAACTTTATTAGTTATATTTTATGAGCTCGTATAAATAACGCGTCAAGTGTTACATAGTAAATGAGACCACGTAACCCATGTGTTGATCATTAATAAGTTTTATACTAAAAAAAAAAATTTTAAAATCTAATTTATTATTTAATAAATAATAATTTAAAGAAAACGAATAATCATATAATTTAAAAATACCATAATCTGATACGAATTCAATTAGTAAAAAAAGCTTAATTGGCTTAATTTGTGATTTAGTAAAAAAATTTAATCCGAGAAAAAACATAGGAGCGCCACGTCAGCATTAGTTTCGTATGTTTTAGTAAAATATGCAGAATATAGATGTATATTTAGTATATTGATAAAATAAGAATTACGAATTTAATAGTTCAACGGTCCAGGAATCAGTAGGTTACAAGGACCCACAAATTAGTAGATCACAAGGACCCACAAGAGCACAACGACCCACAAATCATTAGGTCACAACGACCCAAAAATCATTAGGTCAAAACGACCAAAAAATTAGTTGGTCACAATGATTACATACAAATACTAATCCGATATGATTAAGTATTATATTTGATTCTGACCAAAAGGTTCAGAAATGTATGAATTTTATAAGCCTCAAACACTCTACATCTATTTATACATGTTTTCGAAGTGTCATCCTTTCCTCATAATCGATGTGGAAGAACAAAAATCATATTTTACAAAATAACTATGGTTTAATTAAAAAAAGATTTATTATCTTAATTCGTGATTTAGTAAAAAGTTTAATCCGAGAAAAAACGTGGGGGCGCCACGTCAGAATTAATGTCTTTTGTTTTAGTAAATTATATAGAATATATATGTATAATTAGTACATTGATTAAATAAAAATTACGAATTTAATAGTTCAACGGTCCACAAATTAGTAGGTCACAAACGACCCACAAATCAGTAGGTCACAAACGACCCACAAATCAGTAGGTCACAAACGAACCACAAATCAGTAGGTCACAACGAAAATTGGTAGATCACAATGACCCCCACAAATTAGTAGATCACAACTCATAACGACTCACAAATCAGTAGGTCACAACGACCCACAAATAAGTAGATCACAACGATTCAAAAATCAGTAGCTCAGTAGGTCACAAACGACCCATATATCAATAGGTCACAAGGACCGACAAATCATTAGGTCACAAGGACACAAGCATCAATAGGTCACAACGACCCACAAGGTATTAGATTAAAACGACCCACAAATCATTAGGTTAAAATGACCTACGAATTAGTAGGTAACAACAATCCACATTCAAATACTAATCCGGTATGAATAAGTATTATACTTGATTATGACCAAAAGGTCCAGAAATGTATGCTTTGTATAATCTTTAAACCTTATAGGTCTATTTATAAATGTTGTCAAACTATCATATTTCTCTAATAACTGATGTGGGATAACAAAATTTATATTTTACAAAATAATTATGGTTTAGTAAAAAAAAGATTTATTAGCTTAATTCGTGATTTAGTAAAAATTTTAATCCGAGAAAAAACGTGGGGCGCCACGTCAGAATTATTGTCTTTTGTTTTAATAAATTATATTGATGTATATTTAGTATATTGATAAAATAAGAATTACGAATTTAATAGTTCAACAATCCACAAATCAGTAGGTCACAAACGACCACAAATCAGTTAGTTACACTGACCCACGAATCAGTAGGTCACAACGACCCACGAATCAGTAGGTCACAACTACCCACAAATCAATAGGTCACAACAACCCACGAATCAATAGGTCACAACGACCCACAAATTCATAGGTCACAACTACCCTCAAATTCATAGGTCACAACGACCCACAAATTCATAGGTCACAACGACCCACAAATCAGTGTGTCACAACGACCCACAAATTATTAGATCAAATCGACCCACAAATCATTAGGTCAAGACGAACTATAAATCAGTAGGTTACAACGATCCAAAAATCAGTAGGTTACAACGACTCAAAAGGTCTAGAAATGTATGATTTGTATAATCTTCAAACCTTGTAGGTCTATTTATACATGTTGTCAAAGTGTTATTCTTCTTTGATAACCGATGTGGGATAACAAAATTCATATTATACAAAATAATTAAGGTTTAGTAAAAAAAAGTTATTGGCTTAATTCGTCATTTAGTAAAAGATTTAATCCGATAAAAATGTGGAGCGTCACATCAGCATTAGTAAAAAAAGGATTTATTAGCTTAATTCGTGATTTAATAAAAAGTTTAATTAGAGAAAAAACGTAGGGTGACACGCCAAGAATTAGTGTTTTTTGTTTTAGTAAAGTATATAGATGTATATTTATTATATTGATAAAATAAAAATTACGAATTTAATAGTTCAACGGTCCACAAATTATTAGGTCACAAACAACCCACAAATCAGTAGATTTTAAGGACCCACAAATTAGTAGGTCACAAGGACCCATAAATTATTAGGTCACAACGACCCACGAATCAGTAGGTTACAACGACCCATGAATCAGTAGGTCACAACAACCCACAAATTAGTAGCTCACAACGACCCACGAATCAATAGGTCACAATGACACACAAATCAATGGGTCACAATGACACACAAATCAGTGGGTCATAACGACCCACAACATATTGGGTCACAACGACCCACAAATTATTGGGTCACAACGATCCACAAATTATTAGGTCAAATCGACCCAAAAATCTATAGGTCAAAACGATCCAAAAATCTGTAGGTCAAAACGATCCAAAGTCAAAACGATCCAAAAACTATTAGATCAAAACGACCCAAAAATCATTAGATCAAAAGGACCTACGAATTAGTAGGTCACAACAATCCACTCCACATACAAATGCTAATCCGGTATAATAAGTATTATACTTGATTCTGACCAAAAGGTCCGAAAATGTATGATTTGTATAATCTTCAAACATTTGAGGTCTATTTATACACGTTGTCAAAGTGTCATCCTTCTCTGATAATCGATGTGGGATAACAAAATTCATATTTTACAAAATAATTAAGGCTTAGTAAAAAAAAGTTATTGGCTTATAAATAATAAAAATAAAAAGGAGATTTGACTATAACCTATAAAATCTTGGAAAATCTCAAAAAAAAAAAAGTTACGTACAATTTTGAATAGAAGTTTGTTAGATTAGTAAAAAAAGATTTCCTCCCACAAAAAATAAAGATTTATTGGCCTATAAAATCTTGGAGAATCTCCAACAAAAAAAAGTTACGTATAATTTTGAATAGCAGTGTGTTAGTTTAGGAAAAAAAGATTTTATGGCTTAAAAAATAAAGATCTATGGGCCAAAAAATTGTTTAAGAAAAAAAGATTTTTATGGTTTAAAAAATAAAGATTTATTGACAAAAAAAAATTGTGGGAGCTCCATTTGATTGCTGCTTCCACAGCGCGCCACGTCATCAAATCATGTACTCTGTTTTAGTATGTATAATAGATAATAGATATCGATCCAATTCCCAGTTTTTTTTTGAAGAGCTTGTCATTTTTGGGATTTTCAACGACGGCGGTAGACAACTAGTCACCTGACTCACCTCCTAGATCCGCTTATAATTAAGCCGCCTAATTCCTTTTTAATCGTGGAGTATATAATACACCATTCGGCGACCTTCTGTTGATCAAAATTCTCTCTTTTCCTCCTCTCTGAATTCAAGTCAACGCTGGGTCTTTCCCTGGAATCAACTTGCACAAAACTCACTCCCAAATCTTTCCTTCCACTGTCCCTCGTTTTACATTTACATTTTTAATTTCATTATAATCTTACATTATAGTCATTTATTTTACATTTGGGGTTGATTATCGCATCTTTCACGTCACACAGTATCTCGATTCCTGCCTGTGGGCTTTCTAGGTTGAGATACAAATTTAAGGTTTGCTACTTTCTTCATCTGTGCCCCCTCTCATTTGCAGTTGAAATTCGTTGTCTTGTAAGTAATTGTTGTTTCTGTTGTGGGTTTTATGTTGAAGTGCGGTTTTGTGAAGGGGTTTGAATTTGGTGAATTCTTTTTAGGGATTCGATATGTTTTTGAAATATCGTGTCTAGATCCAAGAATGTCACACAACTGTTCAATTGCAGTGGATTATGGGATAATGAAGTGCTCAATGGTGCAAATGAAGAATTTAATTGACTTGATTTTGAATGACCTACTGTTAGGTTTCTTCCCCAATACTGTGTTGCCACTGTTCGTAACTTTCAAATGGTTCAATGCAGAGGTTTCAGGTTGTGAATTGACTTGTTGAAGACTGAGACATTGAATAGAACTTGATTTTGATTCAGAGTCATGAGTACGTGTTTTCCTTCGTTCTTCCATAGAAAGGCGAAATCACTTCCATGTGAAGTTGATGAAGGTAACCCATGAACTATAATGTGTTTCATCTGAATTGATATTGCTCTTAGTATCCATGTTTTCCTGTTTGTGTAGTCAGACCAGCTTGTAAATTGACTTGTTTCCTTCCATCTGTATGCAGAGGTTTCAGGTTTAGACAATGTAAAATTTTACAGATACAAAGATCTGTGTGCAGCCACAAAGAACTTTAGTACAGGCAATAAAATAGGGCAGGGCGGTTTCGGGTCAGTATATCAGGTAAGAAGCAACTCATTCTGACGAGTATTATAGAGTATGGGAACTTTAGCCCCGTTCGGCTGTAACTAAATGGAAATGGAAAGGAAACTAGTCCATATGTTGTTCATAAATTTTTTTTGGAATTACAAAATGCATTTGTTTTTCCCCTATTTTGTTTCCTACATGATATCAAAAATAATCAATTTCTACTTCAATTACTTCAAAACGAATTATTTGAAAAAAATTCATGAACAAGAGTATACATATGGACTAGATTCGTTTCCATTTCGCTTCTATTTTCGGAATTAAAACCAAACGGACCCTTAGACTATGTAATTGATCAAAACTTCGCTTGAAGCAACGTTTTGACCTTTACTGCTGTCAGGGGAAACTTAAAGACGGGAAGATGGCTGCTATAAAGGTTCTATCTACTGAATCAAAGCAAGGAGTTCAAGAGTTTATGACAGAGATAAAGGCTATCGCGGAAATACAGCACGAAAACTTGGTTAAGTTATATGGCTGTTGCGCTGAAGGAGATCACAGAATATTGGTCTACAACTACATGGAGAACAACAGTGTTGCTCAGACTTTACTAGGTGAATATAAACAAGTTGATCAATCATATCATAGATCAAAATTTACAGTTAGATACAACTTGAATCGAAACATGATATAAGATTAGTGTGGTCTATTTGTCTAATCTTTGTATTATTTTGATGTTTTTAGGATCTGGATATCATAATCATGGTGTTAAGTTTAGCTGGAAAACCCGGGTAGACATTTGCGTTGGTGTTGCACGTGGACTTGCCTTTCTCCACGAAGAAGTACGACCACGTATTGTTCATAGAGACATCAAGGCCAGCAACATCCTGCTCGACCGTGACCTTACTCCAAAAATTTCAGACTTTGGTCTTGCAAAGCTTTTCCCGGACAATGTCACTCATGTTAGTACCCGTGTTGCAGGAACCTTGTAAGCTCAAAATCTTATTTCTATCATTTTGAGCTTACGACATCGACATCCTATCTATATAAAGAAAAATTGAGATATAGATCAAAAACTGGCTGTCAAAACCTGTGTTTTTGTGTTTGTTTATTTTGGCAGAGGATATTTGGCACCAGAGTATGCTGTACGAGGAAGGCTGACTCGGAAGGCTGATATTTACAGTTTCGGTGTTCTCTTGGTTGAAATAGTCAGCGGAAGACCCAACCTAAATTCTCGGCTACCAATGGGGGAGCGGTTTATTCTTGAGCGGGTAATGAACTACTTCTAGGACTCTTACAAGTAACTACACTGCTTCTTGTTGTCCTTTGATAAATGATGTGGAAGTGTAAAAAATGTTGATGGGGTTATCTTCAGGCATGGGCTTACTATGAACAAAACAAGCTTCTTTTGCTGGTAGATGATGCTCTAGACGGGCAGTATGACGTGGAAGAAGCTTTCAAGTTCCTAAAAATAGGTCTGCTTTGCACACAAGACAACCCGAAGCTTCGGCCATCAATGTCCACTGTGGTGAAGATGCTCAAAGGTGAAATGGACATGAGCAAGAAGGAGATTGAGAAACCGGGTTTGATCCCAGATTTTTCAGAGTTCAAAGTCCGAAAGGACTCGGAGGAGGGGAAAGCGGATGATAAAGGGCATACGAAGGGCACGACTTCAGGAAGTGAGTTTAACATATCATCAAGCTCAGAGCAGATGGATAATTCAAGTTCAGGTTTGTCTTCAACTTGGCCTGCTATGAGCTTCTCCTCCCGTTACCCCAGCATTTAGACCCTGTCTTGTGTATGCATATCTGACTCTGTACATATTCCTAGTCTATAACATTTTTGGTTGAGATGACATTTGAACAAATAGCCCTTGTTGATTTGAATCAACTCAATTTGATGTTAATCGCCCTTCGCCATTAAACATGATGACGGGACTTCCACTCTCGCCCTCTAAAACAGCATTAATCTTACTGTGCATCATAATTGAAGCTTCGAGTCATTGTCACAGTCAGTAGCAAGTATTCTATAAGAAGAAATGAATTTGTTATAAAACGTTCTGTATTGAGCAAAGTCAGTTCATCCATTCAGTAGCAAGTTGGAATGACATACTGTTATAAATAAATCATAAATGTGGCAGTACAACGATCTCAGCATTCCGTATGATTATAGATACGTGCTTCAAGTTGGTGTTTATAACAAATGGAACCAAGAATGAGAAATTAAAGAAGAACGAACCTGATGAAGTGAAGTCGGAGTCGGAAAAGGAGCATCACAACGATCTCATCAAATCTTCCAAAAAAAAAAGATTTGAGAAATCAGTGTTTTGAAGCCGGCAAAGTTTTCAGTTTTATTTTGATTTCTAACCTCACCTGTTCCCGAAATTTAGAAAAAATATCTCTTTATTATTGCTGTTTTTTTTTATTACCTACGGAACACCCTAAAGCATCCTTTCGGAGAACACGAAGTTCAAGATCCTTTGGAAAGTTGGTGTTGGGGTCGATATACCCAGATGAGCTAACCAATTAGCAACACAATTTATCTCCCTAAAAATACGTCTAATCTAGACAAGTGGTTCACCCAATAATGATTATGCCAATTTACAGAGAGATTTTTTTTAACAGTTTCGGGTTACATATAAACTAATTATAACTAGATTATTTTAGAGATAGAAGGAGACAATATATGAAGTAACGAAACCTTAAGTTATATACTACCGTCTAATATAAAACTTAAACAAACAAAGGTCAAACAAATAACAAACATAATTTAAGGCATATCAAGATCAATATCAATTAAAATCTAATAACAACATAGATATATATTAAAAAGTTTAATGTCAACTCTAAACCTTAGTGATTGATGACAAAGTTAATTCAAGATTGGTGACAACCTTAAGCTTTGGTGACGGCCTCAAGTCTTTGTGATATGTTAACGGTTCATAATATTAATTAACGTTTGGTGACAACTCTAATTTGGGTGATAATGTTAATTAAGAGCGGTAACAACTATAAGCTTTGGTGACAACGTAATTTAAATCTTGTTAACAATCCGAAACTTTAAGAGTTAAAATGGTAAGTGGGCCAATTATGTATTACTGTGTATTAACTAGGCTATTTTGCAATAATGTAGATAAACTAGGCCCCAATCAATTTTCTAATAAAGATTAATTCATAACTAAATGGTTACCCCTGATGGAAAGTTAAAAATATGATGTGGCAGTTTTAATTAAATAAATAAGCTAATTTATTGTGGTCCCCTACAAATCAGGAAGTTGTTAGGAAAGGAAATATTCATTCCTTGTAAACGTGATACAAGAATCACGAATTTCCCCCATTTGCTGTATCCATAACCACCAATTATACAGAGCTTTCGTCTACTGTCATATACATTTTCACTCTTTTTTTTTCCGATTACTGCCGATTTATTTAGATTTGATGTTCTGTTTGTTCAATTGTTACGGCTATGAGATCGTCAACAATCGGATTGTCAATCTGTAGATTCAATCGTTTGTTTTGTGCGATTTTTGAGACAGACAACTCGATCTGTAGATCCAAACGTTCTGAGACATTTTTTCCAGATCTGTGAGGTATGTACGTTCAATCGTTTAATTGGTGGATAATTCTCACATTTCGTCTGCGTAATTTATGTATATGGTTCATACTTTGTATTTCGTATATATACATGGCGGTGATATTTTATGTGCTGAGGTTTGATATTGATGAAGGAGACGAACATAATTTTATGTCTGTATGTGTACATAAGTACGTTGGAAAGAAATATATACTCAATTTATGTGTCTGCTTAGATTTATGTAGTTGTAAAATGTATGTGTATTTCAGTTTAATGTGGTGAGGGTCTGTAATGATGAAAGTGACGAACATAATCTAATGTGTTTATGTGTACATAAGTTCGGTTTATGTATCTGTTTATATATTATGTATGGTTAAATTTATGTAACAGTGAACAGCATAATTTTATGTGCGTATGTTTACATAATTTCGGTGTATGTTTATGTATAAGTGCAAAAATTAGGGTGCATGTATGTTTACATAATTTCGGTGATGAACATAATCTTATGCAGAGTGTGATGAACATAATTTTATGTGCGTATGTTTACATAATTTCGGTGTATGTTTATGTATAAGTGCAAAAATTAGGGTGCATGTATGTTTACATAATTTCGGTGATGAACATAATCTTATGCAGAGTGTGATGAACATAATTTTATGTGCGTATGTTTACATAATTTCGGTGTATGTTTATGTATAAGTGCAGAAATTATGTTTCATTTAGTTGATTGTACATAAGTGTGGTTTTATGTAATTACTGAAATATTATGTACAAAGCGTGAGGAAGCTATTGACATATTTCGTATATTTTGTACCTTACTTGTAGGAATCATGGGGGTGGTGTTTGTGACAATTTATTTTGACGGACATTGGAAATTTGATGAAGGTGTGTGGAGCTACATTGAAGTACAGTCAAGTAAGCCGTTATTGATATCAATTGAATGCACATTTGATGTGTTAAAGGACAAGATTGCGTTGCTATTTGGAATATCTTTAACACTGTTTGATTTATGCTTGTCATACAAGAATCCTTTCAATGAGGGTCTAAAACCATTTGATGTTAACACAAAGGATGATTTGGATACTTTTGTACACATAAATGGTCTCACACAGTTTAGTTGGAGTCTCCCTTTATGTGTGAACAAAGTTGATTTGCATAAGAGTGTGGGAGGAATTTCAACCGAACTACATGGTCAGGAAGCTGATGTAGCAGATATAGAACCTGATTTATGTACAACAGGTTCAAGTGTGATTGGGAGCGAGTCGGTAGGAGATGCAAACAATAACACACTTGCAATAGTTCCACATATCAATAGTTATGTATCATCAGGGGACGATTTGCAACTACAAGTTGGGAAGATATATCATTCGAAGACTGAAGTTAAAAACGCATTGTGTCTACATTCAATTTCCGAATGCTCACAATACAAGATAGTAAAGTCGAAAATGAAGGCAGTGACTGCGAGATGTGTAGATGAAGATTGTAAGTGGAGGGTCCGCTTTTCAATGCTCGGTAAAACAACATACTTCACCACCACAAAGTATGTTTCGACACACACTTGCTCGTTCCATTTGCGGCGGGAGGCAAATCGGGGAGCTTCATATCACGTAATAGCTGATAAGGTTAAGACAATGTAAGTTGCGTGTATTTGTTGGACTGGATTTATGTATATGCTACTGCATGTGAAAATATGTTATGTATCCTGCTTTTACTGAAAATCAAAGTTTATGTAGGTACGGTAATTCAAAGAAATTACCTTCGGTGCATCAAATTATCACCGTAATGAAGAGTTTGCATCGAATTGACGCTAGCTATTGGAAGTGTTGGAAAGCTCAAGAGAAAGTGAAGGACATGATTAGAGGTACATCGGTGGACAATTATAACACAATACCTGCATACTTATTTATGTTGGTGGAGGTGAATGAAGGAACAGTTGTGGACTTCATACACGACGAGGAGAGTAGGTTCAAATATGTTTTTCTGTCATTCGGACCGTCCATTCGGGGTTTGAGTGTGATGAGAAAGGTACATAATAATAAAAACCCTGATTTTGTTTATGTATTGCAGTTATCTGTTACATAATGTTGGATACAATTGTTTTTGTGCATATATTCATGTTCAGTTATTTGTGCATAAGTAGGTTTGTGAACACGTATACGGTTTTATGTAGGTAATCACCGTTGATGGGACACATCTGAGTGGAAAATATGGTGGGGTATTGCTAGTCGCCACTGCACAAGATGCAAACCAACAAATATACCCCGTTGCTTTTGGTATTGTTGATAGTGAAAATGATGCATCTTGGAATTTCTTTTTCAAGAATATGAGACGTGTCGTAATGGACAGCAAGGAGCTTGTGTTTGTGTCCGATCGCCATGCATCGATTAAGAAGGGTATAGCATCGAATTACCAACTAGCCTTCCATGGGTACTGTATTTGGCATCTAAAAGGTAATCTGAGGAAGAGGACAAGATCAAACAGGATCCTACAAATGTTCATTGATGCGGCAACGAGCTACAAAGACAACATTTGCGTTGAAATATTACATAAAATATCGGAGGTACATAAGCATATAAATTATGTACTGTATATCTTATATTATGATGATTACCTTACACATGATTTATGTATGTATAGGAGAAACCAAAGGTGGGAGAATTGCTGAATGAAATAGGGATTTCTACATGGGCACGCTCCTTCTCACCTGCGAAAAGATACAACATAATGACTAGTAACAACGCAGAGTGTGTAAATGCATTGATGAAAGAAGGTAGAGAATATCCTGTCATGGCAATGCTGGATGAAATAAGGCAGTTTATGACCCGATGGTTTGCAGAACGCCGTCAAAAGTCCAAAGCTTGTGTAGAGGTATCGACTCCTAAGATTGAGGCAATTATTCAGAAGCGGTTTGATGCGTGTGCGATGTACTTTGTGTGCGTCCTTGATGCAGAGAAGCTGGAGTTTGAAGTAAAGATGTGTGAAGAGCACGTGATTGTTTGTTTGCAGAAGAAAACTTGTACATGTAAGGAGTTTGATATTGAAGAAATACCATGCATACATGCCATTGCAGCTGCAAAACATGTGGGTATGAGCCCATCCTTTCTAGTTGGCAAGTACTATTCATCAGACAGTTGGAGGGCTGGTTATGTGGATATCATCTATCCATTACCTAATAAGTCAGAGTGGTGTATTCCTACTTCAATAGCAGAAATGAAATGTGAGCCTCCATTGAAGCGTAAAAGGTGTGGTAGAATGCCAAAAGCCAGGTTCCGGTCAACTTGGGAACAAAGCAGCAATAGGAAATGCAGTTGTTGCGGCTGCAGCGGGCACACAAAAAGGACTTGTCAAAATCAACCAAAATAGAGTTTATGTTTATGTAGATGAACCAGTTTTGACTAATATTGCTTGACACTGAACTACATAGGTACATCATTGAAATTACTATAGTTACGTTTATTTGACTATATTGTGAACTATAACCTCAATTATCATACTTAAAGATACATCATTGAAATTGATACTGAAGTACATACGTACATAAATCCATCGCATATGTTGGAGAACAAACTGTATAATGATGATGTTACATATGCTAGTACATAAACATACACTTATGTATATGTAAAGGTATTATGTTTGTATTAAACTAAACAAAACAGTGCATAATGGATCAGTACATAACAGCTTGAACGCTGGAAACATAAGTATTTCACAATATCTTCCTACATAACTATGGTCATGATCAACAGTATTTCACAATAAGTATTTCACAATATCGAAAACCGTACATAAACTAACAGCTTGAACGACTTCATCATCTATGTCTACATAACAGATCGAAAACCGTACATAAACTAACAAAACATACAACGCTGGAAACATAAGTATTTCACAATATCTTCCTACATAACTATGGTCATGATCAACAGTACATATTGTTTGAACACAATCACATTTCTTCGGCCCAATTCTTCCACTGTCTTGTAAACACAGCATTTGCAATCTGCTCCCTAACAGCTTGAACGACTTCATCATCTATGTCGCTGAAATCCTTCCTACCAGATGCAAGATATTGAATGTATTTCAAAGTGTATATTCCACAACTACCCCTACAATGCAAAGCGATAAGATGAAATCAGTTTATGTTTCATAATAATTAACATAAAAAATGTAACACAAAATTAATTAACAAAATACTGTACATACCCATCAGCATTTGTGTTTAAATCGTTCTTCCTGATCACTTTCAATGGGATCTTGAGCTTGTCTTCCAATCTAGAATGCTTACCATGGACCCTCAGAACCTGTGGGAACATAACAGCAAGGGGCTCGATAAGGTGCTGTAATTTGTCCTCCTTTATGTACGTGACTTGTGCGTCATACACATAAATACACTAGTCAAGTAGGTTTATTTCCAAGGCGACCCAGTGAGTGTCCATAAGGTTGAATGGAGAGTAGATGATGTCAACATCATACAGTGATTTTGGGAACATTTGTGGAACATCGCCAGTGATGACTTGAAACATACTTTCTTTGAAGTTTGGTTTGTCATTCTTAATGTCCAAGAAATTTGTAAATGTTGTACGGTTGTAAGCTCGGGTCCATCCGGTTGGTAGTACAGCAATGCGTCCATATTTTTCTGGATTTTCACAGATGCTCATACGGATATGCATAATCAGCTCATCAATGACCTAATTTACATTATAAACACATGACAGTATTATGTAAATGACATAAATATATATCTACATAAATTCAGTTTAGTATACAAACCTCATCTTTAATCCAACCGCCAGGCTTAATAATGGATTCAATTGTGTCCCTGGATATGGTCTTTATGAAACCTCTTACTGACCCATTCCCGTCTTTGTTTTTGACCCAATTGTATAGGGTTTGTCGCTCCTTTAATGTCAACATACCCATGCGTGGTTCTTTAGGTAGCTTGACATTTTTGCGGAAGGGTGTGCATTTATATTTACTTTCTTTGGGCATTCTTAAACCCACCTTCCTTTCTGGCACAGCTTTTTCAGAATTCTGTACATAAATATACATGTTCTGTTAATACATAAACAGTTATACATATAATTTGCACGTACATAAATATACAGATTCATAGTCCTAAGTTTATGTATCAATCACTGGCAGTGTACATAAAGTTGATAGTTTGTCATAAATATATCATACCTCACTGGATTCAGCACCAATTTCCTCTACCATTACATCATCCATGGCATCTTTGGTAGGAATTTGATCAACATCAGCTGTTTGATGATCGCTAATGGTTGCGTGAGTTTGATGAACTTCAGCTGACGCATATTGTTTCATAGCATCATTTACACAACTCTTTATGTTCTTTTCAATTTTCTTGCTAGACACGAACACAGTTGTGTCTAACTGCTCATAGAGAGAACCTAAGTCTGTTGCATAAGTCGTCAGATCATCAATCAGAATCCCTTGTTCCTCTACTTTTTCACACAGAATACTCTGCACCTTCTGCATTGCATCAACTTTTTCAGCAAGAATGTCCTGTCCCTTCTGTAGTGCATCCATCTTTGACATCAACACTTCAACCCATAATGGTTGTGCTTGTTCAGGTTGAGTGCTGTTTATTATGGACATACATAAGTTACACCATATTTTTGAATATACATAATGTAATATTATTGTACATAAAGTGCAGTTATTTTGCTTACGTAGTTGTGTCATGTGGCACAGGGGTGGACTTCTTTCCCGCAGAAGTATTGACATTATGGGGTTCTGAAGGAGTCTGCTCGGTATTGAGTGGTGGTGGTGAATCCTTGGTCTTGTTAAGGCGCTTTGATGATCTACATATTTGTCAAATGATACATAATATATTATGTACGTATGAATACATATAATTCATTGTACATAACCATGTTACATATACATAAGTACATATACATAAGTTTAACCTTGTTGGTTCTGGAGATGGCTTGGGTGTTTGCTTTTTCCTCTTTCCTGTGCTTTTGGTCGCAGAACTATATGTGTATATATGAAGGGTTATATTTCTTATACTACATAAATCTTTGGCTGTATTATATGAAAATATAAATAAATTTAACCTTTTGGCTTCTGGAT
Source organism: Fagopyrum esculentum (assembly GCA_033239045.1). Lineage (NCBI taxonomy): Eukaryota > Viridiplantae > Streptophyta > Magnoliopsida > Caryophyllales > Polygonaceae > Fagopyrum > Fagopyrum esculentum. The sequence continues at coordinate 24,474,827 of BSUD01000001.1, read as the reverse complement.
TGGGTATGGCTTCTTCCAGTTTCCTCTTACCTACACCTTTGGATGCACTGCTAGATGGTTTATCAGGCTGATCATCTCCTGTTTAATATAATCAACAACACATGAGTATAATGTTTGATGTAGTACATAATTGGCTATTATATAAAAGTCAATCTACATAAAATGAAAACCAATGGTTACTACATACCAATGTCTTCTGGTGGGTTCACAAAATCATCTTTATCATCCTTGTCATCGTTGATTTCCCGGATCACAACTTTCTCAGTACTAGGCCTACATAATAAGACAAACAGGGTGTACGTTACATATCACGTAATGTATGAAATAAAAAAATTTACTAATTTTGATTAAAACACACCTAAACTCTTCCTCCTTTGCATGATAAATTAAAGGCCAAGTCACTATGGGGACAACATTATGAAACCCAATACCAAATAGTGCATCAATCCTGTCATCATCACCCTCCATATACCAGCTTTCATAATCATCCTCTTCCTTCTCAACATCAACTGTCTTAATGTCTTCTGTTTGAAGAGTTTCAGCAATACCCTGGAGCTCAGTATATCCAGGGTATAGCTTGCCACCCTTCCCAGATTTGGATACATACCTGAGGCATGATGGGGTTGCCTCTGCATTGATTATAGTTGCAAAATGCTTTGCAAACTTTGGTATGGAATTGAAGACAAGTATCTACAAATATTACAAAAATGAAAACTATAAGTAATCAACACAAATGCTTATTTACACATATGTATACATAACAGTGAATACATAGATGTTGCAACTCAATCTAATAAATACATAATTCATTTACTATAATGATGTAACACATTTACCATAACGGAATGAGTACATAAGCATGTTACACAGATATTACATAACAGTGAATACATATGTATACATATACATAACAATGTACATATACATAACAATATCAAGTAAACCTGTACATAATTCATTTACATAACAGTGAATACATATGTATACATAACAGTGAATACAATATCAAGTAAACCTGTACATATACATAACAATGTTATACATAAGCATGTTACACAGATATTACATAACAATCAGTAAATATTCCTTAACCATTGACAAATTTAGAACCTATACATTACCTGTAATGCCAACGGGAATCCACCAATCTGGTATCCACCGCTGTTTCTCTCTTTTCCAGCATGACAAGATTGAAATGATCTCCTAGTTATGGTGTAAGCAAAACGACCCCATGGAAAGTTGTTGAACAACTCCATGTCACTTAGGAGATTTATAGTGTGCTGCGATATCAAAGTCTTTCCATTCTTTGATGCTAAAACACCTTCAATGAACAAAATGAGTGCCATTTTGTACTTGTTGGGAGACTCCTTCGGCTCATCCTTGAAGATTTGCTCCAATTCATCGTTTGTGCATCTGTCAATCCCAATGACATCTCTCATGTTGACATCCTCCATTTCTTCTATATCTGGGCCAGAATCCGGAGAATTTGGGAGTCCGGTAATCTCACAAAACTCAATGACACTAAACCTCAAAAGAACACTGTTAATTGCAAACCACATTGAGAAATGTCTCCTTGTCTTTAACTCCCTCATTAACATAAAGTGAATGAGCTGGTTGGACATTTTGATTTTAGTGCTCATCTCCAACAGAGGCCCAAAAATTGACCCCTTAAGTCTGTTTTTGTCAGCTGTAGATAGCTCATCCAATATCATAGGAATCAGAGGAAGCTTCATATAGCTGTTGATTCTGCCATTTATTGATTTCTTAGTTTCTGTCCATCTGTACGTAAACTGCATAAACATAAAATGGAAAATGCATTTATCTTTATGATCAGCAAATGTAAACTATGTGGTGCAAATTTCAATTTACTTACCTTAATCTGTGGGTTATCAGAATTTATTAGTCTATTGACATCTTGCGTACAAGAACCACCCATCTCTCTCCGCTGAAATGTACATAAGGTAAAATACTTCATTATCAACTAGCCTTAACTAGTACTATATACAATATTGTACATAAATAAGAAAATAACTGATATGACTATACAAATGTAATCAGAAACTATTAAAAGTATAAATAATATAACATAATAGTAATCAAAGATTAATTTATGTTTTTATGTGCTTGACTATACTGTTACATAATTCTTGTGAATAATATAGCAATTTGATTTCAAATATTCACCTTTTTTATGCGACGAGCCTGTGCTTCATCTCTTTGTTCCTTTGTTTGGTTTTTGACAGCCATTTGTTTCGTGGTTACCATTTTGTTCTTCAAACAAATAGTAAATAGAAAAAATTCTCAGTCAATTTCTAGCTAAATACTACATTACATAATTTCTGTATATGCTAAATGTCCTACATAATATTATGCACATAATAGCTACATAAACATTGCAATAACATAAACAAAGCATTGTACATGACCTACAGTGCATACATAATACAAACTCAAACATAAATCTGTCAACCATAACTTGAGACAATCAAAAACTTGGAACATCGACTAATACACTCAGTTCATAAGAAATTAAAGTACATATTGATCAAACATAAACTGATTCATTTTATAACTATATACATATTCCTCATACATAAACTTATTACTTATGTGATAAAATAAAATACATAAATGTCTAAATCATACTGTAATTATATACATAAACTACGATACAGAATTTATATGATACAAAAAACAGGGGATACATAATGTAATATATAACATTTGCCATCATCTGTTATGTACATAAATCTGATCCATACTATAATTACATACATAAAATCGTATACATACATAATTCATCGAATATTTGAAGTTACAAACCATACATTTACATAATATAAGACCATCGACCACAAAAATAACACAGTGTTTTGGGAAAGTATCAGTACATAAAACACATGAAAACATAATTTATGTACATAATCTTTCATCACTGTTAATTGAAATACATAAATTCCACAGAAATGGCTAATTTCAAAATTAAGTTCCATAACAGCCAAAAACAGATCTGTTCTTCTTTGTGTCGTCGGAATCAAAAACCTAATCGAATATAAATCACAAAATCATGCTTCATAACACATGCAAGGCCGAGAGAATGAAAGTCCATGTAGTTACAGTTCAACAATGGCGGTTTTGAGTATGGATTTTAGGGAAAACGTTCATCACCTGTTTTCGATTTGAACGAAAATCGAAGGTAAAAGAAATGGTATATTGTTGAGAGAATTTGGAATACTTACAAGGATTGATTGTCGTTAAACAAAGAATAGATCAGCGAAAAATGTTGAAGAAGGTCGAAGTTGAAGATTTGAAGATGGAGGTTGCAGTTGCAGAATCGCTTCGGTCTATGGAGGTGTAGAATGGCGCTTCCTTTTTGGATGAAATGATTAGGAAAGAAGACGAACCGCCAGATATCGTATCAAACAATTGCCTTTTTTTAAATTTGATAATCTTTAATATCTAGGCAGTTAATATGCTACTTTACTGATTTGCCCTTAACTAGCTACCTTATTAACAATGCTTTACCATTTCTTTTACCTTTATTTTCTGAAAGAAAAATAGAGGGGCCTATTTTGTATCATGGATACAAAAAGGGCCCTTCTACACCAATTTTCTCAAACTTTAATATATTATTTTTGTGACTAAACTTTGGTAACATTGATGACTACGTTAATTAAAAACGGAAAACAAACGTTAACTCTTGATGACTACTTTTGATAACTCTGTATATGTATTACCCGCACTTTGTGCGGATTCAGTTTTAATAAATATTTAATACTTAGAAATTTCTATGTATATTTTTGTAAAATAAAAATCTAAAAGTCAAATTATAATCAATATTATGATTTTTAATTATCTTATAAGTATTTATCACTTCTAATTAATTATAGTTTTAATTGATTTGTTAAGATATACTTGTTGGTAAAAAATTCGTAAAAATTTAAAAACTATTTTTATAAAAATATTTATTTAAATATTTTTAAAAAATTTAAAAATCAAATTTCAATTTATATTACATTTAGAAATCACTTTTTAAAATAATTTTTTAGACTTCGAGAAACCTGGCGTTGACACGTGACAATAAAAGCTTATGCTTTAATAGATATAAGATAGGGATATTTCATATATATTTTAATTAAAAATATTTATAGTGAGATGAAATTGCTTATATATATGCGTATCCATAAACATTTAGGGTCCATTTGATTTTAACTCCGAAAATAAAAACGGAATGAAAACAAATCTAGTTCATATGTATACACTTGTTCATGAAATTTTTTAGAATCATTCATTGTGGTTTGAAATAGTTGAAGTACAGTTTGATTACTTTTGATACGGAAAACAAAACTGATAAGCAAATGCATTTTGTTAGAAATCACACGGAATCATTCCAAAATAAATTCATGAACAAGGTACATATAAACTTGATTCATTTTCATTGCGTTTCTATTTCAGAGTTATTATTAAACGGGGACTTAATGTTGACTTTCAATACCGGTGGGATAAATATAATGTTTTTTTTTGTCAAGTAACCAATGTGATATCATATACAGTAGTATACATGTAATTTTATAAACATCCTCATGGGCGAAGAATGTACGGATGAAATTTGACATCTAAGCTAGAAAATGGTTGTGATCGAATGGCCAGATTATTTTAGTTGTGCTAAATATTGAGATGACCATACATTATGAAAAATTTAAAAATAATGTAATTGGTATTTTTGATGGAGACGTGTGAGTAGTGTCATGATTTGTTATTAACAAGTGGGCATATTGCCTAGCAATATACGTTGAAGATGTAGCCATCTATAATCTATGTGTATATATATTTGGGTGATGAATGATAGTCGAATGACTTTGTATTAAAATAGAGAAGAAAACAACGTGGAGACTAGTTCAAGTAACTTGCAATCCAAGAAATGATGTCCCGTTGGCTCTTCCATGCCATTTCTTCAACATATAACAATTCCAAATATTTTTGTATTGTTTGAGTTGTATTTATAGTATATGGGTTTTCATTTCCATTAAAATTCTGCTAACAAATATAATATGATAAAAAAAATCTAGTCTTTTTCTTTCCATTATTATGTCTTAATAATAAAAAAAAATGCATAATTTATATATAAATAAAGAGATACGGGATAAGATCAGGTAAAAAATCTAGTCTTTTTTATATTATATTTTTATTTTTATCATTATGTCGTGATCATCTCGTGGTCGAGGTTAGGAGATACCTTCATGTTCAACGTGGGCTGGACATGCATGTTTTAAAATAAAATACAACACTCATGGTTTGAATATAATTTTTAAACTAAAAATGCTCGAATATGTTTTTGTATTATGATTTGGATAATTCTTGTGATGAATTTGAGAAGAGGTAAGGATCTACCTTTGTTGCCCTATTTTGGTCAATTGATCATTTGATATGTTATATACTGGTTGACTTAGACTAGTTTATTGAGATGATGTTGGTTTTGAACTCTTTGACTATTGCGAGGTTATTTGAGATGATTATGAGTTTATTGAGATGTTGATTTTGAACTCTTTGAGTATTACAATTTTATTCGAGATGATTACGAGTTTATTGAGGTGGTGTTGATTTTTGAACTCTTTTGAAATGCTTTGAGTATACCTTTTTGAGCTGATATTGATTTGAAAACTTTTGAGATGATTTGAGTATTTGAGGCAGGATGATTTGAACGTTTTGAGATTTGTGATGATTTTGAAAGCATGTTGAATACTTTATCATTTGAGTATTTCCAAGATCATGTGATATTATTTTTGCTTTTACTCATGTCTCGTTCATATATATTACCCTATTTATGCTTCGGCTTAATTTATGTGGACGACTAACCCCACCACGGTGGGGCTAGCTGATTATGTTTTTGACGTAATCACGTTCAAGATTAGTTCAGGAGCATGAAGTTCAGGGATCTTAGTAAAAGTCATGCTGGTTGAGCTTGGGGTGATTTATTTCTCTAGGATTTGTTCCTAGTTTGATTTATATCTTTTGGGTTGATTTGCGTTTCTAAACTCTGATCTTGTTGACCTCGAGTTTTACCGTTATGGTTGTATTGTTATTGTGATTTTGGAACCCTTTTGGGGTTGACGTTATGAGACATTCTTTTGGATTTCATATCTTTTATCGTTGGCAAGTTATGCCCTTGTGATTTAAATATCTTCATTCATTTTTAAGCTTTAGGAAGTTCTCGTATGGGGCTCCTAGCGACTAGCGTTGTAGCGTATATCCTATTTTGGGGAGTTATAATTTTGGTGCTCATATTGACCAATTTCCTCTTCATAGCTTTGTTGCTTCCTTTCATGTCATATCATCTTCCTCCTCGGTCATCTCATTCTCCAGTTTCTCTCTCTTACTGAACCTAAATCCTACTCTCAAGCCTATAAGGATCCAACATGGGTGGATGCCACGAATAAGGAGCTTTGTGCTCTACACTCTAATTAAAGTTAGGATCTTGTGGATCTCCCTAATAGTAAAAAGGTCATTGGTTATAAGTAGATATACAAAGCCAAACTGAATGTAGATGACTCTCTTGAAAAATGTAAGACTCACCTTATTGCTAAAGGGTACACTCAAGAATATGCCATAAACTTTGAAGACATAATTTTTCGGTTTGAATGTCTACTACTCGTAGTCATCTCATTTGCTTTGCACAAGGGTTGGTCTATTTTCTTAGCTTAACATCAACAATGTTTTTTTCATGGTGATCTTCATGAATAACTATATATGAACGTGCCTCCGGATTTTCCTAACAAAGGTCACAATGTATGCTTATTAAAAAATCCTTATTACATCTCACCAATGGTTTCATAAGCTGGCTACAACCCTTGTCACTCTTGGTTTCATTCTATCCAAGTTTAATTCGTCCTTGTTAGTTCTAAAACATGATTCTCATTTCACCCTTGTGACAGTTTATGTGGATGATATCCTCATTACTAGGTCACATGTGGATGTCATTTAGGCTCTTAAAGATGCTTTCCATTTCATGTTCAACACCAAGAATTTAGGAATTCTCAATTTTTTCCTTGAGCATATGATCATGTGGTTCTTCACCAACATAAATTTTCTTGTGAATTGTTGATTGATTTTAGCGTAGAGATATTGCAGCCTTGTGCCACACCCTTACCCCTCAACTACAAGTCTGTTGTCGATGGTTGTAGTGACTTTCTCAATGATCCCACTCTCTATAAAATTTTATTTGTGAATCTAAAGTACCTTACTAATATACGTCCAAACTTATTTCGTTTTCAAACTTCTTAGACAATTTCTTCAAAAAACACCGCATCTCATTTTGTTGATTTACTCCATATGCTTTGTTATGTTAAAGACACTATCATTATGATCTCAAGTTCACTGTTGGTTCTCATGTTCTACTTCAAACTTTCTCCGATTCGGATTGGGCCAATTATCCAATCTTCATGCGTTTTGTTACCGGTATGTTGTCTTATATAACTCTAACCCTATTTCATGAAAATCCAAAAAAACAAACAACTAAATAGTTCATTGAAGAACGAGTATTGCGCTATGTCCCAAGCTTCTTTTTGAGGTAGTATGACTTGTTGGCTTGCTCGAAGAATTTGGTGAATATGATTTGCAACCAGTTACCACATTGTCAAAAACCAGTTTTCTATGAAGAACCACATTGAGATTGATTTTAACTTCACTAGAGATAAGATCATAGCTGGGCTCCTTCAATTGTCTTATCTTCCCACTTCTAACTAGTTAACAAATGTATTGACTAAGATTTTGCCCTTTCGTCACCATTACGAGCTCCTTACCATATTGGGTATGTCCACCACATCTCCAATTTGAGGGGATGATTTTATATCATACGTTAAATCAAATGAAAAATCAAAGTTTGACATCAACTTAACATAGTGACGTGACAACTTATTAACCCTCATTACTAATGTAACAATAGAAAGATAATTATGTTACGACTACTCACACATTGTTCGTGTGATAATTATGTTACGACTACACACATTGACCATATGCTAAAAAGTTTGCATTATTTTGAGAAGTCGCAGCATAATAAAGTGAAAGTCGTAACATAATTTTTTATCAGAATTACATAAAATAATCCAAATTGGTGCTTAATGTAAACAAACGTTACTTACATTGAGTGATAATAGGAGATAACGTTCCTCACGCTGGTAGCAAAATAACTAAGTCACACCCATGTTGCATCTCAATGTAGTTAAGAGTTGTTCACGCCAGGATACAAGGTATTTATATACCATATTTGTATTTTGGTACGGGGTAGAAGTGGTTTGACCCAAACATTGAAAAAAGCCCGTTATTCACGTAAAACCTAGATCACGTGGTACCTATACAAACCTGAGCCTATTTGAGTTTTAAAATATCATGCTCATAAACTATGAGATATTGAAACTATGTCCGCAAAATTGGATATACCTAACACCCCCGGATGTGCGTTATATTGCAATTATAATATTGTATAAAAGATAAAAATCCGAGACCGAATTTTCAATCAGTGGCCGCTGTTACGCTAGAAAGTGTGCACGCAATAAGCCTTAAATTTATACTTGATTTAATTATCCTAATTCTTAGCGCACCCGCAGTGTACGGGACGTATGTAGAAAGATAAGTACTCCAAGGTCGAACGCAAAGACTAAGGTGAAATCGAACTAAGTTGTGATTGAATTTAGCAAGGTCTAGTCTAAAGAAAAGAGAAAACAAAGGAAGAAAATCTCAATTTAATTGGTTGGTTTAGGTGATCACTTCAAGGATCAAATGTATGCAAACAATCAATCAATACTAAATCGGAAAATCGGCACAAATAAACAAATCGAACAAGATATTGATCAAGAGAAAAGGAAGACGGATTCTAGGGGTTGGAAATTCCGATTATGGCATAAAACTCAAGTCATCTATTCATTCTTTGGATTAATTATGATGTGTTGGGATTAAGTGTTCCTAAAATGGGATCAATTACCGGGTAAGTCTCATGATCCAACTAATCCACACCTAAGATCTCATTACCGGTTAAGTTTCTAAGAACATAAGGATAGGAAATTAACACAAACCGGATCGTTTAATTAGGGATCTAACCTATCCTTACCGGGTAAGTCTCGGAAAGGAAAGTCCTAATCAACTTTCCTAGCACAATTAATCCAATGGCGGCTTATTAGGCTCACCACTACCTAAGGTTTTGCTATTCTAGATTCTAAGGGTAAGGATTACCGGGTAAGTCTCTCCTGACACTTAGTCGCTACACTAGGACATCCTAGGGTAGGTTAAACTCAGCAAAAAAACTTAGGGTTTCAACAACTTTATGAACCTAAGGTAAGATCCTTCGAACCAGGAAGAACCACGGTTCGTTCTACAGAAACCACGGCCGTGGTTCTTCAAGAACTACCCGTGATTTCTAACAGTAGCTATGTCCATAAACAAGAATCATCCAAAGGTAAATCTAAGTCCGTCTATCATAGATCTAGCCATAACCATCCTTTCCTTACCCTAGAATCACATCAATCTAGCCTACAACATTCATATTGGAAATCAAAACAAACAAGCATAGATTCATGACCTCCATTGCAAGAAAATGAGAGAAAGAAGATGAACAAATAAACTTCAAACACTATCCAAATCTGAAGATGAAATTAGAACGACTTACAAGCCTTCCAAAGGAAGGTTCAAGAGTTCAAAAACTTCTAGAAACAAATCCAAAAATACAAGAGCTAAGTGTGTCTTCTCCTCTCCTCTTCAATGGCAATGGCTCCTTTCTTCTTCTTCTTGCACTTTCCTTCCTAGAAAAAATCCTTCTTCCTCTTGGAATATATTTTGTGAAAGCAATAGAGAATGTGTGAGCTGCTCCCAAACTACCCCCAATTCCCAGCTGCCTCTAACAACATTCAAGGACCACTTTTATAACCAATTTCTTCATGAGCTGGCCATGAGAGTCGTGGCACAGCTGTCACGAGAATCTGGCAAAAACCACGGCCATTTCCACGGCCGTGATTCTCCAGGAAACCGTGATTCTGTGCAGAAACTTTGTTTTGGATCAATAGGCTGTGGTTTGGTGCATGGCCTGTGTTGGCAAGGTTCCTAGAGTCCTCTTTGGCTCTTGGCTTGCGTTCCAATGAGTTTGGAAACATGTCCTCTTAATGAGCGACCCTCAAACGCCTCGTTTAAGCTCGAAACTTCCCGAAATACCTACAAAACGCACACAAGTCCGTGTTGACGTCTATCTCGACAAATTACATGTTTTGAGTGCAAGACGCATTGGACTAGTGCTAGATAATGCATGATTGGGCGAGAATTCTACCTAAATGTGCACCTAAAACTGTGCTATAAATCGTGTTATCAAAATACCCCATACTTAAGGTTTGCTCGTCCCCGAGCAAATTCCCAACTATAGACTAAGAGATGACATGATTTATGTATGCAGAAAAATGGCAAAATCTTTTTGGTTTTGTGCTTCTACTATTGGATCACCTTCATAGTCATGATCAATGGCAATTGAATAGGCAATTATATATCAAACAATAAAGTCATGGAAAGACAATTGTACTTAACTCAAAAACATGCATGAGTTGGGAGGACGGAGATGTCAAGAAGATCAAGAGTCTATCCAATCTAGATTACTAAGTCTTACAAACATGCAAGTAGGTTATAAGGGCTTGTGACATAAAAGGTTAAGAAACGTTTCAATTGGGGAGGGGAATTTTCTAGGTATGTGATGCTAATCCGGGAATGGAACTAACTTCACTCCTTGTCCTCGATCAACTTCCCCCAAGTGCATATTTTTCCCTATCTTGCTTTCTTTTCTTTTTCTTTAACTTATTTTTGAGACAATGGCATTGGTGTACAATAGCCGAAACCTCGGTGATTAGCCATCCTCGGGCTTTTTCTCTTTTTCGAGGTGCATCCACACCGGGCACACATACCAAAGCTCGTTAGGGCTATTGGCTCATTTGACTTTGGCAAGGCACCAACACCCGATTATGTGAAGTGTACCGAGTTACTTGTCATTTAAACCAACGCCCCCAAACCTATTTTGGCTACACTTCCACAATAATTTCAGCATTCCATTCACGACATTCTTTTCATTACATCTTCACCCCGCACTTGCTTTTTACAAAACACACTAGCATGCTCCTATTCCCGGATGGGTTTAAAAGGAGGTCAAATTTTATATCAATTGAGGTGCTCAAGCAATCATGATCAAGATGAGAAGTAGAGAAAGATGAAATGCCTTATTCATTCCTAGATGGTATGCAAGAACTATCATGTAATTTCGATTTTCAATACTCAATCCATTCTAGGCAATCATCATGCTCTCAAGTCATTCATGGAATTCAAGAGAAGTAGTTCAAGTCCACATATGCATTTATCAATTCAACACATAAGGCCATTCATAGCCAATCACAAGACAAGTTTTCATCATTAGGATCATATCCAAGCCTAGAAAGCACAAAAATTTTTTTTTTTAAATTTTCTGATTTTTATGGAATTTTCGATTTAAGTGTGTACAATGCAAGACATGTGCAAATATTAAACTATCCTAGATGCTCATCATGCAAAGGATCATGCAAACCCCACCCCATACTTAGAAACACATTGTCCCCAATGTGGTATTCAAGTAAAGGGAGTGAAAGAAGGTTCTCACAATGTAAAATGGTTTTCTTCGGTATTTGGGAATTCTCAAGAGGATTGATGTTGGATGATCCTTTCAATCATGGTAGGGAGCTCTAAGCATCCTTGAAGTTTTGAAAGCCGCGCTAGGCACCGCTAGCCGTCCAAGTTCCGCGTCCGCTCCACCCATAATTGGTGAGGGTGTCATCATCATCATTTCCAAGAGAGGCTTCCAATGCCACTAATGTTCTAGCACACATAAAATAGACAAAACACACAAAGCACACAAAAACAGAAAAATCTAAGCTAAAATGAAGGAAAAATGTTACCGATGGGTTGCCTCCCACCAAGCGCTTCTTTAAGGTCATTAGCTTGACCAAACTCGGGAGCGTTTATGCAAGGTGAAGTGGGGCAATCATGTCTACCGGGGCTCCCGGAATATATTTCTTCAAGCGATGTCCGTTCACTTTGAAATCTCCACAATGCTCCCCTCCTATCTCAATAGCTCCATGGGGAAAGATCTTCTTCACCACATATGGCCCGGTCCATCTTGATTTGAGCTTTCCGGGAAAGAGTCTTAGCCTTGAGTTGAAGAGAAGGACAAGATCTCCTTCACTCAACTCCTTTGGAATGATCCTCTTGTCATGCCACCTTTTGGTTCTCTCCTTGTAAATCCGGGCATTCTCATAAGCTTCCAACCGGAGCTCCTCAAGGGCATTGATATCAAGCAATCTCTTCTCTCCCGCTTCCTTGAGGTCGAAATTTAGCCATTTAATGGCCCAATAAGCTCTATGCTCCATTTCCACCGGAAGATGGCAAGACTTGCCATAGACCAACTTGTAGGGAGTGGTGCCAATAGGTGTCTTGAAGGCGGTTCTATATGCCCATAGTGCGTCATTGAGCTTCATGGCCCAATCCTTCCTTGTCCTAGACACCGTCTTCTCGAGGATGGCCTTGATCTCTCGGTTGGAGATCTCCACTTGGCCACTAGTTTGGGGGTGATAGGGTGTTGCCACTTTGTGAGTCACCCCATACTTGGCCAAAAGTGCTCCAAAGTTCCTATTTGTGAAGTGCTTCCCTCCATCACTAATGATCACCCTTGGTGTTCCAAACCTAGGGAAGATCACTCGGTTGAAGAACCGCACCACCACCTTGGCATCATTCGTAGGAGAGGCGATTGCCTCTACCCATCTTGACACATAGTCCACCGCCAATAGGATAAATAGATTGCCACATGAAGAAGGGAATGGTCCCATGAAGTCTACACCCCACACATCAAAAATCTCAACTTCTTGGATGTTGTTCAAGGGCATTTCATTCCTCCTTGAGATGTTCCCCGTTCTTTGGCAAGCATCACATGCCGCTACAAAACCTTGCACATCTCTAAACAAGTTAGGCCAATAAAAACCGGATTGCAATACCTTGGCACACGTCTTGTGTGAGCTAGCATGGCCTCCACATGGTAAGGAGTGACAATGCCGGATCACACTCTCCATTTCATCTTCGGGTATGCATCTCCTAAGCACCCCATCCGGGCCTCTCTTGAATAGAAGTGGCTCGCTCCAATAGTAATGCCTTACATCGTTGAAGAACTTCTTCCTTTGTGCATACGTTAGTCCGGGAGGCACCTCCTCACACACCAAGTAATTCACAATGTCGGCATACCACGGTTCACTTCCTCTAGCCACTTGGAATAAGCATTCTTCCACCAATTGCAATTGTTCGTCCCGGAATGAATCATCTATCGGGATGTTGTCTTTCCCAAGCTCCAATGGTGGGAGTCTACTAAGGTGATCCGCCACCGAGTTCTCGGATCCTTTCTTATCTCTTATCTCCAAATCAAACTCTTGAAGAAGAAGGATCCACCGAATCAACCTTGGCTTGGCATCCTTCTTCGTAAGTAGATAACGGATCGCCGCATGATCCGTGTAAACTATGACCTTCGCTCCAACAAGGTACGAGCGGAACTTCTCAAATGCATACACTACCGCTAACAACTCCTTCTCGGTAGTAGCGTAATTGAGTTGGGCATCATCTAGCGTCTTGCTAGCATAGTAAATAGCATGAGTGCGCCCTTCTTTCCTTTGCCCCAAAACGGCCCCAACGGCCACATCACTTGCATCGCACATGATCTCAAACGGTAAGCTCCAATCCGGAGGTTGCATGATGGGTGCGGAGATCAAGGCGTTCTTCAACCTACAAAACGCTTCAAGACAATCCTTGGAGAAAACAAAATCAACATCTTTCATTAGTAGGTTAGTGAGAGGCTTAGAAATTTTAGAGAAATCTTGAATAAATCTCCGGTAGAAACCGGCATGCCCTAAGAAACTCCTTACCCCCTTCACCGAGGTAGGTGGTGGCAACTTCTCTATCGTTTCAATCTTAGCCCTGTCAACCTCAATGCCACGGTTAGACACCAAATGTCCTAACACAATTCCTTCACTTACCATGAAGTGGCATTTTTCCCAATTTAAGACAAGATTTGTCTCCTCACATCTTTGCAATACTAATGACAAGTTAGCCAAGCAATCATCAAAAGAAGAACCATAAACAGAGAAATCATCCATGAACACTTCCATGATATTTTCTATGTATTCCGAAAAGATAGCCATCATACACCTTTGAAAAGTGGCGGGTGCATTACACAACCCAAATGGCATTCTCCTATATGCAAATGTACCCCATGGACATGTAAAAGTTGTTTTCTCTTGGTCATCGGGGTGGATAGGGATTTGGAAAAATCCACTATACCCATCTAGATAGCAAAAGTGAGAGTGTTGAGCGAATCTTTCTAGCATTTGGTCAATGAAGGGGAGGGAAAAATGATCTTTCCTAGAGGCCATGTTCAATTTCCTATAATCTATACACATTCTCCATCCCGTGACCGTCCTAGTTGGTATTAGTTCATTGTTCTCATTAGTTACTACCGTCATTCCCCCCTTCTTAGGTACTACATGAACGGGGCTAACCCATTTACTATCCGAGATAGGGTAGATAATTCCCGCATCTAGCAACTTAATGATTTCCTTTTTGACCACCTCTTTCATTATAGGGTTCAATCTCCTTTGATGTTCAATAGAGGGTTTGTGGTTATCTTCCATCATTATCTTATGCATGCACAAAGACGGCTTAATGCCAACCAAATTATCGATAGTATATCCAATGGCTTTCCTATGCAATCTCAATTCATGTAGCAATTTAGCAAGTTCATCATCACTCAAGCATGCATTAACAATCACCGGATATGTAGAATCATCACCAAGGAATGCATACTTTAAATGAGAGGGGAGGGGTTTGAGTTCAAGTGAGGGAGGACCTTTTTCGGTTGAAGACGATCCAAATAAGATTGGATGAGATGAATCCAGAGCAAATGAAGACTCCCCTTGGCTCCTAGAAGCTTGATCATCATTAAGAGCTGATTCAGGGGAAACCACGGTTGGAATCACGGTTAGCTCAACTTCCACGGCCGTGGTTCCTTCCAGGCTTGTTTCTCGGAGTTGTCCAGAGAGTTTGACGGCCGTGGTTCCTGAATCTCGACCGTGGAACTTGCAGCTGTTCACAATTTCTTCGTGGCTCTCAAATCCAACACTTGGCTCCTCTTCCAATGCCTCCAAGGCTTTGATCTCTTCATTGCAACTCTCCTCAATGTCCTCCTCCATCATACTCAAGGTAAGAACCTTTTCCAAGGGATCCTTGATCAAAATCGAGCTCACCATTTCTCTAGATTCTTCTTGCTCGACTATGTTGAAGATATCTTCATCAAGGGTTGGCCCTTTCATCATTGTGGACAGCTTGAACTTGATGTTCTCCTCTCCAATGTTGAAGGAGAGAGTCCCGTTCTTGCAATCCACTAAACATCCGGATGTGGCTAGGAAAGGTCTTCCTAAGATGATGGGAACCGGGTAATCCGCCGGAATGTCCAACACTACAAAGTCGATAGGCACATAGAATCCTCCCAATTGCACCGGAATGTCTTCCAGAATCCCAACTGGATGAGTGATAGAACGGTCCGCCATATAGAGGGTCATCTTGACCGGCTTTGGCTCTCCTAACCCGACCTTGTTGCTAAGTGCAAGCGGTATGATGCTTACACTTGCTCCAAGATCACAAAGGGCCTCGTATTTCACATCTCCCACTCCTATCGGGACGCAAAAAGAGCCCGGATCCCTTAGCTTGGGAGGCATTGCTTCCTTCATTGTTTGGATTAACTCCGAGGATCTCTTGGTCATCCTAATCTCCCCATACTCCTCCAACTTCCTTTTGTTGGAGAGTATTTCCTTTAAGAACTTTCCGTATGCCGGCATTCCTAAGATGGCATCCATGAACGGAATGTTAATATGTAACTTGGACATTAGTTCAAGGAACTTACCAAAGTGATTGTCCAAACGAGCTCTTGCTCTTGATTGCGGGAACGGTAGTGGTGGCTTGTATGGAGGCGGTGCCACATAGGTCGGCTCTACATCCTTGCTCTTTCCTCCATCATCTTGCTTTCTTCCCTCTTCTACCACTACTTGCTTCCCTTTAGCTTGGTCTTTGGGCAAAGGATCCTTCATACTCAACTCACTCCTTGTTGTGATAGCCAAAACTTGACCTCTTGGGTTGTCTTCGGTTCTTCCGGGAAGCTTCCCCGGATCTCTATGTGCCTCACCCGCCTTTTAAAAGACTTGTGCTTCCAAGACCTTTTGAGCCTTAGAAATTGAAGTAACGGTGCTCTCAAGTCCACTCAATCTTCCTAGCAATTGTTCAAACATGACTTCGGTCCTATCTTTTGAAGGTTGAGGAAAACCGGGTGGAGGTTCTTGTGTAGCTCTTTGTGGTGGAATGGTGCTTGTGGAGGCGGGAGGGTTCAAGGCTCCATCCGGATTTGAGTAAGAAAATCCGGGATGGTTGTGGTTTGGCCGGTAATTGTTGAATTGCCGGTTGCTGTTGAAATTTCTTGGGCCTTGGTAGTTGTTGAAGTTGCCCCTTCCCATGTAGTTGACATCCACCTCCTTGGAAGACAAGTTAGCTTGTGGAGGTGCTTGAGGAGTTGTTTGGCTCTTCAAGGTGGTAGTGCACAACTCTCTCAAGGACTTCAACTCATTGTTGATGGCGTCAAGCTTGAAATTGCTCATGGTGACTTCGCTCACCTCATATGCTCCCGCCTTTCTCCCTTCACTCTTCCTATGAGAGTACTTCTCAATCACTAGAGCTTGCTTCTCCACAAACTCCCAAGCATCATCCACATGTTTTTCCATAAATGTCCCACCGGAAAGTGATTGAAGCTTGAATTGGCTATCTTCATCAAGCCCCTTGAAGTAGATTTCTAATAGCTCAATCTTCGGTATGCCATGGTGCGGACAATCTAGAAGGAGATCTTTGAATCTCTCCCAAGACTTGAACAAACTCTCTCTATCCCTCATCACGAAGGCATTGATCTTTCCCCTTAACTCGGTGGTCTTGGAAGGTGGGAAGAACTTGGTCAAGAACTCGGTTGTCATCTCCTCCCAAGTACCAACTCGCCCTTGTGGAATAGATTGATACCAAGCCAAGGCTTTGTCCTTAAGAGAGAAGGAAAAGGCCCTTAGCTTATGGTTGTTGCTCTCCAATCTTGGTGGTCTAAGAGTCTCCATCAAGATCTCATAATTCATCAAGTGTTGATGAGGAGACTCTCCTTCCATCCCTCCAAATTGATTATGCCGGATCATTTGTAGAACTTGAGGGCGGAGCTCATAGTTGTGGGTTGCGGGATCTCCTAGATTCACACCCGGTCGGTGTGCTCTTTGTGCCGGATCCATGCGTCTCCCTAGGGTTTGTGGCTCCTCAATGGCAATGGGAACAACCCTAACATTAGCCGCCGGCTGCGGTTGTGGTGGAGGTGGTGGAGGTTGTCGGCGATTAAGCTCTCCTTGGACAAGGGCTTGCCTAATCTCTTCAATCTCCCTCCTTGTTTCCTCTTGCCTCTCATTGGCAAGTCTCCTTTCTTCTTCCAAGAGTTCATCTCTAAGCCTTATTTGCTCTAAGGCTTCATCCAATTCAGCTTGAAGATTTCAACCGGCCATCTCTCTCTCTTTTCGGATGTTCTTAGATCTAGATCGAAGGGTTTTCTCCGGTTCGGGATCGAATGGAGCTAGATCCTTGCCACGAGATCTTCGCATACACCTAAAGAGTAATAGATGTCCTGAAATGCAAAGACACAAACCAAAAAGAGATCAAAAGAAACAAGAAAGATCTACACTAGAATCAATCACAAAATAGACTCAATCTAGACCTAGTCCCCGGCAACGGCGCCAAAAACTTGTTACGCTACAAAGTGTGCACGCAATAAGCCTTAAATTTATACTCGTTATAATTATCCTAATTTCTAGCGCACCCGCAGTGTACGGGACGTATGTAGAAAGATAAGTATTCCGAGGTCGAACACAAAGACTAAGGTGAAATTGATTCAAGTTGTGATTGAGTTTAGCAAAGATCTAAGTCTAAAGAAGGAAATAAAGGAAGGAAGAAAATCTCAATTGTTTTTGTCGGTTTTAGGTGATCAGATCAAAGATCACAATTCACGCAAAGCAAACAATCAAACTAAACCAAAAATCACAAATAAACAAATCAAACAAGATATTGATCAAAGGAAAGGAAAAACGGATTCTAGGGGTCGGAAGTTCCGGTTATGGCATAGAACTCAAGTTATCTATTCATTCTTCGGATTGATTATGGTATGTTGGGATTAAGTATTTCTAAATTAGGATCAATTACCGGGTAGGTCTCATGATCCAACTAGTCCACACCTAAGGTCTCATTACCGGTTAGGTCTCTAAGAACCTAAGGTTAGGAATTCTACACAAACCGGAATTGTTAATTAGGGATCTAACCTATCCTTACCGGGTAAGTCTTGGAATGGGAAGTCCTAATCAACATTCCTAGCACATCTAATCCTATGGCGACTTGTTAGGTTCACCACTACCTAAGGTTTTGCTATTTTAGATTCTAAGGGAAAGGATTACCGGGTAAGTCTCTCCTAACACTTAGTCACTACACTAGGACACCCTAGGGTAGGTTAAACTCAGCAAAAACTTAGGGTTTCAACAATTTTATGAATCTAAGGTAAGATCCTTCGAACCAGGAAGAATCACGGTTTGTTCTACAGAAACCACGACCGTGGTTCTACAAGAACTACCCGTGATTTCTAACAGAAACTACGTTCATAAGCAAAAATCATCCAAAGGTAAATCTAAGTCCGTCCTATCATAGTTCTAGCCACCTCTTTCATTATAGGGTTCAATCTCCTTTGATGTTCAATAGAGGGTTTGTGGTTATCTTCCATCATTATCTTATGCATGCACAAAGACGGCTTAATGCCAACCAAATTATCGATAGTATATCCAATGGCTTTCCTATGCAATCTCAATTCATGTAGCAATTTAGCAAGTTCATCATCACTCAAGCATGCATTAACAATCACCGGATATGTAGAATCATCACCAAGGAATGCATACTTTAAATGAGAGGGGAGGGGTTTGAGTTCAAGTGAGGGAGGACCTTTTTCGGTTGAAGACGATCCAAATAAGATTGGATGAGATGAATCCAGAGCAAATGAAGACTCCCCTTGGCTCCTAGAAGCTTGATCATCATTAAGAGCTGATTCAGGGGAAACCACGGTTGGAATCACGGTTAGCTCAACTTCCACGGCCGTGGTTCCTTCCAGGCTTGTTTCTCGGAGTTGTCCAGAGAGTTTGACGGCCGTGGTTCCTGAATCTCGACCGTGGAACTTGCAGCTGTTCACAATTTCTTCGTGGCTCTCAAATCCAACACTTGGCTCCTCTTCCAATGCCTCCAAGGCTTTGATCTCTTCATTGCAACTCTCCTCAATGTCCTCCTCCATCATACTCAAGGTAAGAACCTTTTCCAAGGGATCCTTGATCAAAATCGAGCTCACCATTTCTCTAGATTCTTCTTGCTCGACTATGTTGAAGATATCTTCATCAAGGGTTGGCCCTTTCATCATTGTGGACAGCTTGAACTTGATGTTCTCCTCTCCAATGTTGAAGGAGAGAGTCCCGTTCTTGCAATCCACTAAACATCCGGATGTGGCTAGGAAAGGTCTTCCTAAGATGATGGGAACCGGGTAATCCGCCGGAATGTCCAACACTACAAAGTCGATAGGCACATAGAATCCTCCCAATTGCACCGGAATGTCTTCCAGAATCCCAACTGGATGAGTGATAGAACGGTCCGCCATATAGAGGGTCATCTTGACCGGCTTTGGCTCTCCTAACCCGACCTTGTTGCTAAGTGCAAGCGGTATGATGCTTACACTTGCTCCAAGATCACAAAGGGCCTCGTATTTCACATCTCCCACTCCTATCGGGACGCAAAAAGAGCCCGGATCCCTTAGCTTGGGAGGCATTGCTTCCTTCATTGTTTGGATTAACTCCGAGGATCTCTTGGTCATCCTAATCTCCCCATACTCCTCCAACTTCCTTTTGTTGGAGAGTATTTCCTTTAAGAACTTTCCGTATGCCGGCATTCCTAAGATGGCATCCATGAACGGAATGTTAATATGTAACTTGGACATTAGTTCAAGGAACTTACCAAAGTGATTGTCCAAACGAGCTCTTGCTCTTGATTGCGGGAACGGTAGTGGTGGCTTGTATGGAGGCGGTGCCACATAGGTCGGCTCTACATCCTTGCTCTTTCCTCCATCATCTTGCTTTCTTCCCTCTTCTACCACTACTTGCTTCCCTTTAGCTTGGTCTTTGGGCAAAGGATCCTTCATACTCAACTCACTCCTTGTTGTGATAGCCAAAACTTGACCTCTTGGGTTGTCTTCGGTTCTTCCGGGAAGCTTCCCCGGATCTCTATGTGCCTCACCCGCCTTTTAAAAGACTTGTGCTTCCAAGACCTTTTGAGCCTTAGAAATTGAAGTAACGGTGCTCTCAAGTCCACTCAATCTTCCTAGCAATTGTTCAAACATGACTTCGGTCCTATCTTTTGAAGGTTGAGGAAAACCGGGTGGAGGTTCTTGTGTAGCTCTTTGTGGTGGAATGGTGCTTGTGGAGGCGGGAGGGTTCAAGGCTCCATCCGGATTTGAGTAAGAAAATCCGGGATGGTTGTGGTTTGGCCGGTAATTGTTGAATTGCCGGTTGTTGTTGAAATTTCTTGGGCCTTGGTAATTGTTGAAGTTGCCCCTTCCCATGTAGTTGACATCCACCTCCTTGGAAGACAAGTTAGCTTGTGGAGGTGCTTGAGGAGTTGTTTGGCTCTTCAAGGTGGTAGTGCACAACTCTCTCAAGGACTTCAACTCATTGTTGATGGCGTCAAGCTTGAAATTGCTCATGGTGACTTCGCTCACCTCATATGCTCCCGCCTTTCTCCCTTCACTCTTCCTATGAGAGTACTTCTCAATCACTAGAGCTTGCTTCTCCACAAACTCCCAAGCATCATCCACATGTTTTTCCATAAATGTCCCACCGGAAAGTGATTGAAGCTTGAATTGGCTATCTTCATCAAGCCCCTTGAAGTAGATTTCTAATAGCTCAATCTTCGGTATGCCATGGTGCGGACAATCTAGAAGGAGATCTTTGAATCTCTCCCAAGACTTGAACAAACTCTCTCTATCCCTCATCACGAAGGCATTGATCTTTCCCCTTAACTCGGTGGTCTTGGAAGGTGGGAAGAACTTGGTCAAGAACTCGGTTGTCATCTCCTCCCAAGTACCAACTCGCCCTTGTGGAATAGATTGATACCAAGCCAAGGCTTTGTCCTTAAGAGAGAAGGAAAAGGCCCTTAGCTTATGGTTGTTGCTCTCCAATCTTGGTGGTCTAAGAGTCTCCATCAAGATCTCATAATTCATCAAGTGTTGATGAGGAGACTCTCCTTCCATCCCTCCAAATTGATTATGCCGGATCATTTGTAGAACTTGAGGGCGGAGCTCATAGTTGTGGGTTGCGGGATCTCCTAGATTCACACCCGGTCGGTGTGCTCTTTGTGCCGGATCCATGCGTCTCCCTAGGGTTTGTGGCTCCTCAATGGCAATGGGAACAACCCTAACATTAGCCGCCGGCTGCGGTTGTGGTGGAGGTGGTGGAGGTTGTCGGCGATTAAGCTCTCCTTGGACAAGGGCTTGCCTAATCTCTTCAATCTCCCTCCTTGTTTCCTCTTGCCTCTCATTGGCAAGTCTCCTTTCTTCTTCCAAGAGTTCATCTCTAAGCCTTATTTGCTCTAAGGCTTCATCCAATTCAGCTTGAAGATTTCAACCGGCCATCTCTCTCTCTTTTCGGATGTTCTTAGATCTAGATCGAAGGGTTTTCTCCGGTTCGGGATCGAATGGAGCTAGATCCTTGCCACGAGATCTTCGCATACACCTAAAGAGAAATATATGCCCTGAAATGCAAAGACACAAACCAAAAAGAGATCAAAAGAAACAAGAAAGATCTACACTAGAATCAATCACAAAATAGACTCAATCTAGACCTAGTCCCCGGCAACGGCGCCAAAAACTTGTTACGCTACAAAGTGTGCACGCAATAAGCCTTAAATTTATACTTGATTTAATTATCCTAATTCTTAGCGCACCCGCAGTGTACGGGACGTATGTAGAAAGATAAGTACTCCAAGGTCGAACGCAAAGACTAAGGTGAAATCGAACTAAGTTGTGATTGAATTTAGCAAGGTCTAGTCTAAAGAAAAGAGAAAACAAAGGAAGAAAATCTCAATTTAATTGGTTGGTTTAGGTGATCACTTCAAGGATCAAATGTATGCAAACAATCAATCAATACTAAATCGGAAAATCGGCACAAATAAACAAATCGAACAAGATATTGATCAAGAGAAAAGGAAGACGGATTCTAGGGGTTGGAAATTCCGATTATGACATAAAACTCAAGTCATCTATTCATTCTTTGGATTAATTATGATGTGTTGGGATTAAGTGTTCCTAAAATGGGATCAATTACCGGGTAAGTCTCATGATCCAACTAATCCACACCTAAGATCTCATTACCGGTTAAGTTTCTAAGAACCTAAGGATAGGAAATTAACACAAACCGGATCGTTTAATTAGGGATCTAACCTATCCTTACCGGGTAAGTCTCGGAAAGGGAAGTCCTAATCAACTTTCCTAGCACAATTAATCCAATGGCGGCTTATTAGGCTCACCACTACCTAAGGTTTTGCTATTCTAGATTCTAAGGGTAAGGATTACCGGGTAAGTCTCTCCTGACACTTAGTCGCTACACTAGGACATCCTAGGGTAGGTTAAACTCAGCAAAAAAACTTAGGGTTTCAACAACTTTATGAACCTAAGGTAAGATCCTTCGAACCAGGAAGAACCACGGTTCGTTCTACAGAAACCACGGCCGTGGTTCTTCAAGAACTACCCGTGATTTCTAACAGTAGCTATGTCCATAAACAAGAATCATCCAAAGGTAAATCTAAGTCCGTCTATCATAGATCTAACCATAACCATCCTTTCCTTACCCTAGAATCACATCAATCTAGCCTACAACATTCATATTGGAAATCAAAACAAACAAGCATAGATTCATGACCTCCATTGCAAGAAAATGAGAGAAAGAAGATGAACAAATAAACTTCAAACACTATCCAAATCTGAAGATGAAATTAGAACGACTTACAAGCCTTCCAAAGGAAGGTTCAAGAGTTCAAAAACTTCTAGAAACAAATCCGAAAATACAAGAGCTAAGTGTGTCTTCTCCTCTCCTCTTCAATGGCAATGGCTCCTTTCTTCTTCTTCTTGCACTTTCCTTCCTAGAAAAAATCCTTCTTCCTCTTGGAATATATTTTGTGAAAGCAATAGAGAATGTGTGAGC
Organism: Fagopyrum esculentum; assembly: GCA_033239045.1. Classification (NCBI taxonomy): domain Eukaryota; kingdom Viridiplantae; phylum Streptophyta; class Magnoliopsida; order Caryophyllales; family Polygonaceae; genus Fagopyrum; species Fagopyrum esculentum. The sequence goes on along the minus strand of BSUD01000001.1, from coordinate 24,451,398 downwards.
TGCTCCCAAACTACCCCCAATTCCCAGCTGCCTCTAACAACATTCAAGGACCACTTTTATAACCAATTTCTTCATGAGCTGGCCATGAGAGTCGTGGCACAGCTGTCACGAGAATCTGGCAAAAACCACGGCCATTTCCACGGCCGTGATTCTCCAGGAAACCGTGATTCTGTGCAGAAACTTTGTTTTGGATCAATAGGCTGTGGTTTGGTGCATGGCTTGTGTTGGCAAGGTTCCTAGAGTCCTCTTTGGCTCTTGGCTTGCGTTCCAATGAGTTTGGAAACATGTCCTCTTAATGAGCGACCCTCAAACGCCTCGTTTAAGCTCGAAACTTCTCGAAATACCTACAAAACACACACAAGTCCGTGTAGACGTCTATCTCGACAAATTACATGTTTTGAGTGCAAGACGCATTGGACTAGTGCTAGATAATGCATGATTGGGCGAGAATTCTACCTAAATGTGCACCTAAAATTGTGCTATAAATCGTGTTATCAGCCGCTCGATGTAATATGCCGTTTGTTGTATCTAATAGCATTGGACCTTAACATGAGTCAACATTTTCAAGCTGGACCTCAACGTGGGTAAACATTATGCACGTTATACCTCAACATGGGTAAATGTTATCCACGCTATATCTCAATGTTGGTAAACATTAACCACACCACAATCCAACGTGCCTTGTATTTACCCACATTATACACTAATGTATTTAGAAATGTATCACTAATGCTACCAACGTTAATATTCGTTAACCACGTTGAGACATTACGCACTAAAACACCTTTGTAAACATGCTATTAGCCTGCATTTTGATCATATTTTAGAAAAGTATACTTCAAACACGATCTAAATGAGTTTTGAGCCTTCAAACGTTAAATTTTGTCAAAATTTAAGTCCTTAATTTCAATTTAAAGATTGTTGGGGAATAATTGAGAGCACATGGAGATTTGAGTAAGAAAATAATAAACCTAAGAAATAAAATTTTCACTCTTATTTAGAAATTAAGATAAATATTGTGTTGCGCTTTTCGTTTTGTTTTGTGCGTGCCGCGACTTCTACGTTCGAATTCGCATCAATATTGGTGGAAAAACATTAAAATATGCTAAGAGCTCGTTTGGAAGTGCTAATAATCATTTTCGGTAACGAAAAAAATATGAATCAATAAAAAACTATGTTTGTTTAGAGGTTTTAACACGTGAAAGTAATCCCTTCATTTCCATTTTTTTCTTACCTAATTCGATTTCATTCCGTTTTTATTCAACCGTTTCAACCAAACTACCACTAAGGGCCCGTTTGCTTTTAACTCCGAAATCGGAAACGGAATGGAAACGAATCTAGTCAATACGTATACCCTTGTTCATTAAATTTTTTGGAATCATTCCTTGTGGTTTGTAGTAATTGGAAGAGAGTTTGATTACTTTTGATACCCTATAAGGTAACAAAATGTGAGGAAGCAAGTGCATTTTTAATTAAACCATGGGGAATGATTCCATAAAATTTCATGAATATGGATATATATGGACTAAATTCGTTTCCATTCCGTTTCCGTTTACGGAGTTGGAACCAAACGGGCCATAAATGTTAATTTGCTTTTCACGTTATTTTGCAGGTTTTCAACCCAAAATTTTTTATTTCCCATGTTAAATGATATGGTAATCGTAGCGGTTAGGTGACCACGTACATAACGTTAAACCTGGATTAAATTAAAATTGATAACTTTTAAACGTATTGATTTATATGCTAGAATCTAGTCAAAGTACTCGAGTAAACATTCTTAAAATACTAAAATTATAATTAATTCTAACTCCATAGATATTCCTTTTTCACATCACACACTGAAAATATTTATTTATTTATTTTATGAAGAAACTGATGGAGTTAATTAATTTAGGAAGAAAAGTGACACAATATTAACAAAATATTACACTGATTATGAAATAATATTTGAGAAGGACTGAGAAAGTGAGATCCGTTCAAAACAGAGGGATACCGTCCGAATATTTCCAAAAATTATGTAAAGGAAAAGGAGCAAAAATGGCGGGTCCCACTTCACGAGTCTCACAAGTCACACAACCCTAATCCACTCAATAAAAAAGAAAAATAAATAAATAAAGACATGAAGACTAAATAAATTACCATTTTAGCCCTCCATCATCTCACTCTCTCTGCAAATGTAATGGAATCCATTTCTATCCCCAAATCTCTCACTTTCTCTTACTCCCAGTTAAACTTTTTGAATCTTTTTCAACCCAGTGGAAGAAAGAGAGAGAGAGAGGGAGAGCTTTGGCCTTGTTTGTCCCTTTTTCACGAGAACCCTGCTTCAAGAAGGAACCAAAAAAAGCACAAGCAAAAGCCTAATCTCGTCAAAGAAACCCTCCCATTAATCTTCTCTTTCGATAGCTCCTACCACCATGGTCATCTGATTTCAACCACCATGAGCATCAATTAAAGCCATTTTCCGCCTCTTTTACTTACTTGCTGTCGGTGACTCTCTCTCATCCCATCTCCCACCTGTATTTGTCTTTCTCTGATTCACAAGAAACCCTCTTCCTCATGATTCGTATAAACTTCTACTCATCTCGCTTGATACCTTCTATTGATACCAAATTGAGCGTTTTGGCTTCTCGATTTTAGCTTTCAAATCGCATATATATGGAAGGCGATTAGTGACCACTCTTTCCCCTCTATATATTTAATTAGATTTAGAAAGCAATAGATAATATGGAGGATATCGGGCTAGTGAAGCAAGGTTGGAAATGGTTGCAGTCACATAAGCTCGGCTTTTCTAGGGCTAGAAGTGGTGCTGGACGTGCTAAGGATGGGGTCGGGGTCTCTATGGACCGGCATTGGCCGGTGGTTTGTGGTGGGCTCAAGAAATTTTGGGGTTTTTTAGTTTGGATGTTGTGTCATTACAAGCTTTGCTTGGAAGCTGGGGTTCGATCTTTGGCCGGCCTGGGATCTGTAGCATTGCTGGTTATAATGTGGAGTTGTTTTCTCAGTTTGACATCAGTCTCCTGCTTGGTGTATGTGTTGATTAGTTTGGTGAGTTTCTGGTTATCTTGTTCTTTCAAGTGTGAATTACGATTCGCTAAGGAAATGAAAATTTATTGATTTGTTGTTTTAGTTTTGATTTTGATTCTGATCCCGAGTAATTGATGCATGATTGATTGATTTAATAAAAGATAGGATTCACTAAGGAAATGAAATTGTGCTAACAAAGTTAAATATACCACTTAATGACTTTTCTGTGGATAGGAGACCACTGAGCTTTTCTATGCAATAAAGGAATTGATTTTTCTGTTGTGATTGACAAAGTTAGAGCTGACAAAGTGCCCTAGAGCGGTGAAAGTATTCGTCTATGCGAGTCCCGGTTGTTATAGTATTATGTAACCGGCTTCAGGGTGTTTTGTGATAATGCATCAGAGTTTTTTTTTCTTCAGTTGGCTGCTTGATGATATCAATGTTGTAGTTAAGTAATATTTCATCTATTTTTATAGATAGAGTGCAGCCCTATCCTCAGCTCTAGACTTCAAGTTAGCTGTTACTAGAAAATCTAGTAATGTTTCTCTTTCTTTTTTTCAGTCATTTAATGTTAACTGATTTAACTGCATACGTGACTGAAAATTTACCTGAAATCAGATATGCTTGATGTGTTTTCTTGTGGAGAGTACTTGTTATGCACTTGCTGTATTTCCACTAATTGGTCGCTTAGGCTGAGTACAATTTGGTGCAACAATGCTTACATGTGTTACGTTATGTTTACAGGGGGTTGCTGCAGCTGCAATCAAGTACTTGGGATATACTCCTGGGCTTTTTATAATAGGGCTCTTTGCCATACTAATTTTGTGGATGTATGCGAACTTCTGGATTACTGGATTATTGTTTATAGTTGGAGGTAAGAATTGTACCCTTTCTTACAAAATGTGTGATCCGGATATTTGTACTTCATTATATTATTTTCCAATTCTTCACGTGCGTGGAATATTGCTAACAGAATTAGGATTCTAGGCTCATATTTAAGTAGGATTAAACTTTGCTACATGAAGCTTCATATTTTCTTTGATTTGGGCAAAAAATTATATAAACCTTTTATCTTCCAATTCTATTGTTGTTTTGTTAGACTAAAAAGAACAAGGATAAGTCTGCCCCATGTTAGTTTCCTTTCAATGTGGCTTATACTCTAAATGTTTAAACTTGATCAGAATCAATATATAGAGCTCATCAATTGTGACGTTGCAGGTTATTTGTTTACCTTAACTCATGCAAGATTAGTGGTGTTGATGGTAACTGTTTACTCCATTTATTGTGTAAAAGTTCAAGTTGGATGGTCGGGGGTATTCCTATCTATCAACCTTGCTTTCCTGTCGAATGATGCTTTGAATTACTTGCTCCGATGGTGTGACAATTTAAATGAAAGAACTCATGCCGAGGAGTTAAAATTACCAGAATCATTTACCGAGGATGAGTTCTCTGTTGAGTGTGAGTACCCTATTCCTTCCTTTGATGAACCTCAAAAAACCAAGTCAAATGAATCACCCAGTAAAACAACCACCACATCCACATCCACATCAACATCCACATCTACATCCACATCCACAACCACAACTACAACTACAACGGTTGTGAAAAACATGAAAAACCAGAAAGACCCTTCACCTAGTCTGGTGATCAAAGAAGACAAGAGTTCCCTAGTTGAAATGCAGCGGATATTATGCTGCACTGACCACTACGAAGCACTGGGGTTTCCACGCCACAAGAAAATTGATGACGTAGTTCTTAAGAAGGAATATCGGAAGAAGGTAAATGCTTTACTGCAGCCTTTTATGGCCATATGTACATAATCTTTTATCGTTTTTTCTGCCCACAATTGAAAATTACAGGTTGCTATATGCTTGTGGTTGTAAATCTTTTCCTTTTAAAGGCTAATTTAAGCTGCAGTTTGGGGCCCTTTTTAGTTGTATTGTGCCTTTTTGAATACAGCTTTTAAGTACTGTAATGTTTATCAGCAATAATGAACAACTAAATTGCAAGTTTTAGTAGGGAGATTGTGCGGAAAATGGGTCGATGCTCCAGGGAAAATATCAAGTAATTGAGCAGTGTCATAGAGTCGTATGCTAAATCATATTACTCCGTTTGGCTTTCCTCCAGTCAACTATCTTCCATGTAAATGTTTGTCAATCTCAGCTGTTAAATTTGTTTTGGTGCCTGTATGTTTTTAGGCTATGCTTGTTCATCCTGATAAGAATATGGGAAGTCCGCAGGCTAGTGAATCCTTTAAGAAACTCCAATGTGCCTATGAGGTGAGTTTTAATCATGAGTCTTGAGGCCAAATCACTAATATTGATATTCACTATATATAGTTAAAACAAGCTTATGTTTGTTTACAATCTCTATAAGATGCCCTTGTTCTTCTTCCAGGTTCTTTCTGATTCTGTAAAGAAAAGAGATTATGATGAGCAACTAAGAAAGGAAGAATCTAAGATCAACTCCCTGAATGCACCGAGCTCTTCAAATCGGGTAGGTTAATTTAATTTTTTTTATTATCTTACACGTCTTTTTTCTAGTTAGTGGGAAGTTTCATGTTTTTAGAAAAGTTGGATTTAGACCTCCTTATAACCTCTAATACTAATTCCCTGTTTGTATATATGCTGTTTCTATCCATATTTAAAATGTGTTTCACCCTGCCTTGCTGATTAAACAGAAAAATTGTACTCTGTGTGTGGCTTTCTGCATTTAGTACTTTGGGCTATATGAAGATAATACTTTGGACTGTATGGTGAAACAAGAAATTTTAGTACTTCCAATACACTTTGTTTAAAATGTTCACCCTTGTTGATTCGCTGTATAATTGCAGGAGAGTCGTGAATTTCTCTCCGAGGAGTCGAGGCGCATACAGTGTACGAAATGCGGGAATACGCATGTATGGGTTTGCACCAATAGGTCCAAGGCCAAAGCAAGATGGTGTCAGGTTTTACTTCTTTTAAAATCTCTCCAATCAGTCATTATCAGTCTTACTATTAGAATTCAGACTCATTAACTAATAGAATTTGTTTTTTAAATACAGGACTGTTGCCAGTATCATCAAGCCAAGGATGGAGATGGCTGGGTTGAATACAAGGGCTCGCTAGTTTTTGGCGGACCTCAAAAGGTAGTTTATACATTAAGTTTCTCGTCATCTTGCTACTTCAGTGTATATTAAGGGGAAGGGACTGTGTTTGAAATGGAAGTTAGCCACAAATAGCATGTACTGACCTTCACATATTGATTTGTTGTTTCATGTGGGTACAGATTGAAATTCCACGTGCATTCGTATGTGCTGAAAGCAAGATATTTGACGTCTCGGAATGGGCTATTTGTCAGGTAATACTACAAATCTGTAAGATTACTTGCTTACATTCTCTGTTTCAATAGAACTAGTAGAGTGATGAGGTTCATATTGGTCTCCATAGGGAATGGCTTGTAGACCAAACACACATCGTCCGAGCTTCCATGTAAACATGGTGGGTTTGGAAAAAAGTATGCGTTCCAATTCAAGCAGATACCCATGGGATCTGGATGCAGAAATGATGGACGAAGATGAAGAAGAGTTTGAGCTGTGGCTTCAGGAGGCTCTTGCATCTGGCCTTTTCACCGAGACTCCCAAACGCCGAAAAAGTTGGAGCCCGTTTAAGCTTCACCAGAAGAAAGGCAAGAATCAATGGCGAAGATCATCTTCCGGATTGTCATAGCATAAATCATAATGCTTGGTTTCCTTGCTAGGTTCTTGACTCCCGAGTTCAACTTGGTGGCGTTGTTCAAACTCTGGACTGTTCAGCAAATGGTCAGGTATGGCGGTTGATTCTCAGGCAATTGGGCGTCTGTATATATTGAAAGTTGAATTGGCATCTGCAGATTCTGCACCATTGCGCTCTCTAGTTGAGTGTTGCATTTTGTCATGTGTCTGGGAGTAGGGTGGCTTAACCATGACATGCCAGGAGAATTGTCAGTTCATCAAAATCCAATGTACATTATCTAAAAATACTGTACCTTTCTTGTACTATGTTTCTGCAATAATGCAAAAAAAAAAAAGATGAAAGCGAAGAAAAGGACAGAATTTGACCCCCTTTCTGTGTGTCTGGAGTCTCGAGAACAGTCATGGAAAGCAAAGTTGCAAAATTTCAGATGGGTTCTGTGATTGTTTAGCATAAAGCACAGTTAGTAAGGATAGCTTCTGATGGTCTGGGTTCTCCAAGGCTTGGACCAGGAATTCCGGTCCAGTCAATGAGCATAGCCGCAAAGGTTTGGACCGGACACAAAAAGTATGGGTCGTAAGACTTAACATATATACTTTACAAATTTATTTTAATGTTGAATCATTTATCGAAAATATTAGCGCACGTTTTTAGCAAATTAATCGGTATATAAACCTTCTTTTTTTTTTTTTTTTTTCTCTCACAAACATTTTGTTTGATTTCTCTTCTCCCAAAAAGCCTAAATCACAAATCCTCTGATGCTTCATCTTCCGATGTTCGTGCTAGCGACGGCGATGACCTTGTTTGCCGCCTCAACCTCTTTGACCTAATCGGCATCATTGCTTCCATAGGCGCTGGAATCTTTGTCGTCATTGGCACCGTCGCCCACAATGCGGGGATTCACAATTTGTCGATGTCCTTATACGCCAAGCAAGTTTTGTTTATGACGAACAAATCTAATAGAGGATTCAATTATATCATATTGCACATAATATGACAAGTGTGGTATTCTTAACTTAAATTATTTCTCTTTAAGTTGATTTTGTAAATTTTCTATTTGTTCTTATTCCATGTTTTGCTTTCCATGGAGAAGCTTCTTATGTGTGATAAACCTTCCTGAAACAGTGTATTGGGCTCAAGGGAAAAAAAAAAAAAGTATTTGTAACACCATGTCACTTACATTAAGGAAAGAGAAAATTATCTAAACAGTACCCCATCTTTTGGCCTGACTAAACTTTAGTACCCCATCTTTTTAGCTATCAGAACGGTACCTCATCTACTGACCCCGACTGAAGATTAGTATATACGGTACTGTTCAACCGTTAAATCTGGAGAACGGCGTTAACTGTGAGGGGCAAAACTGTCAACTGAGATTCCCCCATTGTTGAATCTTCAAGATAAGGCAAACGCAAGAACGAAGCTCCATCTTCACCCAAAATGATCAAAGCTTTTGCAATTTGTTCACAATTTCACATCCCAAAACATCCCAATTACAAATCCACAAACACACCTCCAAAATCAATTCAGTTGGCAATGGAAAGCCATTATTCCCTAGTTTCACTCTTCTCTATCCTATCAAATTGCAAATTGGCGATTGGTATGAAGAAGCAAAGTTATCCCCCAATCTCCGTTATCTCTCACTTGTCAAACAGAACATAATCAAAGCTTTAGTCTAGAAGCAGGATCATGCTCAATCAAACTGTATACATTCCCTACATTTTGTAAATCACAACTCGAAAAAACCTAATTTTTTGCAGCCAGATCTTAACAGAACAAGAGGGCAAATTAACGATCGATGAATTCGATATCCAGATGGCACAAATGAGAACACCAGTGTGCTAATTCGCTAACCAAACATGAAAATTGGTGACAAACTCAAATTTGATACTCATATTATTGGAATTACAAACCAAAAAAGAAAAAAGAATCGGATTCTAAGTGTTGGATAATAACCGAAAGGAAAAAATAATAGATTCAAAGTGGTTGAAAAGGATAAGAGAAGAAGGGCACCTTCCAGCTGAGTGAAACGGGGTAATCAAACTTGTGAGCAACATATCGAAACCAGGTTGACAGAGACACCATTTTTCGAGTTTTTTTCTCCGACGAACTGAGCTCTTTTGGACAAACAGAAGAATAGCTGCGAAGCCGCTTTGTCGGAATTTTGGTTTTCTCTCCGGTTGGAGTATGATCTTGCTCGCCTTCAGCAATCGATCTACGGTTGATTGGATGAGGAGTTTGGAATTCGAAGTAGTTGGATTTCAGATCTGTAGTCATGGTTGCCATGGGAAAGGGGAGATTTGAGAGAGAAAGGGGCGTGGAAATTTGAGAATTAGGGTTTACGTGAGACTGGACAATTTTGCCCCTCAAATTTTACAAAGATTTGTTAAGTTAACGGATGAATAGTAACCTATGTATTAATCTTCGGTCGGGGTCAGTAGATGGGATACCGTTCTGATAGTTAAAAGGATGGGGTACTAAAGTTTAGTCAGGCCATAAGATGGGGTACTGTTTAGATAATTTTCTCTTAAGGAAATGTTTAGTAAAATTAGAGTTAAACTTTAGAATTGTGGTTCGTAGTTGAGGTTGATGTTTAAAAGCGATTTTTGCAGATACGAGTTTAGTAAAAAAACTTTATATGTTATAAGAATTGAAATTATCGGGATTTTATTCATCTAAAAGACAAAAATGTCCCTACATTATATATTAAATTTCATTTTCCTTTTTTTGTTCATGTCCCTTACTCTTCTTCTTCAACCTAACCCTGGACAACTGGTTTCAGTTATTGTAGTGTTGGATTACACTATCATATCCGATTTACATGGACCTTGTATCTAGGCAATTGGCCACTCGCCAAAGCATGTAACCACGAGATTACAATCCTGGATTCGTTGTCCATGGACTTGGATCTTGGCAACTGAAACAAGTAGTTGTAGTACCGGATTATAGCTTCGTTTCTTCGGTCCCGACAATCACCACTCGCTAAAGCAAGTAAACACAAGGACTTGTATATGGGCAAATGAAACCGGTTATTGTAGTCGGATAATAGCTTTGTTTCTTCAACCTCACCACTTGCCAAATCAAGGTAAATTGGTGAAGAGTTTTGCCACTCGCCAGATCCAAATCCGTGTAGCTGACAATCTGGATTTGGAGCGAGATTTCGGTTCTTGCAGCCATGAAATCAGAGCCTAAGTATTACTAAGGCATGTCAAAGAAGTCTTGATTATCATACCTAATTTGCCCTTTTGTGCCTTGTGTCATACCTATCTCTCATCTTTCAGGATGATTGAATGGATGATAAAAGGTCCAAGATGTGCTTCCATTCCTTGCTCTAAAGAGTTAGCAAATTAGAATTACCTTTATTAGGTGCAAAAAGGAAGAATCAAGGCAACATTAGTTGTTCATCGGCCAAGTCCGAAAGAAATGGCTTAGTGTTATGTTAATTGATTCTTGTAAACGCATAGTAGCTTAGGAATTAGAGATTAAACTAGCACCTTGTACTATGGTCTAAGTAGAGAGTTGTAAGACTCACATGATAACTTGCTATGTATATATTCTTGATGCCTTTGCCACTTGGTTAAACTAAGTGATGTAGCTTGGTAAGTTATATGGTGACAAGGTGTATACATGTGTAGGTAGTAGGTTATTATGTGACTTAGGAGATACTTAGTTGTAATGTGTGTGGTTGTGTATTATGTGCTCATCCGTCTGAAGTTGAAGACTTGGGCTTGATAGCCCAATGCAGTGAGCCCATCTCCTTTGATCCAAGAGTGAAAGACCTGCTTACGAGTTTTTTGATGATCTGGGCTTGAGGGTTTAATAAGGGCGTGTCATTAAACGATGCGTTTGACCTTGGTTAAGCTTTGGTATTTAAGCTTTCTAAGGCAGCTCTCCAAAACCCTAAGAGAGGAGGCGACAACTTGTGAGTTCGTTGTTCACCAAGAGAAAGAGAGAGATTTGAGAGAAGAAGAAGAAAGGATCGTCCAAATCTCGCTTTGAGTGAGAAGGATGCTTAGAAGAGAAGAGAGATCTGTTATCTCTCGGTTATCGCCTCACCTTTGCTTCGTTGGTTTGCAGAAGGGGCGAAGATCGATCTCAGATCTTCGTCAAGGTGCCTTTGAGGGGGCTTTTCTTCACCTTTGCTTCTTCGTATCTCCTGAGTTCTGTTTGTTTGCTTTCTTTGCTAGATCTTAGAAAAGGTGCTAGTATCTCTTGTACAGCGTATGTAATCTGTGTTTTTGGATACCTAGTAAAACCCGGGACCGGATCTCCCCTCTTGAGGTCTCGCAGAGTAGGAGTATTTTATATACTACCGAACCGCGTTACCAAATCGCTTGTGTGCTTGTATGTTTGTATCTTTAGTCGATTCTACGACTAAGGTGTTTAAATTTGTTAGATATTACATTCAAACTTAGCCAATGAAAGGATTGACAAAAGATCTAAACTCTGGTAAGACATCCTCGTGATCTCGTCAATCTAATGAAAAAGATTCCGTCTTTGATCCTGGGAAAACATTTCTATTGGGCAACACAATTCGGGAGGAAGAATTGGTAATAAACACAAAATCATCTATTCGGTTTCAATATTTGTTTGAATGAAATGCTTAGCTAATATCATGTGTCTAACCAAAAAATCTTTTTCTTCTTCTAACTTTTCGATCTTCCCATTCATTTTCAGTAGGCCCTTATTCCCCTAACCCTTTTCATTCTGACAACGAAGAATAGATAATAGTTCGGAAATCCAATCGGCTAATTGTTCCCTGAACAAAAAAAATTAACTAAAAATAGAAAAAAGATACCAAACTAATGTTACAATAAGTAGAATACATGCAAAGAGTTGATCTATGTATTTAAGGACAACCTATATTAATTTCTCAAAGAAAAATCAAAAAGAAATTTGGCAATACCTTGCCATCTATCTAGAGAAGCCTAACTAGGTAGGTCGATGTCAAAATCTTTTACATAATCATTAACTATTGAATCGTTTGCACAAATAGTTTACAAAATATATTTAAACTATAGGTTATTATTCAGGTACGGCCCATTGTTGCGGTACGGCCGTGCGGCCGTACCGCAGGGCGACACGTGTCCCGAAATTTTTTTTTTTTTTTTTTTTTTTAAAAAACGAGTAAAAGTAATAGTGCAAAACTTAATATGGAATAATTCATAACTTATAAAAGGATAGTTCATGAATTATAATAGAATAGTTCATAGTGTAAAATTTATAAAAGATTGAAAGTAATAGTTCAAAACTTATTAAGTAATAGTTCATAATTTCTAAAAGGATAGTTCATGAATTATAATAGAATAGTTCATAGTGCAAAGTTTATAAAGGAGTGAAAGTAATAGTTCAAAACTTATTATGGGATAGTTCATGAATTATAATAGAATAGTTCATGAATTATAATAGAATAGTTTAAAGTGCAAAAATTTATAAAGGAGTGAAAGTAATAGTTCAAAACTTATTATGGGATAGTTCATGAATTATAATAGAATAGTTCATGGATTATATTAAAAAGTAATAGTT
>BSUD01000001.1:24408566-24438907 GCA_033239045.1 Fagopyrum esculentum | reverse complement strand
AAAATCGTTTCAGAAAAGAGAAAAAAAAAAAAAAAATTTTTTTTTTTCGGGACACGTGTCGCCCTGCGGTACGGCCGTACGGCCGTACCGCAATAAATGGGCCGTACTTGAACATTAACCTATGTTAAGAGCATATTTTACGGTATTAGAATAATATTGGATTTTTTCTCTTGGTCTCCTTAAAATTTGGACTTTTCCTCTTGATATCCACTAAGTTTCAAAATTCCTCTTTGTGCCCTCAAGGTTCCATTTGTATCCTCTTTATACTCATTCTTAATATATTACATTAAAATTCATTATAAAATAATAGAAAAAAATCAGAAAAAAATTTTAAATAAATTATAACCTCATTACATTTTAAACTAATAAGTTTATAATAATAGTATTTTTTTTTAAAATATTTTTCTAATTAAAAAAAGTAAAGTAAAATAATGATAAGTTTTATTTTTGAACTAAAATAAATAAAAAATAATTTTTTTAAATTTTTTCTAAGAGTCCAGAAAATTAAACATATAGTTTATTTTTTGAAGTTAATTTTCTACAATTTATTTTAATTTGAAAATAAAAATATTATTTTCTATGTGTTAATTTTATTATTTTTTTATAATATACTTTTCCATAATATTAAAATAAAAAAAACATAAATTTTCAAAATTTTCGAATTAATATAAATTATATAAAATTTAAATTCAAAATAAATTAAATTTATTATATTTTAAGTCTCTATACACTTAATAAAATTTCAAAAAAAAGTTTTTTTTATTTAATTATATATATATAATTTTAAATCAAAATTATAAATTTATTAATAAATTTAATGAGGTTATAATCTATTTTAAATTTATTTTTCAGATTTTTTTATATTTTATAATGACTTTTAATGTAATATATTAAGAATGGGTATAAAGAGAAAATAAATGTAACCTTGAGAGAACCAAGAGGAATTTTAAAACTTAGTGGATACCAAGAGGAACAGTTCAAACATTGATAGCACCAAGAAGAAAAATCCAATAATATTTATTACGTATGTTTTGATATCTTTTAGTCTACTTATCTAAATTATGTGTAGTTATAAATAACCTCTATTGATTAGTGAGAATATAGAAAGTTTCTTTTCCCACTCATAAATAGCTAGTGTATTACCCGCACTTTGTGCGGGTTCAGTTTTAATAAATGTTAATACTTAGAAATTTATATATATATTTTTGTAAAATAAAAATCCGAAAAATGAAATTATAATCAATATTATGATTTAATTCTCTTTTAAGTATTTATCTCTTCTAATTAATTATATTTTAAAATTAATTTCTTAAGATATGCTTGTTGGTAAAAAAAATCATAAAAATTTAAAAACTATCTTTTATAAAAGTATTTATTTAAATAGTTTTTAAAAAATTTAGAAATCAATTTTCAATTTATATTAACATTTAGAAATCACTTTTTAAAATAATTTTTTAGGCTTCGAGAAACCTAGCGTTGACACGTGGCAATAGAGGCTTCTGCTTTAATAGATACTAGTTTTAATACCCGTGCCCTGCACGGGTTAGTCGATAATTGTATGTCAAAAAATTATTGAAATAATGAGAGAAAGAGGACCCAAAATTTTTTCATTTTGTGAAATGGGCCTCTAATAAACTAACTACATAAAATAGGTCTGAAAAGTATAAACTAGGCTACTGTGGACAAGAGAGGGGTGCAGCCTTTTTTTTGAGATGATTTGATGTTAATTTTTTGGGAAAAAAATACACTGCTTACCCAAAAATAAATTACCCAGAAATAGATAACCCCGAAATACATTACCCAAAAATTTTGAGATTACCCATAAATAGATTACCCAAAAAGTTTGACATTACCCAAGAAGTTTGATTGTTTTAGATTACCCTGAAATTACATTACCCAGAAAGATGAGAAGTTTCAGCTTACCCCGAAATACATTACCCAGGAAGATGAGAAGTTGGAGATTATCAATGGATACAAACAAACACTGCTTACCCACAAATAGATTACCCAAGAATAGATTACCCCGAAATACATTACTCAGGAATTTTAAGATTACCCAAAAATAGATTACCCAAGAAGTTTGACATTACCCAAGAAGTTTGACTGTTTTAGATTACCCAAAATACATTGTCCAGGAAGATAAGAAGTTTCAGCTTACCCCGAAATCCATTACCCAGGAAGATGAGAAGTTGGAGATTATCCATGTATACAAACAAACATTGCTTACCCACAAATAGAAAATGTAAACAAACACTGCTTACCCACAAATAGAACAGGAAGTTTCAATGTTTTAGATTCACAAAAAGAAGAGATGAGAAGTTTCAGATTACCCACAAATACATTATCCAGGAAGTTTGAGATTACCCAGAAATAGGAACAAACACTGCTTACCCAAAAATAGAAACAAACACTGCTTACCCACAAATACATTCCGGTGAAAAAGAAGCTCAACAAGCAGTCCAGATTCCTGCGTTTCAATATGAAGAAGAAAAGTGCTGCATATGGATACCAAAAAATAAATTTACGTTTGAAAGGAGGGAAGAAGAAGGGACAAATGAGGGAAAAAGATAGGCTGACTGAATTGATTGGACTCTTTTCTGATTTTTTTCTACATGTCACCCATCAAATCGATGGAACCTATGTCCCTTATTTTTCTGATTTTTTCTACAATAGGAGCCCATTTTCTAAATGAAATGATGAGAGACCATAAATCCAAACTCTACATTGTAAAAGGCCCACATTGCAAATTCAGCCAAAATTATTTGATAATTCATTATGTTGAGAATTATCTTAATTGTTATGTGATATTTGTTGTAAGATTGTATTTTTCACATTATGAATGGAAATCAAGCAAGAATTCAAATCATGCAATAACAACTGGGAATGAGGAATCCGAGGTAATATCCTTTGAGATACTCGAACGTCAAAATTAGTATCAATTCTCGAAAAATTCAGATTTTTTAAATTAAACTTTAGAGCACGTGATTTAGGTTAACAAATAGATGACATTGTCAAAATTTATGAGGTGAATGCACGAAATTAAGCCAAGTATCGATACTTTCTTGATTTTTTTCCAGTGTTTTTTTTTCCTGATTTTTTAAATATTTTTGTGTAGATGACAAACACATTTTATTAAGAATATTTAATTAATTTTTAAAAAGTTGATATTTTTTTTAAAAAATCACAAAAAAAATGTTTGAAATTTTTTTTTGATTTTTTTTCCATATATTCTTAAGTAATATGAAATTTATTAGTTATTTTACAAATTATTTTAAAATATCTGGGTTTTTTTCAAAAAAAATTAAAATCGATTTTTTAAAATGAAAAAAAACACTTATATTAAAAAAATAATTCTATGAATTCTAAAACTTTATTTATTATAAAACTATGAAGAAATATTTTTTTTAATCGTTTAAAAAAAATATTTTTGAAAAAAAAAGTTTATAAGATTAGAAATAAATAAAGTTTAATTGAAATTTAAAAATATAAAAATATTAAGATCTTTAAAAGTTTTTAAAAAAATAAAAATTTATAAGTTCAATTGAAAATATAAGTAAACAAAATGAAATTAAATTTAATATTAAATTCTTTAAGTTTAAGAAAGTATAAAGTTTAATTATAATTTAAAAAAATATAAGTTTTAAAGTTCATATAACTATTTCGATTTTTAAATTTTAAAAAATTAAAGATCATTATTAATATGAGAGACTAATAAAAAATTATATAGCAAAATATTTAAAATAAATTTGTAAATTAAATATTTAAAATTATTTAGTTTAACATGGTGGGACCTTAATTAACAAAAAATTGACACGTGTAATTTTTGATGAGGTGGCTGCACGAAACTGTGTTAAGTGAAAGTTCATGAGCTGCTTTAGTATATAGATAGATAAGATTATAAATTGAGGGTTTTGATTAGTGAGAAGATAGAAAGTCTCTTCTCCAAGTCATGTAACTATAAATATCCTATATGAGATGTTGAGAATTATATGCAAGTTTTCACAAGTTAAGTTTAGCATGGTATGAGTCAAACCTAATGATCATCTCTCTTTTCTCCAACATTGGATCCTAGATATCTACCTTACTATAAGCTATCATGTGTGCTCCTTGCCAAATTTGCAAACGAACCAATCATGCAGCGCTTAATTGCTTTCAATGGTTCAACGTGACAAAATTTTCCGTCTACCTATCGTCACCCTAACATTGTAGTTACCATATCTTTGAGCACCTCTCCACATCATTGTGATGCTCTACGCAATCAACAACCTCAACATAATGCATATCAGGTTTACGTCCCGCCGTCGGCTAATGTTGATCTAGCTTGATATATTGATTCAGGGGTCATCAATCATGTGACCAACAACTTTGGCTCCATATCTGTAATCTCATATTACGCTGGTAATGATAGCTTGCAGGTTGACAACAATATGTCCCTCCTTATTGCAAACTTGGGTAAATTGGTTTTTGCCAACAAAGCGTTGCGCCTTACAACTTCACGCCATCTTGTTTGTGCCTCAAATAACAAAAAAATGCTTAGTATTTTACAACTCACCCGTGATAATAATGTATTTATGGTATTTTATGACACTTGTTGTTTCGTGAAGGATTTGCAAGGACGGATATAGTGATCGTGGAAGTTTTAACCAATAGTTAACAACAACCTCCCCGCAATGATACGAGGTTGATGTAGTATATCCTGGTACCGAATTCACGGGATTGGATGCTATCATTAGATTGAATATTTTATTGTTTATTTTTCGAATTGTCGTTTTTGGGTTATTTTCTTTAGCTTATTGAATTCTTCTTATCGTTTGTATGATATATTGAGATCATATTAATTGGTGTATGTATAGACTTATCAAATTTATTGGGAGTTTTAATTTAATTTATCTCGGTATAATACTTTAATTTGATAAGAAGTAATATTGTACCGTCTCATTTGTAGAATAATTTATTTTTTCATTTTACAAAAATTTAGATAAAACTAAAATAACTTAGACTACTTTATCATAAATTTGTTTTGAATTAATTTATATAATATTGTGGTTTATTTTGTTTAGTTTGTGAAATTATATAAAATTTGGATATAAACTTTATTATATATAAAAGACAATAAAAAAACGTATATATAAACTACAAATAAGGGTAGTTTTATAGGAGTATGTATTAATTTTATAAATATAGTGGTTTACTTGCTAATTATTTATACGATTAGAAAAATGAATTGTGTTTATACTTTGTAAAAAAATATTTAATTTATAAAAAATAAAATTATCTTGAAGAATCAATCCTCAAGTTAATAATAGGATAGGAGTGGTGCAGAAGAATTAAATGTGAAGTCGTGGGGAATGGGGTTAGTGTCAAGTCTTTGCGTTGCGTTACGTCTCACAACTGACACGTCGCAATCTTTAAACTAATATATAATATAAAATTAAAGTCTTTGAGATGCGTGTCGTGTGTCTCACGCTTCTACAAAAACAACATTCATTTATATGAGGATATCACACAATCCTCGATCAAATTAATGATTCCTCAATTATAAATATATTACCAACCATTAGGTTAGGTCTATATATGAATACTGATTACGAATGTTAATAGTTCGTGTGTTCGGTGGTGAGCCATTTTCATGATTCTATTACTCCCCATTAATTTTATCGGGTGTAAGCACTCACAATTTTAGGGTGACAGGCTGGTTCGAGTTTATCCAAATGTCATTAAAAGTTATAAATCTTGTCAATTTACAATATATTTTAAAGGATTTTGGTATAATTAGTATAAAACTAGTATATTCAAAATCAATAATGTCTATAGTTAAAATAAAAACTATTTAAAACGTGTTATTATAACGTAAATAACAATAAAATTATAACATTATTGTAAATTTTATGTTAAAATACACAAAATTTAAGATACTTTGGGTGTATTGGTCGGGTGTTGGGTGAAAGACATGTAACCATCGTCCACCCATCACCCAACTTTTTTGAGTTTTCATCGGCTTTTATGATTCAAATAATTCGAATATTTATAAGATGCGGGTGAAATTGTCACTCCTAAGTCCATGAGGAATAAGCTTCAGTTCAACGTCTCATATGAGACAAACGATCTCTAGTTTCCAACATTTTATGGTATGAAAAAGCCCCAAATTTTGAATTGTTTCTAAAAAAAACTTATATTATAATATAGGTAAAGAATAAAGCTCATAAATAGACATTCTATAGTGAAGGGATTAAAGAGATACAATAATTATATATTTTGTTTACGAAATTCGGATTAAATCCATTAATTGTCACTATGTCACATGTAGGGCGGACACAGGACGGGATTGAAGTCATCTCAGGTTCTGTTTCGGCAATTATACATGGGATAAGATTATGATGGACCTGTATTTTTGGATTAATCCTACCGGGCCCTATCCTGGTTAGATCCGGAAAGGGATGGGAAGAGATCAATCCCGGTTGATTTATGATTGTTTATGGTATTTAAACTTTATGAATCACACATAAATATATTTGCGTATATCTTATTTACACGAAAGACATTAAAATTTCTAACAATCAATAATAATGTATTACATAATCTCCTCAAAATATAATTAACTTTTGTTTAAATATCCAAACTAAAAGTACAATAAGTAAGAAAACACAAATGTATATTGGTTATTTGTCAATAACTAATTTTTCAAAAATTATATAACTAATTGGTTAGGCTTAGGAATTCAACTATATTTATATTTTAAGTTAAAATTTTAGTATATACGGGACAAAACGAGTCTAGCGGGGTGAAGAAGTTAATGCCTATATCTCATCCTATATATTTTCGTGGGATGGATTTGGGACGGGACTTTCTATTTTTGAAAGAAATCCTGTCAAAATTGGAACGAGATCGGGAATTGTGCACACCCCTAATCACATGAGTTTGGAGACCCGGTGATTTCTTTCATGTCCACGCTTTTGTTTGTTCAAAGCTTCTCTCAAACTAAATGGATGTAGTGCTCCATCTCACTTTGAAATTTGGAGAGCTCTCATATGGAAAAGGAAGAGACGAAGAAGCAGAGAGAATGGTATCAGAGAAAAGAAGAATCACATTAGGATTTAGCAAGTAATCTACTAACCTTATATATGGTGGTACTAAAATTTATCCGCAATGATGACGTGATCAGTTGTAAAAATATTAATTAATAATTATTCTAAGTGAAGAGAGAAAAGAAGGAAAGGAAAGAAGAAAAATATGTCTTTTAAGAGTTGGTAAAAAAAAAAGGAAGATAGAGGGGGAAAAAAGTAATGATTGTTGTACCCAAATAATGGATGAAGACGATCTAAGAAAATAAGAACCTCCACTATAATGAATTAAAGTAAACTACACATATGAACATCATGAACATTGATATATGAATATTGTATGTAACTATCTAAAATAGTGTTTGACATAGACAAACAAAGACCGTGTTAACCAACTTGATTGTGCTCTTGGTTAGTAGTTGAGTCAAGTACAAGGAAAACCTTTTAAGATCATAGAAATCTGGTAAAGACCAAAAAAAAACCTCGCATTTGGCATATGATCTAGAAAATGTACAAAAACCGGAACTTTCTACGATACTAAAAAATCCTTGAAGTAAAAGGTAGGATTCAACCATTATAGGATCATCAAATTCTTAGATCATGAGGGATATTAGCCAGACATGATCGAATATAAAACGTATTATATATTATATATAAATTCAAAATGGACAAAAACTCAGAATTGATGGGTTCCAACATAACGATGCGAACCTTCTATTCTAAAGCTACTTGACGGCTACGGGACTCAAGGCAAGAGTGGATGTTCTCGGATGATATTCAGATGATGAGAGATACTAAAACCTCAGGGAAGATACATGATTATATAAGATCATAGATTTGAGTTCTAGAGTTACAAAATATATCCTTCCAAAGATATGATCTCGAATCCTCTACGCAGTCTAGACTATATACAAACGACATCGAGACGACATAGGAGACAACATACACGACGTCAGTCATCTCGTCTCACAAGTAGTCTAGGCCAGGTCTAGACTGGATCAATGCAAGGCCATCATGTATGGAATCTGGACTCCAGACGACATATTATGCCGTCTCACAAGCCGACTGGCTCATGATCTTGCTCTATTCCTTGATCTTGTCTTTGAGGATTCTACGGGTGACTTCGTGTTGCAGGTTCCTCGGTCATGAATGATGTTCCTTGCGGCTATAATATCATGTTGTAACTTATTCCGGACAATTGATGCCGGAAATAATTAATACAAAAAGGACAAGGTAGTTACCAAAATATGAAAAGAGAAAGCTTTCTATACAAATAGTGAAGTATGAGAGAAAATGGTGTATGAGATGCACGATTCTAAAGGCTCTATGATGTTACATTTGAAACTCATCAAAATACCTCATATTGAAACCTTTATCGTCCTCGAGTAAGATCATGCCATACGCCATACTATGTGCAAAACAAGTGATCGCCTCAATTAACTAGGAGGAAAACAAACAACTCAAACCATGTCATCGTAACATCAATCATTGTAAGAGGATAAATAATGAATCATAGCTTTCCAATCGCTCAAGGATAATGTGTTTAATCTCAATCTCAATCTTAAAATATAGTTTAGGCATATATCAATAATCACTCAACTCAACGGACTTGAAGAGTTTTTACCATAAGCTTGTCAAAGCATTCTCAAAGTCTACCACATGTCAAGTGAAACTACAATGCAAGATATAGATCATGAGGTCTTTATGAGGGTTGTAATGGGGATATGGGACATGGTAAATATATTGTTGTAGGCCAAAAAATAGGTTAAAATGACAAATAATATCCGGAGTACCGAATTGCATAACTTGAGACTCCTTCAATGAATCACCACTTAGACTTTTCTTCATCTTTATACTTCTCTTCATGTAACATATCATTTTGATCTTTGTAGCGCTTGTCTTCTCTTTTTGGGATAAAATTTTTCTTCACTTTTGAATCAATGCTTATTTATTTGTTACAACATACTTGGCGGGAACTTTTTGTCCTCTCCACCAAACATAAAATTATCATTATTAAGGATAATATGCATCCGACTTGCACATTTACTTCCTAGATTACTTTCACTCTTCAATGAGACACCCCATACTTGATTTCTTCATTCTCTTCTTCTTTCACAATCCCAGATGGGTAAGATGAAGCTATACACGACTGTGAGGCGTTTTTAAGGGGTACCAAAGAAGGGAGAATAAAGACAAGAAGCGACTAATAGAACAGAAACATATATAAGGGTAGAATAGGTCACATAGGCTTATCAAAGAGTGCCTCAATCATTCTAATATCAAGCATATAGAATCAAATGAATGTGTAGGTTTGAAAAAAAGTCAATCCCAAGTTCTAGAAGAAACTAAACATGTTGGAGATCACATAGTAGTAAGAAAGAAATGACACATGAAAATGTATGTCCAAAGGCTAGAGCGCTCACAAGGTTGTATTTGGTTAAGCTAATCATCATAAATCATCCAAAACCTCATGTGCATAAACAATAGCAATAAGTAGTAATCCAAAACATCGTTGGCAAGTCAAGTGTAACAACATATCATACTCCAATTTCTAGAGGCAAGAGTGATTAGAACCGACTTAATCTACACTAAATGCAATATTTTTGTAATTTTTGTTTTTATGAATACATGCAGAAATGTAGGAAAATACTCAGGAAAAGGAAAAAGGCATAAAAATAAACGTGTCACAAAGAAAGAAAAACATGATATGCGAATGTGATTATAGCACCCCATACTTAAACTACACACTGCCCTCAATGTAAAAAAGAACAAGTAAAGAGAATAATGTAAAAAGAACAAGTAAAGAGAATAAGATACTCACAAAGCGATGCACTGTATATGGTGGTGCGAAGAAGGGTGAGAAGAATGGTGGAATGATATGGATGTATTTGAAATTTGTTTCTTGTAACCTTCAAAATCTTCATTAGTACCTATAAAGCAAAACTAGTAGGCATCAATCTAGAAAAACAGAAACAAAAATAATAACGGGAAAGGGGGGAAGATTGTTCAAACTCAAGGGTTGCCTCCCCAACAACACTTATTTTTGGTCATTAGCTCAACCCATTCGGCTTATTTTGGTGGGAAATCATAGAAGTGGTGGATGGAGGTGTAGGTGAGGTAAGCGTCTTTTGATCGGGGAAAATGAGTGGGAACAAAGAGAAGTCCTTTGTGTCTCCTAAGGCGGGTGGAGTGAACAACTTTCTTAGGAGGGGAGATGGGTGTCTTATTGTTGAGGGGAGTATTTGTAGCAATAGTATCATATTTGTTATAGTGTGTGAAGTAGGTCTGAGAAGAAAAAGTGATATCAATGCTTTGGGATCTGGTAGAATATTTTAAAGTTTCATATTAGAAATAGTAGAGGCGAGACGGTGTGGGAGGCAGTGTAGGGACGATCATCAGATGGCATGGGATGCCGCCTTTATGTTGTTTTGGTTTCAACTTTTGGAATCACCTTCTGAGATAGCATGGGATGTTGTCTTGGATGTCATCTCGATGTTGTTTGAATTTTTTGGGTAGCTACAACTTTTGTGATTCATTCCGTAAATTTCAAGAATCTCATCCCAAACGGTATGAGAGACTACATTAAGACGACTTGGCATGCCGTCTTTGCCTGTCTTCATGTCGTCTCGATGTGGTCTCGAGCTACAATTTTTACTTTTAATTTTGCTAAACTATTCTAAACTCATCCCTTTTTTAGCTTTTACTAGGACGAACTCCTAAGCTTCTATTTTCTTCTCGGCATCATTACAAGTTACTTCTAGACGATCTATGGTGTCCAATAACTCATGTTGGGTGTCTTCCTTGTCCTCAACCTGGTATTCCAAGTACTCACGGCTCTCTTTAACTTCCGTGAGTTTACGCTCCATAGCTTCATTTTTCTCCTTGAGATCAACTAATGTTTCAGTCAATTCATGTATTGTTGTTTTCATATTTGCTTGAACTCTTAATAGCTCTTTCAATATTAACTCCATGGGAGTTCTACTAGCTCAGAGAGATTGTTCAGGTTATTTATCCTTTTTCATGATGAGGGAGTTTCTTCTTCCTACTTCCCTGCACATCAAAGATAGCTAGAGAAGGATCTTCAATGATCATGCATTCTTCATCATTAGTAGTGTTAGTTACCACACATATATCATCATCAACGGAAGAATGTTTAGGGAGTTTAATAAGGGTGAACTTCACTGAGTCATCATTGAACTTGAAGATGGTAAAACCATCCCTGACGTCGATGAAAGATCCTACGGTGGCAAGCCGGGGACGTCTGATGCTAACGGGGACGTTGGTGCATGCATCAACATCTAAAACCACAAAACCAACAAGCATCTATAGCTTGTTCACTTTCACAACAATGTTCTCTAACATCACTTCCGGTCTAGTAATAGCTTATCAGCCAAAGTCAAGGTGAATTTCACCGGTGAGATTTCTCCGAACTTATTTCACATTTTGAGTAAAATAACACTCACACTAGCACCTAAATCACAAAGACAAGTAAGTTTCATTTCACCGAAGGTCAAGAGGATGCAACGACTTCCAAGATCTCCTTTCTTATGTGACATCTTGCTCCTTAACATGGCATTTCACTCCTTGGTGACTTCAATGGATCCTTCATATTTGAGAAACTTCTTATTAGAGAGCAAATCCTTCATAAACTTTGAATATTTTGACATTTGTTTCAATGCCTCAACGAGTGGGATCTCTAGGTACAACTTGTTCATCATCTCAAAAAATCTTCCAAAATCTTCATCTAGTTTCTTCTTGTTACGGGCTTGAGAAAAAGGAAGGGGGAGGTCTATAGAGTTTAGGGGGTGGAACTTCTGGTACCTCTTCTGGAGTGAATTTTGATTCAACAGTCTTCTTGGTAGTCTTCTCTACTACCACGGGATCCGTGGTCTCTTTTCTGCTTCTAAATTTAATGGCACAAACTCCTCTAGGATTATTTTTTTTGTAGTTGCAAGGAGTTTCCTTGTGCTTTATCCATTTGTTGGCTTAGTTGAATGACTTTATTTTCCCTCATCTTATGTCCTTTGCCTATGACATCCACCATGGTCTCTAGTCTACTGATTTTTTTCTTCAAAGTTTGTGAATGAGTTCCTTATCTCCCCTATGGATCCTCAAAGTGCTTGTTGTTCTTTTGCAACTTGTTCCAACATTTTATCTTGAGTAGTTGGTGAGGAGCTTGGGCGGGATCTTTGGGAGGGAATTTCCTTCTTTGTTGGAATTGCTGTTGGGGGAAGTTCTTTTGTGGGAAGGGAGGTTTAATTAGTGTAGGCATACTCCTTGTGATATTTCTTTTGGTTTCCCAAGTAATTTAATTGTTCCGTTGTTTCATAGTGAAACATGTGTTCATTGAAGCCCAATCGATATTCAATCTAATGATTTGTACCCCTGCAGAATTGAAAATTTATATTAGCATATCCATTAGCAACGATGGTGGTAGGGTTACATTCAACAAGTTTCATCAAGGCTTGAACATTCTTGGTTAGACACCACGTGTCTTATTATGCTTCTTTGTGTACTTTCATGTGTGTTAGCAACAATCACAAGATAATCTCAAACATCATTCTCATTTAATCTAGTAAAACCATGGGATTTAGGGGTATCAACAAGATTACTGGTAGTGTCATTTAATCCGCTATAAAAAATTCAAGTAGTGCTCCCTTCTCAAAACCATGATGATGACAAGAATACAATAACTCGTTAAATCTCTCCCATGCAGAATGTATATTCTCATCATCCTCCATGTCAAAGTGAGAGATTTTTTTTTCTAATTTATACAGTCTTATGGGGAGGAAAGTACTTACTAAGGAAACGAGACTCTAGCGTTTGGCGGTGGTAAGGACGGACGGAGATGCTCGTTGCGAATTATGGTTGAAGAATCTCCCTCCTCACAACGGCCCCTTATTGGCGTCAAAAGACGACGACCCCGGTAGTCCTACCTAGTTCAGAAGAGAGGCGGACAGAGAGTAGTCGCCGGTGGTAGTCGTTGATGGTAGTCGCCGGAGTTGGTGGCTCAACTGTTCCTCCGAGAGAGAGGCGCGGTGGCCAAGACGCAAGCAAGAAGGGTTATCGGGAGAGAAGATTTTGCGGGAGAGGGAAAGCGGCTACGGTTTGGTTAATTTGGGAGGAATAATTGATAATTAGTCTAAGTGAAGAGAGAAAAGAAGGAGAAGGGAAGATGAAAAATATGTTTTTTAAGAGTTTAGATGAAAAAAGGAAAAATATATGGGGAGAAAACAATGACTATTGTAGGCAAATAATGGATGTAGGCGATCTTAGGAAACATGAATCTCTGCTATAATGAAGTAAAGTACAATTGCATATATGAACCTCATGAACATTGTTATATGAATATTGTATGTAACTATCTAAATTAGTCTTTGACATAGACAAACAAAGACCATGTTAACCAACTTGATTGTGCTCTTGGTTAATAGTTGTGTCAAGTACAAGGAAACCCATTTAAGAATGTAGAAATCTGGAAAAGACTAAGAATAACCTTGCTTTTGGCGTATGATCTAGAAAATGTACGAAGACCGGAACATTATACAATAGTTAGAAATCATCGAAGTAAAAGGTAGGATCTAATCTCTTAAACCAAGTTCTTTTCAATAATTGCAATAAAACAACCTCGTTGGTGTTGCATAAGCACTTAATCCAAAATCCTTTATAAACGTCATTTTTTCCGAAGGTAAATAAATGATGAAATGAAGTACTTTGAAAATAAGCAAATTCACAATCTCAATTCATAAAACATATATGCAATAATAAATCAAACCATTATAGGGATCATTAGTCCTTAGATCAAGAGGAAGATTAACCAGACATGATTGAATGCAAAACATAACATATTATATATAGAAACCAGAATGGACAAAAACTCACAATCGTTTGGTTCCAACACAACGAGGTGAACCTTCTATCATAAAGCTATTTGACGGCGACGGAACTCAAGGCAAGAGTGGATGTTCTCGGATGATAACCAGATGATGAGAGATACTAAAACCCTAGGGCAGATACATGCTTATATAGGATCATAAATCGGAGTTATAGGGTTACAAAATATATCCTTCCAAAGATAAGATCAAAAGATATGATCTCGAACCCTCTACGTAGTCCATACGCCATACAAGCGACTTCGAGACGGCATAAGAGACGACATACATGTCGACTGGCATCTCGTCTCACAAGTTGTCTAGGCTAGGGCTGGACTGTATTGATGCAAGGCCATCACGTGTGGAATATGGACTCCAGATGTCGTCTCCCAAGCCGATAGACTTGCGATCTTGCTCTAATCCTTAATCTTGTCTTTGGGGCTTCTACGGGGGACTTTGTGTTGTAGGTTCCCCATCCGTGACTATGTTCCTTGCGGCTCTGACTTCAGGGGAACATGTATCCGGACAATTGATGCCGTAAATGACTGAAATACAAAAAGATCAAGGTAGATACCAAAATATGGAGAAAAAAAATAAAGCTTTCTATACAAATAGTGACTTATAAGAGAGCCAATGGTGTATAAAATGCATGTTTCCAAAAGTTATATGATGTTACATTTGGAACTCGTCAATATACCACCACTCTCTCTTGATTAAACGTCGTCGTTGTTGTTAGCAGAGGCCCCGCTCAATTTGGTTTAACTATTCATTTATCGAACCGGGTTTAACCTTATTCATTTGAGTGTTGAAGTGAATCCACACCAATGAGCTTCTTTGGTTGAGACCCATTTCGGCTTATTAACTTAGCGAGCCAATAATTGGATCAATCGTCCATTAATGTGGATATGCCAATCTGATCATGCCAGATTCAACACAAACAATACATTTACACATGATACAAACTAAAATACACATGAATTACTTTACATCATGTTCGGTCTGATTAGGTTGTTCATGTCCAATCTCAACTAATCAATTCAAAGTTAAGGGATCTAACTAAAACCCCAATCTACAATAAAAGGAGAGGTTGTTCAACCCGTCTAACCTGAATAACCTATCCACATTCAGGTAAAACTAAAAGAATGAATGTATCCTTGATAATAGCAATGAATTAACAATAGTTTAGTCAAGATAGTACGCAAGAAGACAATCCACTATAAAAGAAAAACCTTGAAAAAAAAAAGATCTGCGACCAGTAAATGGAAGAGACGGACACAATTGCATATGGGCATTGAATGATGAAACCCCACAGGCCACCCATCCATCTACCTCCCATTAAATAGCCATCCCCTCCCCCTCTTACACTTCGCTCATTTTCATTCATCTCTGCACTGCATCTCCATTGTCTCAAAAGGATTTAGCTCACTTAACTTGTTGCATACTGTTACTCGAGGAAGGAAAACAATATGGCGGAGAAGGGTTTTGCTCCGGCGGAGGAAATGGAGGAGGGAAGGTGGCTTAGGACTGCCGAGACTCTTCTCCGGCTGTCTCCGGTGGGGCTTTGTGTGACGGCTTTGGTGGTGATGCTCAAAACTTCACAGTCTAACTACTATGGCTCCATCTCATACTCAGATCTTGGTGCCTTCAAGTACTTTCTCTGACTCTTCTGTTGTTTGACATGTGAATGTAAAAGACTAATGGGGTTGTTTATTGTTAACTGTAATATGCAGATACTTGGTGCATGCAAATGGAATATGTGCAGGCTACTCTCTGCTTTCAGCTGCCTTTGCTGCTCTTCCTCGCCCTTCTACCATGTCTAGGGCTTGGACCTTCTTTTGCCTTGATCAGGTCATTACTTGTGTCAATATCAAATGGAGCTTATTAATTACAAAAGGAATTCTGTGATTGAAATTCAAGTGTTCTTGCCTTGGCAGCTTCTCACATACATGATTCTGGCTGCCGGTGCTGTGTCGACAGAAGTTGTGTACTTGGCATACAAGGGTGACAGCGGAGCTACCTGGAGCAGAGCGTGTGGGTCGTTCGGTAGCTTCTGCGCCAAGGCCAGGGCTTCGGTTCTCATCACCTTCGCCGTTGTGGCATGCTATGTCGTGCTCTCCCTGATCTCCTCATACCGACTTTTCAGCAAATTTGATGCACCAACGCCACCACCTAGCACCCCCGCCAAGAGCATTGAGACCGCCGTTTTCAATGGCTGAATACCAACTACTACTACTCTTAACTTGCTCTTTCTCTAGTTCAACACTATGTACACTACTAATTACCATGTACTCTACTACTATGTCAAATGTCAAACCTGGTAACGTTGCTTATATTATCATCACAATGAAATGAGCCACAGAGCCGGTTCTATTGTCTTAGCATAGATCCAGAAGCAGCAAATGTGGAGATTAAAAGCATATGACACTTCAATGTCATTTACCTTATCAAAGATAATTCATAATTCTTTAACACAAAGGCAACAGCAGGCAAGGAACATTCAATTCTTTTGATAAGAATGAGCCCCATGACAAGGGTAAACTTAGTCATGCATCATATTCAAGTCATTAAAACCCATCACACAGCTTATAGGTAATCGATCATATTAACATCAACCGTTGCTCCGAATTTGACATCTTCAACGCGCTTCGTACTGCACAACTGCAATTGAAAGCAATACTATAAGTGACATTAAAATTTCAGGGAGGTGAGGTCCTTTTCAAGGAAATAAAGAGTAATACTGCAACAAGGCAAAGTTTCATGCATGTAAAGTAACATGCTTCTAGTTACATAAGAGTCCCCATGAGAAAAGATGGATTGCAGTGGATTACTCCAAAACAGTATATCCTTGATGTATTTCTGATGCACAATGATCCATACTTGCCGACAAAATCGAACAAAACTTAAGAGAGGCTAATTAGGTCTAAAGCTCATAAAGCAACACCAAAGCAGCAAAGCTACTATATATTCCGTTTTCGGGAATGATTCTTAGCAATTTCGAACAGATATGTGGTCCCCCAAAATTATATTATAAATACGAAATAGAGTTTCAAACTTAACTTTTTAAATCAATCATTGACATTTTTTATGACATGGAAAGCAAATAATGGGGTCATTCTGATGTCAAATCCACTCATCTATATCATTAAAGAATCATATTGACAAAAGTCAGGCTTAAGGAGCTCAACATTGGCTTCAGTAAACAGTAAGGCAGATACGGAGGGACTAGCAAAATGATACAAAGATGGACAGCTCAGAATGATCCCAAAACTACAAATGAACTGCGTAAATGAAAGGTAGCAAAAACCACCAAAAAAAAGACTATTGATGATGAGCAGAAAAAGTTTGAGCTGAAGCTCGGCCTCAAAGTTCAAGTTCTTGCTAAAGAGAATTGAGAGAATTGAGAGGGAGTGGGCGGATTTAGGCTTTAAAAGTTAGTATCAACATCTCTACATGATGTGACATATTTACCAGTTACAACAATCAAATCCCTCAAACAGATGAATAAATTGCTGAACACCCCCCTATTGTGACTAAAACATAAGAGACTTTGTTGCCTTAAGCAACTACAACCAATATACCAACATTTGGTTAATGAGTCATGTATCCTTCAGATTTCGCTCAATTAGTTAATCATCCATGAAACCTTTAGGAGTAGTTATTTATCCATCAAATTATAAAACTCTTATTTATATGGCTACTTCAAAAGTTCATTGATTCACTAAAATTTGTTCATAATTTGTCTCTTCAAACCTCAATCTTTTGTACTTGAGGTTTAGACCAAAAACTAGAAAGGGGTACGTTGGGAACTTGTTGATTTATATTTTTACAATAACGATTAGAACCTAACTAGAAGCAAGAATCTCACTCCTAGGACTGCATAGCAAGAATAGAAAATATGAGGAATCCTCAGTTTTATATACAATTCAATATTCAAGTCTTATTCATTACAATCTGTAGCTCCTCCATTTATAATAGGAAAACATAATAAGTAACTCTCCTAATATTTAATAAAAGACTTAATCCTGATAAATCAGCAACTAAACAAGTAACCTGCAGTAGGATTCAAATCAGTAAGTAAATATTTGTTTTAATCTCAGATTGTTGTATATTTGAATGCAACAGAACCTTAAAATGAGTATCTTGAGTGTCCTTCCCCCTAATGAACAAACAAAGTAAGTTGGTATAGCAAAATTTCCCCAAGTTCCCAAATTACCCCTTTCTCATCTTAATTTGTTTAAGTTTTTATTCTAAAAAACAAGTACAAATGATCCGGATTTGAAGAAACAAATGCTCAACAAACTTTGAAACTGGGTAAGAGTACTAGTGATATCTGCAAACTTAGAGGTGCATATATACTCATTTACATCAACCGGAATGATAAAAAAAAATGTGATAAATCTTTTTAAGTTGATGGACATTAAGTATAAGTGAATTAATGAGATTTTTAAGTATATTTTGTAGAAAGAAAATATAACTTGAACATATAAATAAGAGTTTTTTTAATTAACTGTGTTTTTAAAGATGTCATATGGATATGTATAACTAATTGAGTAAGATTTGAAGGATACAACTAGCTGGCCCTAATTTTTATTACTTATTAGTCATTAACCAGTAGTCACATTCTACAATCATGCACAAGAAACAAGGTAAGAGACTAACCATACATTATCATTTTGTCCGAAGAGGATTATTCATCCATACATTTTCCCACTGGAAGTAGGATAATTTTCTATTAGTTTGAGCACAATGCAACTAATTTCGTCTAGTTCAAAACACCATCCAAAGCTACTCGTACTTTCAGAGACTCAACATCACTCTACTCTACATGTTGTTTAAGAAGCTAAGGGCCCGCTTGGTTTTAACTCCAGAATTGGAAACGGAATGGAAACGAATTTAGTCAATACGTATATCCCTGTTCATTAAAATTTTTGGAATCATTCTGATTACTTTTGATACCTTGTAGGGTAACAAAATGTGAGGAAGGAAGTGCATTTTTCATTAAACCATGGGGAATGATTCCATAAAATTTCATGAATATGCATATACATATGCAGTAAATTCGTTTCCATTCCGTTTCCGTTTCCGGAGTTAGAACCAAACGGGCCCTAAAAGAGAAGCACTTCGAGTTTCTTCCAATGATATCACTAACAAAACTTAATGTAATCTTATTTCACAAATGTCTAGCTCCCAATCCCAAGTTTTAATGCTCTGCAGCGAACAAGAACCAGATTAATATATAGGTTTTGAATGACAACATAATCAGACGACAAGTTAAAGAGGCTATCAAATTCATGTTGAATTACACAAGGCCACTTCCTCCCCGAAAAAAAAGAAGAAGCTAAACCCTAGGTTTAAAATACAAAAAGTTTCATAAGGAGAAGCTTACTTCTGCGGGTACGTTTCTTGTAAAGGATGCGGTAACCACACTCGCGGCATTGGATAACGTCACCAGGCTTCAAAGTTTGCTCTTGACCACAATCTGTTCCACAAATATTAAACCCCAAATTCGAATAAAAATCTGAGTAGTTTTGATTGGAAAGACAAAAGCGAGAGGAAAACTGGAAAATACCTCCACAAATGTAACCGACGGGTTCAGGCTGTGGATCCATGGCGACAATTTGATAGAGAGGGAGAGAGCAATTAGGGAGAGGTGGGTAATTGCGTTAGTACCGGAGGTCAATTTACACCGAGGGGTTTGGCTCTATAGTAGGGCTTTGACGAGGTGGACACCGTTCTCCGATTTTAATGTTTAAAAACTCATTATTTTGAGTAGAATTTTTTTTTTAATAACAGGAATAGGTGTGTGCAACACAATTGATTTCTTTAAGATATCTATCATCTAGATTTTGTCAATGAACTAAAGATCGGCAAATTATCGATTTGAACCCTCAATTTCGATCTTTTTTTAATTGTATTATGACGGCCTCTTTACCAGATTTAAGAGCAAAAAACTCAGCTTTAATTACCGATTTGAAGTAATTTTTTTAAGCCCCGAGGCTAATAACCTCTCCATTTTAATTCCGGATCACATAACCAATGGATATTACTTTCTCATCAAATTTTGATCAACCAAAGTTAAGTTTATGGAAATCAGTATTTGATTTCTCACACTTAATGTTGTGTTTTTTTTCCCCCTTTTGGTAGAGAGAACGACATTTTGTTATTTTTTTAATATCGTAATCATTCTTGTCAATGATATTAGTTTTCACTTATAAATTTGGTTTTTAATGAACATGATTATCTTATTACTAGGACCAATTGGTTCATTAATAAAAACAATTTTATTCTTGACGTACCCGATACTCCACTAGGCAGTTGCACGACAATCGTTCTTGTTAAGTCCAATTTTGTTTTTAATTTCATGTAGGAGGGCATGAGCTTTTTTTTATTAGCGAGGTTAATGTTGTTTAGATCGTTTAAGATTGATCTATCGATTTTGGCAATAATTTGTTTGGTAAAAGGACATTCAATGAGTAAGTGGAACAAATCCTCAAGTTGGTGATTGCACAGTTCACAATGCATTGTTACGGCAATTCTTCTTTCGTCAAGATTGATCTATCGATTTTGGCAATAATAATTGTTTGGTAAAAGGACATTCAATGAGTGAGTGAAACAAATCCTCAAGTTGGTGATTGCATAGTTCACAATGCATTGTTACGGCAATTCTTCTTTCGTCAAGCTTTGTTTTTGTTGGGATTCCGTTTTTTTAAATTTTCCGTAAGAAATTTTAATTTTATATTGGGTATCAGTATTCCAAATATAATCACAAGCATTACTTTGGGGTGTGGTCAAGTCTTTGTCAATCATCTCCGGAGTAGAACCATCCATTTTTACCGCATCTCCAGTAAAGTCTATCTTGGATTTCATGTTTGGTATTATTGTTTCCTTAACTTTTTCTCTAATAACCGGATTGATGAAGTTTTGTAGCTTGCTATTAATTTTATTGGCATCCCAATTTTTCGAGTCGTTCATAAAGTGACTAACTTTGATATTTGTGCCAACTAGAATGGTATTCTGAACCGAATTAATAAGTGGAGTTGTAGAAACCCAATTATCATGTCAGAAGTTGATGGTTTTACCATTTCCGACCTACCAAATGATATCGTCTTTGAACTCATATATGAGTTTCATAAGGTTGTTCTATTGCCAAGATGTTGGCCCTTTTGATTGGTAATGAAGAATATTACGGTTTTTCATGTATTTTTCATTAACAATTTTGACCTAAATATCGTTTGGTTCTGTTAGGATTTTCCACAAGATTTTCACTTGTAAAGCTTTTTTCATGATTAAAGATTTTCTTAATTCGAGTCCGCCACTCATTTATGATTTACAAATTACGTCTCATCCAATAATAGGCCTATGATGATCCCCTTTGTTCCAAAAATTTTTTTTTTATAAGTTTTATCTAAATCTTCCATATTATGAATCGGGAGCATGAAGCTTTGTATAGTAAAGGTAGGTTTAACCACTAGATTATGTTTTATTAGGGTATTTATGTCTTCTTGCGAGAAGGAGTTTGTTTTTCATTTTAAAAGTTGTTGTTTTGTTTTGAGACTATTGTCATCAAAAGGTCTCTTTTGTTACTCGTCCATTGATGATTGAACATCCAAGATATTTGTTGAGTGTTGTGGTGTGGTTCATTGCCAAAAACATTTTTTTAATTGTGAGAAACAACTTTCACTAGCTTTTTTAGTTGTTTGAAAAGCTAATTTTTGATAATTAAGTTTATGATCAGAAATAGAGTAGTGCATTTTTAGGATTTGTTTAGTTATTTGGCAAGAAGCCAAAATTTACTATAGTAAAAATTATCATTTCATCCGCAAATGATAAGAAGAGGATTAGAGTTCCTTTTTTGCACACATATAATCCAATATGGTTATCATAATTGTTACAATCATATTGTAACATTTGTGTAAGAAATTTGCCCCCTAGAATGAACATAAAAGGCGATAAGGGGTCTCCTTGTCTAAATCCTTTTTCAGAAAAAAAAATCGATTCGTTGGTCTATTGTTAACAAAAACGGAGAAAGAGATTATAGATATACATTCCTTAATTCATCTCACGAATTTATTGTTAAAGCCAAACTTTTTGAGAATGCAAAAAATGAATTCTCATTTGACTTGGTAATAAGCTTTTTCCATATCAATTTTAATAGCAGCTTACCCTTCCTTGTCCTTTTTGGAACGAAAACAGTGGAAGATCTCATGATCAATGAGAATATTATCGTGAATAGATCTATTTGCAGCAAAGGCACCTTGAAGAGAGTGAATAAGCTTAGGCATGATTGTTTCCATCCTGTTCGTAATTATTTTTACAATAATATTGTATATAGTTGAGCAAAGATTTATATGTCTGAATTGGTTTAATGTAGTAGGGTTATCCATTTTGGGATTAAGGTGATAAAAGTATGGTTTATCTATTTTAGCATTTTTCCGCTTTTGAAAAATTCTTTCACAACTTTTGATACGTCAATTCCCCCAATATGCCAGTATTTTTGATAAAACCCAACTAGCATGTCATTTGGTCTTGAAGACTTATCACAACCAATATCAATGAAATTTTTGATTTCGTCACTAGCTGAGGACTTTGTTAGGTTAGCGTTATCTTCAGTACTAACTTTGGTTTTAATAAGAATGAGTTTGTCTTCCAACAGATTATGATCTAACGTGGTTTTAGAGAATTTCCTTAAGAATTATGTTTTAACTTCCACACGAATATCTATTTCAGAATATCAAGAGAATGGCTTCATTTGTTGTTGTAAGAGCCTTTAGGTGTTTGTGATTTCTTCTACCAGTAGCAATGCGATGGAAGTATTTAGTATTTGAGTCCATGTTGCTTAAGTGTTTATTTTTACTCTTTTGTCTTCAATATCTTTGGTGGAAGGAGGTAACCGTGTTTGTTTGTTTAGGAAGTTTCTTTGAATGTATACATCTCTTTGGTTCAAGATATTAGGACTTGCGCCTTGGATTTCATGGAGTTGTAGTTAAACTTCTTTAAGTTACTTGAAGATATTTCTGAAGTTGATAGCGCTCCATTCTTTTGCCTTTGTTTTAAGTAAATGCATTTTTTTGTGAGGTTGTACATATCGGATCCAACAAAATTGGGCCGCCAAGTTTGTTTTACAATGTTCTCAAAGGATTTTTATTTATTCCATATCATTTGAATTTAAACGCTTGCGGAGTATAAGACCCTGTTGTCAATATTTCCAGGGAAATTTGGCAGTATTCTGATATAGTAAATGCGTGATTTTTAATTTTTAGGTTGGGTACCATTGAAGGATTTGGTTATGAACTAACACCCGATCCAGTTTCTCAAGAATGTTATTCGGGCCCTCACGTTGTTTCCTTTGGGTAAAGAGGCTACATGTAGTTTGGACATCCTCTAGGCTGCATACGTTCTTAATCTTAATTAGTCTATTAAATCTATTAGAGTTGATTGGAGCTCCTCCTTGTTTATCGGAGTGTTGGAAATTTTTAGTAAGATCACCAATGATAATGCATGGTGGAGAAGAGCTTAGAATGAATTCGAAAAGAGAGTCCCAAAAGAGGTTTTTTGTAGCTTCTTGCGGAGGTGAATAAGCAAAGATAATGTTCATCTTAAGGTTCAAATTGTTGCAAGTAAATTCGATGCAGATGAATATGTTGTTTTTGAAAATGAATTTAAAAGTTTGGTTTCTTTGTTGATAAGCTTTTCATAAGAGACATAATCCACTTGCCCTTCCTACAACATGGCAGTAAATCATGTTATCAAAACCTGCCGTTTTCCATAAAAGATCATCCGGAGGGATTTCGGATTTAGTTGCTGCTAGTGATATAATGTTGATCTTATTGATTTTGCAAACTGCTTCGAGGTTGCTCCGGTTCATTCCTCTAATGTTCCAAAAGTTGGCTATCATTTAAAGAGGAAATTGGATGCAACAATAGGAAGGCCAAAAAACCCGGTAGTCCTAATTTCTGTGACACAAAAACATCTATAAAGCGAGTTTTGAATGAAGCATTGATTTCTTGGAATGATAAAATTCCTTTTTGGTTATCAGAATTCATGTAAATAATTTGATAGAATTGGCAGCGGATAAAATCCATAGAGTCGAGTTCCTGATGGAAAAGTATGCAACTTCAGAAAATAAAAGTGCATTGTTGGAGTTTAATCCACGGAATTTGATCGCTTGAGGATCGGAAATCAAAACCACATGTTCAGAATCCCACATGGAATGCCCAAATCCAAACATTCATAAAGTCCTTGGAGACGTAAACGCAATGATAAGATTGAGACCACGATAGAAGATAAAATGCAATATAATACGTAGAGTCCCAACATCTAAGAGTGTAGGGGGCATCACGATTCAAATACCATTCATTAGAATGTTTTATGTGAACAAAGTTGTGAACAAAAAACCAATCAACGGTAGGTTGGTTAATGTTCCGAGGACAAATAAACCTAATTGAACACACAATAGGAAGATTGTGTATAAAAAAAACAAGTTGTTTATTATTCCTGTGCCTAAGAGCCTTTATGACACGTTTAGTGTGATTAGAGTAGTGACATGCAATGTCCAGAATTGAAATTTTGTTGGCACTCCAATAAGCATTATAAATCACATAGTAAGATGTAGAAGAATTGTAGAATGAGACAGACTGAAAAGGATTCCTTTGTTGATTACTAGTTTTGCTATCAAAGTCATTGAGCCAAAATAAGGGGTTGCAAGCCCATGAGACATAAAACTTCCAGGGATTTAACAAACACCAGAACCAAACATTTTTAATAAAGTAGACAGAAGGAAATACTACACAACCAAGCATCTTACAACAAAAGGGTTCGTTGCACCCAGGAATCCAAAAACAAGAACATTCCTTATGTTGGGAAACTCGCGCGTTCCCGACTCACACTGAGTATGTATAAAACGGGTGTTTTGTTGCACACTCATACTTGTACACCAACCTCACTTACAAGCTCTTTTTCAAAGCTTTTATTACTCTCTTCTTGATGGAGTTACTAGAAATGAGGGGTGGTCACCCCTATTTATAGTCATTGTCACATCCTCTACGGGAAGGTTCCGGATCTTGATTCTCCTCGATTATTCCAGACTCTTCTCGCTCAATCCTATACAAGTCTAGAACTCTCTCTAGATTTCTAATCTAGTCTACATGGTTCCATCGAGTTCTAGATGTCTCCATCATCTTCTGGGTAGCTCCGCCTCCTTCCGGAAGGTTCCGCCACCATCCGGAGTATTCCACTTCATTCTAGAAGGTCCCACCATCTTCCGTAATATTCCACCACCTTCCAAAATATTCCTTCTTCTTCCGAATTGTTCCTCCTTCCGGAATAATCCAGTATCACAATATTTATATTTGAAAATATGTATTAGCCTAACACTTTACAACTAAGTATTTTAGAAAAAAGCGGAAACAAAGAGAAAAGAATAGCATGTGAGGCAAAATTCAGCTGCCAAGTTAAGCCAAACTCATCAAGATGTTTAACAATAGAAGACTACCACAAGAGTTGTAGGTCCCTTCTTTCCCATCCATGGCAGCTTCAAGTCTCATTATTTCATTCCTTTTGTATCCATGGCAATCTTCGAGTCACCTACTTTCGAGTCTCCTGGTTTCCTTTGCTTTTAAAGGTTGTCCAATTATGATTCTATTATCGATTTGGAATCATTGTGTACAATTCTAATTGGATAAGCTGTAATTCGACTGCATTTGCAAGGGAATTGGTAGTCCGATTGTCGGATCGAATTATTGAATATGTGCTTTATGCTCACTTTTTCATTGTGCTAGTATCAACTAGAGAAAAATTGTTGGGTTTTCAAACTCTTAACCTGAAGATAATGTTAGAGACACATTTACTGCACATAGTTTTTTTTTATTGTGGTAGTATCAACTAGAGCAAAATTGTTACATAACGAAATTATGCCCTATACGATGCTTTAAATGGAATTAAAAAATGATACATAAACATATCTCTTCCTTCCTTTGAATTCATGTCTGCATTTTCTGAATGAAAATCTAGGCAAAAAGAATATGTTGTTGTTTGAGCTTTTAATTTTAATTTTATGTGATTTATGACATAATTTTTTAATCTTTTAATTTTAATATCCGGAAATTTTATTCCGTTTAATTCCGAAGCAAACCGGATTTCAATCCGTTGATCCCTACCTGTCTACTTAGTCGGACACAATATCTCAAAAATTTTATCATTTTATGTAATCTCATTTCACATAAAATGATAAGGTTTTCCTTTAACAAACCTAATCCTTTAAACCCTAGGTATAACATGACTTGTACTTGACAAAGTCATTACGCTCTTTTGACGAGACCATGACGAGATCATGACAAGGCCATGCATGGGCTTGACAAAGCCATGACACGTTTTGACAAGGCTGTGACAAAGGCTTGACAACATCAACCCACTTTTATTCCTACCTTGTTTTCAGCCCATGTTCCTTGTTGAATTCACTTGCCTAGCTGCAGCCCATGAGAGCCTTGTTTACGAGCCCATTTCTAGAGTCACACACGCAGCCAGCAATAGTGTGTTTCCGTCCAGCCCAGCCTTGCATTTCCTTCCGTAACCCTAGAAGACAACAACCCATGGATCTCCTATCTCGCATCTGGATCTCCGCCAGCCCATGAGGGCAACCGGCCCAAGACGTAGCTGCTGCTCTCTCGCCCTTAGTGATCCGCCTGTAACGCCCTTCCTTCTGTAGAAGATACGCTGTCCATCACGCCACATAACCCTAGCCGGCACCTTCCTCTGTCGTCTCCTTCGCCTCCCATGTTGCAAGCCAGAAGACAATCGCTCCATCAGCCTACCGACGTGAGGACAGTAGGGTGAGCCCTTTTCCCCTTACCAGATCTTCCCTCCTTCTCTGCGTACCAGGAGCTCTCCAGACGCGAGCCTGCACGAAGCCATTCAGAAGGAGCTGGAACAGTGATGCCTCCCATGTCGTTTCCTTCTCGAGCCTTATCTCACATCATGTTCGGCTCTCACAGTAGATCAGTGACGCCTCCAAGTTGATCCCCAACCCGTCGCCTCCCCAATCTCAGCAACGCCTCTCCTCCTGTGGACGTGCACGCAATAGCAGCGCATGGAGCCGCCTTCTGTCTTCTTCCTCGTACTAGTTTGCTTGCCGAGTCACTCTTGTCTGGTAAATACCGCACCTCCCTTCACTGCATTACCCTGTATCTATATGTGCTGATTAGAACCCCTGTTTGTGTCGGGAAACCTGCTAGAACTGCCTCGGAAGATAGCCAGAAGAGCTGAGGTTTTTCTGAGAGTTCGGAAGTGAGGAACATCCAACATTGAGTTCAGATTTGAGAAAGTTATACTCCTCCTTTGCTGCTGAATTTTGGATATATTATAGATAAGATTTTATAGTAGAACATATCAAAATTTGGGATAAATCCAGCGAGTGGTTTAGGATTTATGAATTTTCAAAGATTGGGTCGTAAGCAGTTTTTTCTGTTGTGCTGAAATTTCTTAAGTGTTGGAAAAACTGCTAGTTTTGTGATCCAGATTTGGGTAAGTTAGACGCCTTCTTTATTGCTGATTTTCGGATATGTTATAGTTGGTATTTCATAGTAGAACATACTGAAATTTGAGAGGAATCCTAGTTGTAGTTTAAGAGTTATGGCGTCCCAAAGTAGAGACCTTGAGCAGTTTATAGGTTATGCTGAATGTTGTCTAAAACTGCTTGTGACCCAGTTTTGTGATATAGATTTGATTGGGTTATATTTCTCGGTTAGACTTGAACTTTGGATATGTCATAGTTAAAACTTCATAGTAGAATATATAAAAATTTGATAGGATTCCATCGAGAGGTTTAGGAGTTATGATTTTTCAAAGTCGAGGTTGTAAGTAGTTTTCTGGATGATTGCTGAAATATTCTAAGTGTTAGAAAAACTACTTGTGATGCAGTTTTGTGAGGTAGATTTGGAGGGGTTATTGACCTCTGTTGGACTTGATTTTTGGATATGTTATTGATGGATATGTATAGGAGCATGTAGCAAAAGTGGAGAGCGGTCCGTTGGGTTAATCCAGATTTAGGATATTCCGAAGTTGGGTATAAGTGTAGTTTAGTTTAGAAGAGTTGTGTTAGGTTTTAAGTGTCGATCAA
Source organism: Fagopyrum esculentum (assembly GCA_033239045.1). Taxonomy (NCBI): domain Eukaryota; kingdom Viridiplantae; phylum Streptophyta; class Magnoliopsida; order Caryophyllales; family Polygonaceae; genus Fagopyrum; species Fagopyrum esculentum. The sequence goes on along the minus strand of BSUD01000001.1, from coordinate 24,410,861 downwards.
TCTTATGCGTTTATGTTCTTGTGAGGATGTTGAGCTTAGAAGTCTAAGGACTTCTAGTTGACTAGAGTGTTGTTTGATTCGTGTGTCTTGTCTTGAACAGGCGTTGTGCGTTTTTCCGAGAAGAACTTGAGAGTGTGTTAATCGGTTGCGCTTGGAGACTGGTAAGTCCACGGACTTACTTAGCTGGCTTCTTGTATGAGTGTAATGTGTATGAGTGTTGTTTGTTAGTTATGATACACAACAAAACCGGATTAGGCCGACTTTATTATTTACGTAATTAACCCAAGTGTATGATAACGGGTCGTGACATCATCTGCCTAGCTCTTGCGAGAGTCTAGGAGGTTCCCTGCGACCAACCCAGTCAGGTAGACGGTCATATGCATTAATATCATTCTGCGTTGGTAAACGGGGACAGGGACGAGGTTTGGGAATCCCTCGTGTCACTAAATAAGTATCATTAGTAATAACCTATCACCTAATTAAAGATAATAAAAGGATTGAGTGTTGCATGTTGATTGTGTATGTTGTGTGTTTGTGCTTTTACCTTTATACTTATGCATAGAATGTTAGCTAACGGTTTTATACTGCTTGTAGATGTCTTGCAGGTTAAGACAGTTGTAGAGAGATCCGGAGGGAATGGTCAGTCGGGTTCACGTACTCATTTAGTTGGGGACGGGGATGTCTTCTGTTCTTCATATGTGTCGTTTTGGTACATTTGCTTTGTAAGGCTGATACATATTCTTCATGTATATATTGTTTAAAGTTTTCAAATGTTTTTTATACTTTTGTGCCTTGTTGTAAGATCCTAGTGAAATTGTTGTCAAACTAAGGTCTGGACCCATTGTGAGGTCCTAACCAGTAGCTCCCCGAGTTTTCAGAATTTGGGGTGTTACATTAATACCGTTTCTGGATTCAGTTTAGGAGAACAACATTCTCAAGAAGCTTTGCATGGGAATGTTTTCTCAATTGTTTGTTGTTTGGCGTGTTGCAACATTATCTTCATTTGACTCCTTTCCTAGCACTGGTGAGCAGAACATTTACTCATCTGAGCTCGTCTTAGCCATGCATATCCTCAATGGGAAACATCATCATCATTTTTAAGTGATTGTTGATAGGCCATTTTTTCTTCAAAATTTTGTTTTTGGATTGTAAACAAACACTTATTGATAACTTGTTGACTGCCACACTAGTGAACATCTTTCCGACTATCAACAAGTCCGAAAAAACAAATTTGAATTTTTTTATTAAGTGGTTAGAAACCAAAACATAAAAATTGGTGGTTAATTTTTCAATTAGCTATTTTAGATGGATTATCCTACCAAAAATTTCTTTTGGAGACATTTTGACGTATTAAACATCGAAATTAACTACGAACAATATAAAATCCTACGTAACTTTTTAGCAAGTGAAAGGGGTTTTAATATTAAAATATAATAAGTTTCTAAGCGTTAAAGATATTTTCTAGATGTAAAAACCATTATTTTGCATGGAACATGTGGATCTAGGAAAAATTCAAAATACTATAAAATGTGTGGAATGTTTGGATTTACGAAAAAAATAGTTCAATATCAAAAAATTGTGCCTTTTGTTTTTATACATTTGGATATATAACTATAACAATTTTTATTTTCTTTCAAATTTAAGTAAATGTTTATAAATTGTAAGTATTCATTGTGTCTGATGAAAAATTGGACAAACGTCAGGCCATAGTTGAACAATGTGAAAATTTAGTTTGGTTAAATCTTTTTTAAATTTATTAAAATATTATTTTTATTTAGAAACAACATAACATAATTTCAGTCTTTGTAAAATTCAAATTCCTTTTCAAAAAAGTCTGGATTATAATAAAAATATTTGAAAATAAATCATTTGTGTTACAGTTAATGAAATTGATTTTATAAGTATCATTCAATTGGTGAAGTTTGATCAAATGATTTTGTTTAGATTTATTACAATCAACAAATAAGTATTTGGATACATGCTAAAAAAAACTATTTAAATAATGGATTTTTTCTCTTGGTATCATCAAGGTTTGGACTTTTTCTCTTGATATCCACTAAATTTTAAAATTCTTCTTGGTGTCCTCAAGATTTCATTTATTTCCTCTTTATGTCCATTCTTAAAATATTACATTAAAATTCATTATAAAATAATAAAAAAATTAGAAAAATAAATTTAAAATAGATTATGACCTCATTAAATTTAATTAATAAATTTATAATATATATATATATATATATTATTTTTTGAAATAAATACATTTTTATTTTTGAATTAAAATATTTTTTTACTTTT
>BSUD01000001.1:24243929-24408341 GCA_033239045.1 Fagopyrum esculentum | reverse complement strand
TTTATATTAATTCGAAAATTTTAAAAAATTATGTTTTTTTTAATTTTAAGATTATGAAAAAGTATATTATAAAAAATAATAAATTAACACATAAAAAATAATATTGTTATATTTAAATTAAATTAAATTATAGAAAATTAACTTAAAAAAATTTATTTTTTATTTATTTAAGTTCAAAAATAAAACTTATCTTTATTTTACTTTAATTTTTAAATTAGATAAATATTTTTTTAAAAAAATACTATTATTATAAATTTTTTAGTTTAAAATGTAATGGGTCATAATCTATTTTAAATTTATTTTTCTGATTTATTTTATTATTTTATAATGAATTTTAATGTAATATACTAAGAATGGGATATAAAGAGGAAACAAATGAAACTTTGATGGCACCAAGAGGAATTTTGAAACTTAGTGGATACCAGGAGGAAAAGTACAAACCTTGAGGGTATCAAGAGAAAAAAATCCTTAAATAATTAATCTAAATTAATAGAGTAAAAAAGTTGATGTACCTTCTACCATTAATTATACTAAAAAAAAATCTAAAATTGACTCTTGGCGCATCAACGTGCGCCGTTATCATTAAATTATATGTGTCGGTCACTCGTGAAGACACTTCATCATATCGCCACATGTCAACATTTTATTAAGTCAAGTCTACGACCATGTTGTCGCACTTTAATTGGTTGATTATATTTTATTTAACCGAATTAGATTTGATTTAGATTTTCTTAAGATGGATTTAGCTTGGATTGGTTGTGATATATTCAAACCGTTAACTGAATTATATTAGTTGAAATTGGTTGATTATATTTTATTTAACCAAATTAGATTTATTTAGCTTTTGTTAAAACTGATTCAAACCGACCGAGATGTTTAACCGAATTATATTAGTTTGGATTTTGTTCAAATCAAATGTTCGAAATCAATTTTGACTAAATTTTAATTAGACTAAACTTACTTAATGACTACATGATTATTTTTTCCTTTTATATAAACTGTATATTAATGTTGTACGAGGTGTTAAAGATTGCCAAGTACTTATGTTAAATTGACCAAGATCCTTACACAACAACATATCTTACTAAATTTAACCAAAATTTATAAATTTAAAATTACGTTATATTTCTAAGAATTACATATATAGTCAATTTAGCATAAGAATTACATATATAGTTAATTTAGCATCAGAGTGGCTCCGAATAGTGTTCAAGAATGTTATTGCGGGTTTGCAAGGATCATTTCATTCTCCAACTTTTAGAAATTTCGGTCTATCCATATCGTAATCGTAAGCATCAGGTTGCAGGTTGTACAATTTTCTAACATAATCAATTTTAAACATACATTATTTTATAAAACATAATTAACATCTAGTAACATGCATGACACAGATGTTAAAATCGGTATATACTAAAGCTGAATTACTTTCCGTCGTGAATTGAACCGAGATTAATTTAAGAGCAACATGCCAATATGTTATTAGTTCCACCAAATTTAAACTTTGTCAAATCTTATGATCTAGTTATTTTGTTGACAAAAAGAACCACCGACCCTGTCTGTAAAACTATCCAATATTAAGAGAATACGTGCATTTTATAAAAAGTCTTCATAAATTGTTTGTAGCAATTTGATTTGTTAATACGACAAAGCATCGAATATAGAAACATTTACAAGTGATAAAAAAAATGATAAAAACCAGATATTGTTTTAAATAAAGGTGGTTGATACTAGTAAAGAGCAAATCATTCTTCCTCCCACTGGGTTGTAAGTTAACGTATAATTCGGCAATGATGTACATACACCAAGCCTTTTAAGATGCATACTCCCATCACACAACAAAAATCAAGTATAACATCCTTCAAATAAGCTCCAATCAGGTCCCTCTTCGCATCCACTATTTGCTGCATGCAGGTTGCATATTATTATCGCAGTCTATTGAACGATACCAATAAGAAGATGATTTTTTCTTACACAGATTCAACAAAGTCTACCAGAAAATGGTTCAGCTGGTATTCGGGGATTATGTAAAATTGACCACCTTTTGCCGCAACCGATGATCAGCCTCAACAGGCATCGCCACCGCCGCTAACTAAGAAGCTTCAGTACCTGCAATTGTCATAACCCACATTTTACTTCGCAAGTATCTTAAGCAAAGATGTGCAGTGAAGGTAATGAGTCATGACTCATATAATTATGAGTAAGAAATGCTTCAAAGGAAAATTTCACAAGAAAACCCCGGAACAAAAAACTTTCTCAACATGACCCGTATCATATTTGAATAACAAGTCTAAGAAACAGTTTCTAATGGAAGACAACTAAAAAGGTTCATATAAGAGCGTTGATGGGAGACAACTGAAAAGGGTCATATAAAAAAGCACTGGAGATGTTCAATTATGCAAAAGAAAATCACTCCAAGGAGATACCTGCAATCTAATTATCACTTAAATAAACTCAGGTTTGTCCATGGCTTTTATTCAGGGAATGCCGCGCTACAATCTTTCGACCAGGAGGTCCAGGCGTAACGTGATCATCCTACAAACAAGAAAATCAAGTCTCAAATGAGTACATAGCACCCTCTAATGAATGTACAAAGGGAGATCGATGAACAACACGGTTTTACACAAAATGCATTCACTTTCTGCTAATCCATTTTCTGGTAACGTGGAGCAATTTTTATGACCATGACACTGTAATTCACTCGACAATACTATTATCCATTATAAGGAGATTATAGAGGGTTTGAGCCAAACAAATCCGAGATTATGAGCTAATTTGGGGTTTCAATCAAAGCTTTCACAGTTTTTGCACATCATTTAAATTTTCATCATATGTAAATAGGTAGTAATCGTATAGGGCTTCAACTGACATGACTAATCAAATTTACAGTCGCCAGAGAGGTGAAGTGAATGCAAATCAAAGTATCTACCTTGTACAGAGATGCAGCAGATTCAGATTCAACTGGTGGAACTGGTACATGACCAATTGACTGGACAGTATCCAACGCATCTAGAGTTAACTGCCAGCCACAGAGAGCTACTGCACCAGCTGTAGAAGCAGAACTGCTAATGCAGCCAGCAGCTGCAACATTTCCGTTCACCCAAGGACAAAAAAGGTTATGATGCTTAAGTGGATCAAATTCAACACCTTCCTCATAGTTGCTCTCTCCATTCGGAGGCCCTACAAATTTCACAAGCTTCAGCACTTTGTTTTATTAAAGGACTCATTACAATAAAACTGCATGGTTAAAAAAGAGAGAAGAAAAGCCATCACAGACTTTATATGAAGTTGAAAGTGATATTCAAGCCATTACAAGCAGAAGTGAGGCCTGAACTTCATCGAGTATCATGAAATAAAGGTTAGACATTTAAGAAGCAAAATAAGTTTAGAAATACATGACATAAAACTAGTATACCATTTGCAGCAACGAAATTCGACTCAAGATATGCACCCTCATCAGTAGGTGACCTCTTGTTGCCCTGAGTTACTTCCTCCTTTGATGCTTCATGACCAGAGTAAACAACAGCATTGCAAGAAAGAGAAGGGTGAACACTATTCTCATGGCCTACAAATTGCATGTTGCTGGTTTTTTCACCACTTTCAATAGAGTCGGCTTTGGTAGAGCCCACTGCTTTTGAGCCACTATCAGCTCTCCCCAATGACTGTGACACCATATCTTGACTATCACCGTGAGGATCTTCTCTATCCATTTGTCGTTCAACAAAATCATCCATAGCTCCTGGCACTGGTGCAAATTCCCCTGATTGCCCCTGGTTTTCAATTACTTCAGCCACGGGTTCAACATCACCAACACAGCTGTCAGCTCTATGAATAAAGATGTCAGTGCCATGAACTTCCGCTTCATGACTAGCCCCCATTCCTACACTTCCACCACTTATACCTACACTAAGACCATCTCTAGCATGTCCAGTTGCAGTTTCTGTATTTAGCACTTCCTCCTCATCATTGGTGCTGCTAATACCCATTTCCCCAACATTTCTGGCCACGGCTGGTTGGAAACAAGCACTCTGCTGAGCTTGGTTTTCAGAGGTGTCCGCGATATCAGGATTCTTGGATGTAGAAGGGAAATTAACATCATCAGTATCTACAGGATAATTCTCTACACTTTCCATGGAATCATCATCTGCACCGTGACAAATTGTATCCATTGCAATAACAGAAGATGCATGTGTTGACTCTCTAGTTGAAGGGAAACGGGTAAGTTGATCATCTCCATGTTGTGCAATGTCAAGTCTTTGGGCATCAGCATGTATCTCAAAACCTGGTGAATGACTGGGACCTGCCCCAGATAAATCCCTCTTAAATGAGGAACCAGACTTACCAAAGGCATCAGAATCACGAAAACGTTTTGATGGGCCAGCTGAATACTGTTGGCCATCATCAGCTTCATCGTTATCACGATCAATAACTGTCCCCTCAAAACTATCTGCTGGTTGTATCCTTAATGGCCTGTCAACAGTGCTTCCACCCTCTTCCAAGCTCCTCTTGCGATTAGTGGGCCCTCGTGATTCAAAAGAAGCAGCACGATCACCAGCCTCACTGTTAGATTGCTGTCCTATTGTCAGATCTTTACCAAGATCATTTTGGTATCTCTGAGATGCCTCAGGTCTCTGCAACTGCATTGTAGATAACCCACCTCCCATGGTCAGATTTAAATCCATGCCAACAGTGGACAAGAACTTGGCCTCGTCTGTAGTAGCAGCCTCATCATGGTACTCAGTCTGCTCCTTTTCCATGCCATCTATAGCAACCCATTCACCAATACCACTAGCTGCACTTACACCACGAGTTATTGCCATCTTTTTACTTGTTTCAGGTATTTCAACACCATTGGGAGCAACACGAGCTGGACGAGAAACGGTTATGAAGTCCCATATTCTAACGGTGACCCCACACAAACTGCAGTCCAGCAAAGGAGACCTGGATTCGCATTTTGATTCTGGTCCCATTACATCATTCTTTCCAGAGTCTATGTGTGCAGTTGTCGAAAATGCTTTCTTGCTTGAGCCAGGATCAGCAGAACCTTTATGGCCACCTTGATTTCTAGAAGGACCAACAGAGCATCCATTCCTAGCAGATTGAGCGGAATGGTCCTCACAGTCTTGAACGTCAAGAAGCCATCTAGGTTCCCAACCACACAGGCTTATTAGCTTCTGGGACTACAATAAGACAAGGGGGAAAAGAAATTAAAACTGGCATACAGCAGAATCATGTTTGACATAAATCTACAACTTTATCTAATATCTTACACGGGAATATATTGAGAATGTCTCTTCCTTGGAGAATTCAATCCCTGTGATATTCTCTGATTTTATGCCTGACTCTCCAACCAAGGAGTTGAAAGAGTGAGCAAGTAGACGGTCAACTTGAGGCCCCTGAGATTCACGCATCTGCTCAATTGTAGATGCAGACACAACCGGTAGGACAGCAAACTGTAGAAGCCCATCACACCGATCTTTGTAGCCTCCAATTAGGGCTGACGGAGGAGTAGGAGGGAACTGTACCAAACTTTCAGGACAGCTATTTCCCCTCCAAGCACAAGATTCTTTATGTCCTTGATCAAGCTGTTTGGCAAAGCCTTCACCTACAGCATCAGCTTTATTAGAGGCATAAGGGTATTTTGTTATAAATGAATACAGAAAAAGTATAAATCCTTATACAGGATGGTTAAAACATGCCTAGGGAAAAACAGTTGCTTTTGTGCAACTGCTCAAACTATATCATGCCATGTTTGTGGATAAGATTTTTAACACCCCCTCCACCCAAAGAAAGGCAGAACCCAAACTTGTAAGCCCAAGACAAAATACAAGTCCAATGCACATTACTTGTATCTATGAGTACATGTCACCACTCACCACATATGGGGTACAATGGACTGAAAAACAAATAAATGACTAATGTATGACGCATAATCAAAGGATTCACCTTCTTCCGAAATCCAGGGTTCACTTGGCATATATTTCAAGGAAGCACCACACGTTTCACATTCAATCTCATCAACATTAATATTCACCCATCCTCGGCGAGCACATGACAATGTGCTTGCACCCTGCATGATAGAAAGTATAAAGGTACTAGTAAGCAGGATTAACATGAAAATGCATAGAGCTCATATGATCATCATATACAGCCTGAAGGCAATGGACATTATCTTTCCAGGGTCCAACCATTTCAACCTTTGATTTACCAAACCAGTTTGACGGCTTAAATGTAGCAAGACGCCTGAGCAAATCCCCTCTTTCCCATGGTCTGCACGAAACTTTAGATGCCTCTAGAGCAGAATCACCCACACCCATGCTTAAGGACATCCAAATAGGCTGTGTACCAACAGCAGTTGGTGAACCTGTTTTCGAACCAGGCCCATGACCAGACCAATCAGCAGTTCCTACATTGACAGGTATTGCAGGAGAAGATGCCCCTGCAGAACTGATTAACAGGAAGACATCAGGACTTGCAGTGTACAAGTCAATAGTGCATGCAAAGTTCTAGACTTCTTGTAATTAAAATGCACTAAGTCATGGAACAAAATACACAAAAAGAGCCTCCGCAATGACATGTTACGGTCCCAGAAATGCTTCGTGATTTCCTGGATGTCAGCCAAGACAGTAGAATGCTGCTACAGATTAGGGGTGTTTGCGGTGATGAGGCCTTCTTAAGGAGATCTTTCACAAGCGTGTTGATGAAGGCCTTCTTGAGGAGTGGGGATTTCCTCAAGATCTTTCACCGTCATCGTTGACGAAGGCGGGAAAAAATTGAAGAATTTTCAAACGTGGCTTCGGTACCGGATGATGAGACATGATTCTTCAAGGTTTAATATAATATTTTGATCTTTTGATTTGAGATCTAACAACCAAATGCTTTTGAATAGAGATTTAACTATCAAAGTTATAAACTTTATAGGACGAGCAATTCTTAAACATATGACTTGAGATTCTTATATAGCCTTCTATGTTAAACTACTCCTAGTAGGACTAGACTTCTAATTTAATAAGATAAACTATTATTAATAGATAAATATCATCAATTCTGCTTATCATCCCTAATATAAGTCAGGCAGTCAGCAAGGGGTTATCCATATTAGATAAGGTTAAAATCCTATCGTTAATTAAGACAGACAAAAAGAAAAAGAACTTACTGACAGTTGCGTTGTCAAAACACTGGGATATAATTTAAGTCCAATCATTTGGCATAATATTCAATAAGTAAAAGTCCCTTGATAACTGACTTCTCTCTCCATGTGGACCATGTATTCGGTTTTTTGCCAAGTACTCAATGCATGCTGGTCACATGCATGCAAATGATCAGGTTGCTGACAAATTATGAGCTTACCTATTCTGCCTACATTCCATTGGCCAAACTGTGAACCATTTACCATTGGAATTTAGGGTCAAACATGGAGATTAGTGGCTAGTTGAATAAACTCAAAACTTCTGGAGCAAAAGAAATATTCTGTTTTCGTCTCGACCAATTGAACAAACTCAAACTTCTGGAGCATAAGGGTTTTTGATTTCCAAACATGTAAAGTGAAACAAAGTGATTCACTAGTTATCTACGGGGTACGTCATTTGTAGTCCTAATCCTAACACTCTAAATGAGAGAAATCAACAGCATGTTGATAGTATTATTTTGCACACCTCCCTTTGTAGTCCTAATCCCAACTCTCTAAATGAGAGAAACGGACAGCATCCAAAACAGGCTCTAAGTTTAAGCACTGTATGAGTATATGGCCATGTTATGAAGTCTAAACCTCAAGTTGCCGTTATTTTCTTAGTTTAGGAAAGTCTAATTTAATTCTTCATCTTAATTTTCTGCTAAGTTGATTATTATCTGTCAGATTACAAATTTTATAAGCAAGTAGCAGAAGTTGCTGGCACGTAAAACATCCTTGAACTTCAGCAACATGGTATATACTTTCCAGATAATTTTGTAACAAACACAAGACATGATAATAGTCTCTACTGGAAAGCTAACATTCACATCATTAGAAAACCTGACTTCACCCAAGCCCAAGGCACAAAGAGCAACGCCCTTTCTTGGTCAAAACTCATAATTCACCCTATGATGTAGAAAGAAAGAAAGGAAGAAGAAAGAAAGAAACAATTCTAGGATTTCAACCACGATAAATTCGGAGCAGGTAGGAGACAGGTAACCCTGCACATTGAACAGTCAAATGAACAAGAAATTGGCAGTTGAGTCGATCTACAATCCTCAAAAGGCCAAAATTCGAAACAAATTCCTCAAATTCAACAAATCCATCCAGCAGATTAAATTCAACGCTTCATAAAACGAATTGAAACCCCCCAAAAAACAATCAAACACTGACGAAATCAGATAATCAAAGCATGTGAATAGGGCGAATGCTAACCCTAACGAAGTGAGGGCTTCGAACGCCCCCACTTACCCCTTCCCCGTGACAATGAAAACAAATTGAGCACAAGCTCAGGTGCCCTAGGAGAGAGAAACGTAAGAAAATAAGGTTATGAAGAGATGGAACGGGAGAAAGAGGAAGCGTACCTGGCAGCCGGAGCGTGGTCGGCGACGTTGGTGTTGCCAGCGGAGCTAATCGCTTCCTCTGGCATTTTCTCCCCCTCTCTGCCTCACTCCGTCCTTTTTACGTCTCTTGGGAGTGCGAGTTTCAGTAGTGAAAAAGCGAATAGCGTTACGGGAAATTAGACTCTATAGCTAATTTCGGAGGAGAGTTACAACACGCGCTTCTTCTTTTGTAGTTTTCCGGCGCCTCTGATTAAGAATAGATTCAAAATCGAACCGAACTAACAACAATTTGTGGGAATAGAATTTTTAAATCGAACCTAAATTCGGTTTTGGTTGGACATGAAATGGATTTCTGTATTTGATCCAAAAACCGAATTTATTAGAATTGTTTATGCATAGTTAGCGTTGTGCAAAATTATGAGAATGAACATAATTTAGTAAATAAGAAAGACGGACACAAATTAGATTTACCTAATAATAATTAGGTTTACTTTTAGAGATATTTGACTATGCCACTTTCATAGGGAGTTTCAGATTAATGATAAAATCATATTGTTGGAGGCAAAGAAAGCACTGAAATATATAAAGTAATGAAACCATAGGTTATACTTGGTCGTCAACTATAAAACTAGATTAATCGGTAAAGGTCCAAGCGGATGCCAAGCCCATTCAATGCCTATCAACAAATCTTCATCTTGACTTGATTCCTCACAGGAATATAAGATGGAATTGTCAAATGCCAAACTAGCCCCTCTTTCTCTATCCAAATGTGCCCCTTGAACACTCAACAACGTCTGTCATTTAATAGGTCCAAATGTTGGAACTTGTTGCAAGGTACCGGCTTGGTGAACATATCAAAAAGATTATCAACAATCTCTACTTTCTTCACCTTGATCCTCTTCTCACTTCTCAAGAAATGATATATAACGTCAATATGTTTAGTCTTCTCATGATGAACTTAATCCTTGGCCAAACAAATTGCACTCAAACTGTCATAATATACAATAGTTGATCGTGATGTATACCTGGATCACCAAAACAATCCATTCAACCAAATTTCCTCTTTAGTTGTTTTTGTCAATGTCATGAACTCTACCTCTGTGGTAAACAAAATTACCGTGGGTTGTAAGGTTGTCTTCCAGCTCACAACAGAACCACCAAGAGTGAAAACATTATCGGTCATAGATATTCTAGTATCAACATCTCCTTCATAATCAGAATCATAGTACCTTGTGATCAAATACTATGCATCATTCCCAAAAACGAGCTCAATGTCAGATGTACCTATAAGGTACCAAAATATCCTCTTCACAACTCGCTAGTGTTCTTTTCCTAGTTGCCTCATGAACCCGCTCAAGACACTAACAACTTGTGCCACATCTAGTCTTCTACAAACCATAACATACATCAAAATTTCTACTTCATTAGCATAAGGGACCCGCGAGATATACTCATTTTACTCATCCGGCTGAGGTGAAAACAGAGTATTAAGATGAATGTTAGCAACACTAGATGTATCAATAGGCTTGGTTGATGGCATTCCGAACCTTGACACCACCTTTTCAATCTAGCCTTTTGTGATAAGAAAAGCATCTTATGACCCCTATCTCTAAGAATCTCCATTCCTAAAATTTTTCAAGTTGTTCTTAGATCCTTCAACTTAAACTCAACACTTAGGATACCCTTCAATTTATGAATGTCATACTTGTTATTTACAGCTATTAGCATATCATCTACATACAAGATCAAATAGATGAAAGTATCACCATTCAACTTGTTGTAGTATACACAATAATTATAAACACGCATGTTGTAATCAAACTCTATCATATAGCTGTCAAGTGTCTTATATCATTGCCTCAAAGACTATTTAAGTCCATATAAAGACTTTTTTCACCTACAGACATATTTTTCTTTCTCTAGAACTTGAAAACCATCTAGATGAGTCATGTATAATTCTACTTTTTAACTCTCTATGTAAGAAAGTTGTCTTTACATCAAGTTAGTCGAGTTCTAGATGATGATGTGCCACTATTGCTAGTAACATTATGATGGGGGGTATGCCCGACTATCGGCGAGAAAGTTTCATTGTAATTCATTCCCTCTCTATGATGAAAACCTCTTGCAACAACTCGAGTACTTGACCCCGGCCTTTAGTAGTCGGCATCCCTTTCTTCTTCTTGAAAACTGATGAGTGACAAATGAACACTTTTTACACTTTATTTTCATGCACATCATACTCTCTTTTTCATCCCGTATATACCGTTTTATACTACGGAAATCGTCAACTTTCTATATTTCGGTATCAACCTTTATTTTTATGTGTTGCACGCATTTAAGACATCAAAAGTGTCAAGATTGCATCCTCCATGAGGTCAAAGAAGAAGAGAAGATCGATATAACTAAGGAATTGCAATAAAAGTCCACAAGATCGGAGCAAAAGAGAAAATTTTGATATTAGAAGTGAGAAGTTGGTGAAACGCCCTTAAAACGACCACTAAACGGCCGTATGATGGTCATTGCTAGGTCGTTTGGCCCGAGAATTCGACATCATGATCCATGGCATGACCCAAACCATGCAACCCATGACAAGGTTGTGAAACACCCATCGAACGGTGTCCATACGACCGTATGGTAGCCGTATGCCTACTGTTTGGCCGCCGAAATGAGACCTTCCAAAATCTCCAATCTCATCTATGAAAACTGTATAATTTGTGTAAAACCCTAGACTCCGATTTTTCTCTGTATGAACACCCATAGCCATAGGGTTAGCTACGTTGATTCCTCTTGAATACAATATTCTTTTATCCCCTCCTTATTCTAGTCGTCATACATTTTTAGTTTTGCTTGAAGGTTGCCCTGAAGGAACCAAACTCTTATAAGTTTTGTCCTTCTTGATTTAATATATGATCTTTGGTTATCATGATTGACTAAACTTTCTCTCTAATCTAAGGATTGAATCATTCCTATAATGATTTAGTATATTGTATGCATATGTCCGGTGAATATACCCGCACAAGAAAGATTGCGTAAAAAAAAAATTGCGTGAAAAAAAATAAATTGCATTAAAAACAGATTTTACTAATTTTAAAATCCGATTTTAAAAGAATGCGTTATAAATTTTAAAATATTTCGTAAAAATAATAAAAGGTTCAGAAATAGTAACAATAACCCAAACTTTATTTTTGTAACAATTAAAAAAACCAATTTTACAGATTTTAAAAACCGGTTTTACAGATTTTAGAAACCGATTTTATAGATTTTAAAATCTGATTTGTTTAAAAAAAACCAGATTATACTAAATTTAAAATCTAATTTTGAAAACCAATTTTAAAAGATTGCGTTACAGATTTTTAAAGATTTCATAAAAAATAATTAAAGGTTGTGTTACTGATTTTAAAATTGAAAATCTATTTTTAAAAGAAAATTGAGTTTATTTTTAAAATAAAATCTAAATTTTATTTAAAAATCGGAAGATTTCGTATTTATTTTAAAAAGTGATTTTAAAAAAGGATTTGAAAAGATTTTTAATCGAAAATTTTAAAATAGATTTTTTTTAAGATCAAAAGATTTTAAAACTGAAAGAATGCTTAAAATCAAAAATTTATTTTATGATCGAAAGATTGCTTATTTATTTAAAAATGTGATTTTAAAACTGATTTTAAAAGAAACGCAATCTTTTGATTTTAAAAATGTACCCCATGTGCACGTGAATGTGGTCTTCTCTTGATCGTCCGGATGGATTGGAATCTGAAAGAAACCACTATTACCGTCAAGATAGCAAAAGTAGGAGTGTTGTGCTAACCTTTCAAGCATTTGATCAATGAATAGCAGCGGAAAGTGATCCTTCCTCGTTGCATTGTTGAGCTTGCGATAGTCAATGCACATCCTCCATCCAGTCACGGTTCTTGTTGGAATGAGTTCGTTGTTTTTGTTAGCCACAACGGTCATTCCTCCCTTCTTCGGAACAACTTGAACGGGGCTCACCTACTTGCTATCGGAGATAGGGTAAATGATACCTGCATCAAGCAATTTAAGGATCTCCTTCTTCACGATCTTTTTCTTGATCAGATTTAACCGTCTTTGAGGTTGGCGTGAAGCCTTATAATCCTCTTCCATTAAACTCTTATGCATACATAAAGAAGGTTTGATTCCTACAAGATCGTCTATGGTGTAACCTACAACTTTCCTATGTTTCCTCAAAATAATCATGAGCTTTTCATGTTCATCTTCACTCAAGTCGGAACTAACAATAACGGGAAACGAAGAACTAGTTCCAAGAAATACATACCTAAGATGTGTGGGAAGCGGCTTAAATTCCAAGGTTGTTGATGCCTTTGGATTGTCTTGAGGGTTGACCGATGTCTCCTTGGAACTTTCCAAGGGTGTGGAAGTGTTGGAGGAAGGATCATGGATGCTTGTAGAAAGAACGGAGTTGTCTTCAACATCTTCCAAAACCACGGTGTCACTGTTACTTCCACGGCCGTGGAAAGTGTCTTGGAGGCCGTGGAAATTGGGTTGATAAATATTTGCTCTTGACATATCTTTCCACGGGTGGAATAGGTGAAACCACGCCCGTTGAAAAGCACGACAGACCTTGATTTTTGACGTTTTCGGAGCCATCGTAAAATTTTTCGAAATTTTCAACTTGCACCTCTTTTAGCTCCTCCAAATCATCAACCTCAACATTACACTCCTCTTCTTCTCCTCTTTCCATGATGCTCATGGTTATGACCTTTTGCAACGGATCTTTGAATAAGATCGAACTTACTTCCACCTAGACATCTCTTCGTCATAGATGTTGAACATGTCCTCTTTAAGTGTTGGTTCTTTTGTCAAAGTAGAGAGGACAAACTCAACCTTCTCTTCTCCAATATCGAAGGCTAGTCTCGCATTCTTGCAATCGACCATACAACTGGAAGTTGCAAGAAAAGGTCTCCCAAGTATGATCGGGACCGGACAATCTGCAAGAATATCAAGCACAACAAAATCTATAGGGATATAGAATCTACCGAGCTTAACCGGGACGTCTTCAATGATTCCTACGGGTCGAGTGATGGATCGATTCGCCATATACAACGTCATTTTCACCGGTTTTGATTCATCTAAACCGACCTTCCTGCACAAGGCAAGTGGAATGATACTCACACTTGCTCCCAAGTCACAAAGTGCATCATATGTGACCTCTCCAATTCCTATTGGTATGCAAAATGACCCCGGATCTCTCAGCTTTGGGGGCATCTTTTCTGTCATAGTTTTTATGAGCTCCGAAGATTCCGAACTCATCTTGACTTCTCCAAAATCTTCTTGCTTCCTCTTGTTAGAGAGGATCTCTTTTATGAATTTCCCATAAGCGGACATACCTAAAATTGCATCAATAAAAGGTATGTTAATATGCAGTTTGCTCATTAGTTCAACGAACTTACCGAACTGCTTGTCTAGACGCGCTCTTGCTCTAGATTGTGGGAATGGTAAGGGAGGTTTATAAGCTGGAGTAGGAACATAGACGTCTTCCTTCTCCTTTCCCTTGTCTTTCTCCTTCTCTTTCTCTTTGGGAACTTCAACGAATTTGGGCTATGGATCAGTGGTTGTTGCCCCACTTCTCGTTGTAATTGTCATCACCCTTCCTTTAGGATTATCTTCTGTCTTTCCAGGAAGTTTTCCTTGATCTCTTGGAATGTAACACCCCGTTCTTTTGGGTGCATTCCGGTTTTTATTTCGCCCTAATTTCGATCCGTTCGTAGCACGAAATTCCTTTTTATTATTAAAAATATTTTTTTCGACATAAAAATATCTTCCTGGGTAATTTTATTGTTTTGCTTTACAAATACGTATTTCCCGTATTTTATTTTTTTAATCGGAAAAGTCGAAAATTGCCGATTCGGGGATCCCATTCCGGATGTTTAATTGAGTTAATTATTTTTAATTCACTCCTCTTTTACTCATTTATTTCATTTTCCTTTTTCCTTCTTTCTTTTTATTTTTTTTCTCCTCTCCTCCTGCGCTGGTGTGACACGCTCAGCAAAAGGAAGGGCGCAGACCGACTCTTCGTTTCCCTCTGGCCACTGCCTGCGCGCCTCCTCGTTCTCTCCCGTCTGCAGCTGCTGCATCCGGCCAGGCGACCTCTCGACCCCCTCCCCCCACTCGCTGGATCTACCCATCTCGCAACCCTCTCACTCCTCTCCTCTCATTCGCACCTCACCTCTTTCCCTATCTTCTTTCCCCCGGATCTGTGCAAGCAGCAGCCAGACGCCGCCACTGGATCCGCTAGGAGGGCTGCAGCCGCCTGTTGCTCCGCCTTGAGACACATGGGACGCCGGCGAAGTGAGTCGCCACCACTCCTCCTTCCTTCTCCCACCTTCTGTCGCACCGGAGCACATCGCAGGAGAGCATCCTCCTTCGCCCTGCGCCGGCCTTGCCTCCGCCTTGATGGAGCAGCAACCAGTCCCACCGCCTGCACCTTGCCAATCTCGCTGACTCAGCCCTAGCGCCGCCCCTCTTCCCCGGAGCCACGCCGCCAGTGCGCCTCCTACTCCAATCCTGCGCGTTCTGTACATAGGTTGAAGAAACCTCTTTTGCCCTAATTAAATCGGGCCCCCTAAACTCTGGTATAATTGCAATTTGGAACCCATTATTTGTGTTTATTGCAGATTTGACCCACTCTTCTGGAATTTGTAGATTGTGCCCTACTAATTTGAATTAATTACAGATTTGGCCCAGATTTCTATTTTCAGAATATATCCCAAGTTTATGGAACTTCATGAGTTGCCCAAAAAAAATGTTTTTACGAGTTTTAACCTTGAATGTTATATACGAGTTTGATCTTATATTTATGTATATTACGTATTGTGTCCTTGTTGGTTTATTTATGGAATTTGGCCCAAATATTTAATTACATATTATGACCCATATTTTTGGAATGTTATTAATTGTCCCGGAAAGCGTTTTTGCGAGTTTTATCCTTGTTTTAAAAGCGGGACTTTCCTTATATTTTATACCCTCGTTGGATTAATTTCGAGATTATGACTCAAGATTTTAATTGCGGGTTTTTAGCGTTTGCTTTTGAAAATGAGTTTACCTTAGAATAATATATCTTATATATTACGATCAAATTTAGCGTATTAGCTAAATTTGTGTAGCTTTGGTTTTAGGTCCGGGAGCGCCCCGATAAAGGCTTAACGAGTCTAAGTTCGTCTTCCGTCTTTTGACGTCACGTGAGTACCCTCTCCCCGAGCTTATGATCTTACTCGATTTAGTTATGTTAAGTATTAATATCATGCTAGGTTGGATCTAGCATAACTTATAGTAAATGTCAAGTAGTGGTTATGGACCTTAGGTGAGATTTGTTGTTTGCGAAATCTTGTAAGACTTGAGGAGTTGATTTTATCTTGTGAGGTTGTTATGCCTTTAAGTGTATGTTGAGCTTGTGAGAATTTAGGGGTTGAGGTTTATATGATGTTGAGGTTGTGGACTAGAACGAGAGTATTCTAGCCTAGTGTTGTTACCATTGTGATCGTGGGGACTAAGCATGTTATCCTAATGGTGTTGTGAGTTATGATCTTGCAAGATCCGAGGGTTTAGAAGTCTTAGGACTTCTAGCTTGTGTTGAGTGTGATGTGAGCATGAGGGATTCTAGGATGCGGTCTCAGAATTGAGAGTCAAATGGTCTTGCGTAGATCATTTGTATGGAAGTCTAAGACTTCTATTGTGAGTGAGTTGTTGTTGTTGATATAGTTATCTTCTTGTGAGCAGGTTATGGGCTTCCTCCCTAAGGAAGCGAGAGTGTTGTGAGTTGAGTGTGGTGACGAGGTAAGTCTCCGGACTTATTTAGCTCGTATTCTATGTATTAGATTCGATGCGTTTTTGGTGGTGTGTGTTTTATTGCTTTCATTATAACTTATAAAACTGGAAATAGAAATACCGGCCTTTATATATTATTTGGCCCAAGTGTATGATAACGGGCGGTGACAACTTGTCTAGCTCTTGCGTAGAGTTAGGAGGTTCTTGGCGACTAGCCCGTGTGGTTAGACGGTCGGATGCATCCGTACCGTTCCATGCGGTAAGTGGGGACCGAGGCGAGTTTCGGGAGATTCTCGTGTCACAAAAGAAGTTGAATTAGAACGGGATATGACATAATAATAAAAAAGATAATAACCGGACTTGTGTATTTTGATCATGTTATGTGTTATGTTGATGTATGTGCGTTTGTGCCTTTCACCTTGATTCTAATGCTTCGAATATTAGCTAACGGTTTTATACCGATTGTTGTAGATTGCCTTGCAGGTTAGGAATGCAGCCAAGAGATCCGGAAGAGTGGGCAGCCGGGGTTCCGTACATTTTAGGAGTGGGTTTTGGTTAGAGTCGACTTGTATATTATTCATGTATATTGTATATCGCGTGGTGGCATTTGGCCCTTGGTGTTGCATATCGGCTGAAGTCTTTTGTTGTTTCTTTCGGGTTCCTTTCATTGCATAAAAATGTATTTCGGTTTTGGCCTTTATTTGTGCCTTGTTGCAAGATCCGGTGAAATTGTTGTCAAGCTAAGAGTCGGGACCCATTGTGAGGTCCCAACCCGTAGCGCCCCAAGTCCCGCGGATTCGGGGTGTTACATGGAACTTCTCCAGCCTTGCTGAATAATTGGTTCTCTAAAGCTTTTTGTGCTTTATCAACCGAGGGAATGTAATTCTCCAATCCTTGTAACTTTCCAAATATCATTTCCAACATAGGATCGGGCTTATCCTTTTCCGGTTTGCTTGAACTATTTGACGTTTGCCCCTCACTTTTCAAAGGGGTAGACGAAGAAGAAGAAGAAGAAGAAGAAGAAGAAGAAGAAGAAGGTGTTAGTGAATTTTCAGCATGTGAATAAGGATTACCGGAATTTTGTTGGGTGGATCTCCAATTGTTGTTGGCGTTCCTGTTGTTGTTGTTGTTCCAATTATTATTCCGGTAATTGTTCCTATTCCCTTGATTATTGTTCTTCCTTCCTAAGTAGCCAACATCCTGCTCTTTTGTCTTTTGAAGGCTGGATTTTATGACTTCCCTCAGCTCCTTGATTTCATTGTTGACGGAGAAAATTTGAGCTTGGGTTGCTGAATTTAATTTCGCTCCCGACTCTCCGGAGTTTCGATTCCCATCATCAGCTTTTCTATGGGAATACTTCTCAATCACTTTAGCTTGCTTCTCAATGAAGCCCCAAGCATCATCCTCTCTCATATCCATGAAAGTTCCACATGAAAGGGATTGAAGATTGAATTGTGTTGTTGCATCTAGTCCTTTGTAGTAGATCTCCAATAATTCCAGCTTTGAGATGCCATGGTGTGGGCAATCCAATAGGAGATCTTGAAACCTTTCCCAAGATTAAACAAGTTTTCGTTATGTTTCATAGAAAATGCATTTATCTTGCCTCTCAATTCCGCAGTTTTAGATGGCGGAAAGAACTTGGTGAGAAACTCCGATGTTAAAGTCTCCCATGTGCTGAGTTTTCCAGGTGGAAGCGCTTGATACCAAGTCAATGCATTGTCCTTCAAAGAAAGAAGAACGGTTTCAGCTTGTAGCTATTATTGATGGTCCTTCGAGGCTTCATAAGAATCTCATAGTTTATCAAATGTTGGTGCGGAGATTCAGCTTCCGTTCCGCCAAACTGATTTTGACGGAGCATAGTGATGAATTGTGGGCGAAGTCCAAAGTCATGATCATCTTGCTCTCCAAGATTCACACCTAAACGGCGTGGTTACTGAATTGGGTCCATTCGTTGCCCAAGAGTTCATGGTTCAGCCACAAAATTAGCGTCTCTCTCGTCTCTAGCATGAGTGCGAGGATCTACATAAGCCCGATAATTAATTGGTGGTATTTCCTCTAGCTCCAGCATATCATCATCATCGGATGATTCAGGTTTAGATGCTTTAGCTTTCTTTTTCTTGGTGTTGTTTCTCTCCAGATTCATATCCAAAATCATCGCTCTAAGCTTATCTATTTGAAACTTATTTCGCTTTTTTTCTTCCATACGAGCCTTGTCACTTAATTTGAGTTGAGCTTGAGTTTCTTCCAACTCCTCTTGGAAGTTCCTCTCATTATTTTCATCCATCTTTTTCTCCCTTAAGTTTCTCTTCAAAGTTTTCTCTAATTCGGGATCAAAAGGAACGAGGTCTTTGATGGATCTAGACCTTCGCATATACCTAAGGAAATTTCTGCAAAAATCTCTCAAGTAGATAGATCAAATCACAAGAGTAAAAGCTCCCTAGCCTGACAACCGAAAACCGAATTTGACCTAGACCAAATCCCCGGCAACGGCGCCAAAAACTTGTTCGCTCGAAAGTGTGGGTGCAAATAAACTATAAATTATAAAACTGAAATCAAAACAAGCGAACCCACAGTGTACGGATCGGCGTAGTAAAGCAAGAATTTCAGAGTATCGATTTCAGGGATTTGGGGGAACAAATTCAGTTTATAAAGATTGTCTAGAAAATAAAAGCTTTTGTAAGATTAATTGGGAAAACAACGATTCTAAAGATTCAGGTATCCAATTGTGACAAATGATTCAAGATATTCTAAAGATATTAAGATAGAGTCGGGATTGCAAAGGTATATCTAAGGTAAGGTAATGTACGGTGAAGTTCCAAACCCATATATCTCACCCAAAGGCTCGCTCTATAAAGTTAGTTGAGGCTGCATTATTAAAAAGATCGAAGGATAAGAATTACTCTCAAATACCTGTTACGCTCAGGATGTGTGTGATACGCAATAGGTTTTAAATTTATACTCGTTATATTTCTCCTAACTCCTAGAGAACCCGCAGTGTACGGGACGTTTGTAGTAGGGATAGTATTCCGAGGTCGAACACAAAGACTAAGGTGAGATTAATTCGATTTGTGATTAAGTTTAGTGAAGATCTAGTTAAGAAAAGAGAAAGGAATAAAGAAATGAAAATCTAAATGTTTTTGGTGGGTTTTTAGGTGATCAATCAAGGATCACAATTCATGCAAAATGAACAATCAACTATGCTAACAAATCAACGAAAACAAACAAGCTAAACACGAGAGGTAAATCAAAGAGAGAAAAGCGGATTCTAGGGGTTGGAAATTCCGGTTATGGCCTAGGACTCAAGCTATCTAATCATTCCTTGGATTAACTATGATATGTTGGGAGTGAGTGTTTCTAGATTGGGATCAATCACCGGGTAGGTCTCATAGTCCACTAGTCCGTCCCTAAGGTCTCATCACCGG
Organism: Fagopyrum esculentum; assembly: GCA_033239045.1. Classification (NCBI taxonomy): domain Eukaryota; kingdom Viridiplantae; phylum Streptophyta; class Magnoliopsida; order Caryophyllales; family Polygonaceae; genus Fagopyrum; species Fagopyrum esculentum. The sequence goes on along the minus strand of BSUD01000001.1, from coordinate 24,388,608 downwards.
GTAAGTCTCTAAGAACCTAAGGGATGGAATTCTACACAAACCGGATTGTCACCTAGGGATCTAACCTATTCTCCCCGGGTAAGTCTCGAAAGGGTTAGTCCTAAACAACTATCCTAGCACACTTAGTCCAATGGCGGCTTATGAGGCTCACCACTACCTAGGGTTTGTCATCCTAGGATAGATTTAACTCAACAAACTCTAGGATTTCAACATCCTAACAATCTAAAACTAGATCCATCGAACCAGGGAGAATCACGGGCTGTTCTACCAAGTCCACGGCCGTGGACTGGCAAGAACAAACTGTGGACCCTAACAGAGGTTTCGTTCAAGTGAGTGACTCATCCAAGGGCAAATCTAAGTCCATCCTATTATAGTCCTAGCCACAACCATCCTTTCCTTACCCTAGAATCGCATCTATTTAGCCTACAACATTCATCATAACAATCGAAATCATCAAACATAAAATCATGGCTTCCATTTGCAAGACAATGAAGAGAAAGAGATGCAAAAGTGAAGCAAATAAAACCAAGATGAAAATGAGATTAGAATGACTCACAACCCTTCCAAAAGAAGGTTTAAATGGTTCATACAACTCTAGAAATCGATTCCGAAATTCTTCACTACAAAAGCTATCAAATTCTATCAATGGTGTGTTCTTCTTCTCTTCTCCAATGGAGCTCTTCTCCTCCAATGGTAGCTCTCCTCCTTGAGAGAATCTTCTTGTTGAGAGAGTATTTGATTGGATGATAGAGGATAATGGATGGCTGCTCCAAGATGCCTTCTCTCAGCAATGCAGGACCACTTTTATACTACCACCTTGCTATAGTTGGCCAAGAGATCGTGGCACAGCTGTCACAACCGTCTAGCAAAAACCACGGTTGGTTCCACGGCCGTGGAAGTGCCAGTGAACCGTGGTTTGGTGCTTCAGCGTCGCCTTGGTTCAATAAGCTATGATTTGGTGCATGGCTTGGGTTGACAAGGTTCCATGAGTCCTCCTTAGCCTCTAGCTTGCATCCTAATGAGTCCGAGGGTGTGTCATCTTGATGAACGATCCCCAAACGTATCGGTTAAGCTCCTAAATCTCCCAAAATACCTACAAAGCAATGCAAGAGTCCGTGTAGACATCTATCTCGACAAAGTACGTGAATTGAGTGCAAATGTCGTGAACTAGTGCTAAACCATGCATGAATGAATGAGGAATCTATCTAAATAAGTGTCTAATCCTAAGTCATAAATCGTGTTATCAAAAATACCCCATACTTAAGGTTTGCTCGTCCCCGAGCAAATTCTCAACTATAGACTAAGAGATGACATGATTTATGCATGCAGAAAAATGGCAAAATCTTTTTGGAGTTGTGCTTCTAACATTGGATCACCTTCATAGTCATGTTTCATGGCAATGGATAAGCAATCATGCATCAAACAAGTGAAAGCATGGAAAGACAATTGTACTTAACTCGAAAGCATGCATGAAATGTAAAAATGAAGAAGTCAAGATGATCAAGAGCATATCCAATCTAGATTACTAAGTCTTACAAACATGCAAATAGGTCATAAGGTCTTGTGAAATAAAAGGCTAAGAAACGTTGTGATTAGGTGGGGATTTTTCTAGGCTATGTGATGCTAATCCGGGAATGGAACTAACTCCACAATTTTGTCCTCGATCAACTTCCCTTAAGTATATATTTTCTCCATCTTTTCTTTCTTTTCTTTTTCTTTCACTTATTTTTGAGACAATGGCATTGGTGTACAAAAGCCGAAACCTTGGTGATTAGCCATCCTCGGGCTTTTTCTATTTTTCGAGGTGCATCCACACCGGGCACACATACCCAAGCTCGTTAGGACTATCGGTTTATTTGACTTTGGCAAGACACCGACACCCGATTATGTGAAGTGTGCCGAGCTACTTGTCATTTAAACCAATGTCCCCAAACCTATATTTTGTCTACACTTTCACAACAAATTCAGCATTTTATTCATGACATTCTTTCATCAATATCTTCACCCCACACTTGCTTTTCACACACATCAACCCACTAACATGCTCCTATTCCCGGATGGGTCAAAAGAGGTCAAATTATATCAATTGAGGTGCTTCAAATATCATGATCAAGATGAGAAGTAGAGAAAGATGAATTGCCTCATTCATTCCTAGATGATGTGCAAGAACTAGCACGTAATTTCGACTTTCAATACTCAATCCAATCAAGGCAAACATCATGATCACAATCCATTCATGGGAATCAAGAAAAGTGCTTCAAGTCCACATATGCATTCATCAATTTAACACATAAGGCCATTCATAGCCAATCCACAAGACAAGATTCATCATTAGGGTCATATCCAAGCCTAGAAAGCACAAAATTTTTTAAATTTTCTGAATTTTTTTATGGGATTTTCGAAATGAGTATATACAATGCAAGACATGTGAAAATTTTAAACTATCCTAGATGCTCATCATGCAAAGGATCATGCAAACCCCACCCCATACTTGGAAACACATTGTTCCCAATGTGTAAATGAAGTAAAGAAGAGTGAAAGAAGGTTCTCACAATGTAAAAATGGTTTGCTATGGTATTTGGGATTTCTCAAGTGGAATTGATGGTGAATGATCCTATCAACAATGGTAAAGAGCTCCAAGTGTTCATCAAAGCGCCGGGACCCGCGCTAGGCACCGCTAGCCATCCAAGTTCCGCGTCCGCTCCACCCATAATTGATGAGGGGTTCATCATCATCATTCACATGCCATGCAAGACTTCCAATGCTACCCAGACTCTAGCACACACACAAAACACACCAAACACACACAAAAACAGAAAAATCAAAAACAAAAACAAAACGAAAAAGGGAAAACGTTACCAATGGGTTGCCTCCCATCAAGCGCTTCTTTAAGGTCATTAGCTTGACCAAACTTGGGGGCGTCTCATTCTAGGTGAAGTGGGGCAATCATATCCACCGGAGATCCTGGGATATACTTCTTCAAACGGTGCCCATTCACCTTAAAATCTCCACAATGCTCCCCTCCTATCTCAATAGCTCCATGGGGGAAGATCTTCTTCACCACATATGGCCCGGTCCATCTTGATTTTAGCTTTCCGGGGAAGAGCCGCAGCCTCGAGTTGAAGAGAAGGACAAGGTCGCCTTCACTCAACTCCTTCGGGATGAGGCGCTTGTCATGCCACCGTTTGGTCCTCTCCTTGTAGATCCGGGCATTCTCATAGGCATCCAACCGGATCTCCTCAAGAGCGTTTATATCAAGCAACCTCTTCTCTCCGGCCTCCTTGAGGTCGAAATTTAGCCACTTAATGGCCCAATAAGCTCTATGCTCCATTTCTACCGGAAGGTGGCAAGACTTGCCATAGACTAACTTGTAAGGAGTGGTGCCAATTGGTGTCTTGAAAGCGGTTCTATATGCCCACAAGGCATCATTGAGCTTCATAGCCCAATCCTTTCTCGTCCGAGAGACCGTCTTCTCAAGGATTCCCTTTATCTCCCGGTTGGAGATCTCCACTTGGCCTCTAGTTTGGGGATGGTAAGGTGTTGCCACCTTATGAGTCACCCCATACTTAGCCAAAAGTGCCCCAAAGTTCCTATTAGTGAAGTGCTTCCCTCCATCACTTATGATCACCCTTGGTGTTCCAAACCTAGGGAAGATCACTCGGTTGAAGAACCGCACCACCACCTTGGCATCATTTGTAGGAGAGGCAATTGCCTCCACCCATCTCGAAACATAATCAACCGCCAATAGGATGTAGAGGTTGCCACATGAAGAAGGGAATAGTCCCATGAAGTCCACACCCCACACATCAAATATTTCCACTTCTTGTATGTTGTTCAAGGGCATCTCATTCCTCCTTGAGATGTTGCCCGTCCTTTGGCAAGCATCACAAGCTACCACAAAGCTTTGCACATCCTTGAACAAACTTGGCCAAAAGAAGCCCGATTGCAACACCTTTGCACATGTCTTGTGTGAGCTAGCATGCCCTCCACATGGCAAGGAATGACAATGGCGGATCACACTCTCCACCTCATCTTCCGGTATGCACCTTCTAAACATTCCATCCGGCCCTCTCTTGAACAAAAGTGGTTCACTCCAATAGTAGTGCCTCACATCTTTGAAGAACTTCTTTCTTTGGGCATATGTCAATCCGGGAGGCACTTCCTCACACACAAGATAGTTCACAATGTCGGCATACCATGACTCACTTCCTCTAGACACTTGGAACAAGTACTCCTCCACCATTTGCAATTGCTCATCCCGGAATGAGTCATCAATCGGGATGTCATCTCTATCAAGCTCCAATGGTGGGAGTCTACTAAGGTGATCCGCCATAGAGTTCTCGGACCCCTTCTTGTCCCGGATTTCCAAATCAAACTCTTGAAGAAGAAGGATCCACCGAATCAACCTAGGCTTTGCATCCTTCTTGGTAAGTAGATAACGGATCACCGCATGATCCGTATACACAATGACCTTCGCTCCAACAAGATATGAGCGGAACTTCTCAAATGCATACACAACCGCTAGCAACTCCTTCTCGGTGGTAGCATAATTGAGTTGGGCATCATCTAGCGTCTTGCTAGCATAATAAATGGCATGCGTGCGCCCATCTTTCCTTTGCCCCAAAATAGCCCCAACGGCTACATCACTTGCATCGCACATGATCTCAAACGGTAAACTCCAATCCGGAGGTTGCATGATAGGTGCGGAGATCAAGGTGTTCTTCAACCTACAAAAAGCCTCAAGGCAATCCTTGGAGAAAACAAACTCAACATCTTTCATTAGTAGGTTAGTAAGAGGCTTAGAAATTTTAGAGAAGTCTTGAATAAACCTCCGGTAAAAACCGGCATGCCCTAAGAAACTCCTTACCCCTTTCACCGAAGTAGGTGGTGGCAACTTCTCTATCGTTTCAATCTTGGCCCTATCAACCTCAATGCCACAGTTGGACACCAAGTGTCCCAACACAATATTTTCACTTACCATGAAGTGGCATTTTTCCCAATTCAAGACAAGATTTTTCTCCTCACATCTTTTTAATACTAATGACAAGTTAGCCAAGCAATTATCAAAGGAAGAACCATAAACAGAAAAGTCATCCATAAACACTTCCATGATATTCTCAATGTATTCAGAAAATATAGCCATCATGCACCTTTGGAAGGTGGCGGGTGCATTACACAACCTAAATGGCATTCTCCTATATGCAAAAGTTCCCCATGGACATGTAAATGTGGTTTTCTCTTGGTCATCGGGGTGGATAGGGATTTGGAAGAATCCACTATAGCCATCTAACTAGCAAAAGTGAGAGTGTTGAGCTAACCTTTCTAGCATTTGGTCAATAAAGGGAAGAGGGAAGTGATCTTTCCTAGAGGCCATGTTCAATTTCCTATAGTCAATGCACATCCTCCATCCCGTAACCGTCCTAGTTGGGATTAGTTCATTGTTCTCATTAGTCACTACAGTCATCCCACCCTTCTTAGGTACTACATGAACGGGACTAACACACTTACTATCCGAGATAGGGTAGATAATCCCCGCATCTAGCAACTTAATGATCTCTTTCTTGACTACCTCTTTCATTATAGGATTCAATCTTCTTTGATGTTCAATAGAGGGTTTATGGTTATCTTCCATCAATATCTTATGCATGCACAAAGAAGGTTTTATGCCAACTAAATCATCAATGGTATAGCCAATGACTTTTCTATGCAATCTTAGCTCATGCAACAACTTAGCAAGTTCATCATCATTCAAGCATGCATTTACAATCATCGAATATGTAGAGTTATCACCAAGGAAAGCATACTTTAAATGAGAGGGGAGGGGTTTGAGTTCAAGTTTAGGAGGACCTTTATCGAGCGGAGACGATCCAAATAACGTTGGTTGAGAAGAATCCAAAGCAAATGAAGACCCTCCAAGGCTCCTTGAAGCTTGATCATCGATGAGGGCTGCCTCTGGGGGAACCACGGTTGGATCCACGGGTTCTTGGCACATCCACGGCCGTGGAAGTTGCCAAGCTTGCTCGTTTGAGCTTTCCAGAGAGTTCTACAGCTGTGGAACACCTTTCACGACCGTGGTTCCTACAGGAACTCAGCTCACCTTCGTGGTCTTCAATTTCAGCTCTTGTCTCCTTTTCTAGTGCTTCTAAGGTCTTGATTTCTTCATTGCAAGCCTCCTCATCACCTTCCTCCATCAAACTTAAGGTAAGAACCTTCTCCAAGGGGTCCTTGATCAAGATCGAGCTCACAACTTCTCTAGACCCCTCTTGCTCGACTATGTTGAATACATCTTCATCAAGGGTTGGCCCTTTCATCATTGTGGAAAACTTGAACTTGATGTTCTCTTCTCCAATGTTGAAGGAGAGAGTCCCATTCTTGCAATCCACTAGGCATCCGAAAGTGGCTAGGAAAGGTCTTCCTAAGATGATGGGAACCGGATAGTCCGCCGGGATGTCCAAGACAACAAAATCAATCGGCACATAGAACTTCCCTAGTTGCACCGGAATGTCTTCTAAGATCCCAACCGGGTGAGTGATAGAACGGTCCGCCATGTAGAGGGTCATCTTGACCGGTTTTGGCTCTCCTAGCCCAACCTTGTTACATAGTGCAAGCGGTATGATGCTTACACTCGCCCCAAGATCACAAAGGGCTTCATACTTCACTTCTCCCACTCCAATTGGGACACAAAAGGAACCCGTATCTCTTAGTTTAGGAGGCATCTCCTCCTTCATTGTTTGGATCAATTCCGAGGACCTCTTTGTCATTCTTATCTCCCCATACTCCTCCAACTTCCTTTTGTTGGAGAGTATTTCCTTCAAGAACTTGCCATATGCCGGCATTTCTAAAATAGCATCCATGAACGGAATATTAATATGCAATTTAGACATAAGTTCAAGGAATTTACCAAAGTGATTATCCAAGCGAGCTCTTGCTCGTGATTGAGGGAACGGTAGTGGTGGCTTGTATGGAGGCGGTGCCACATATGTTGGCTCAACTTCCTTGCTCTTGCCTCCATCTTCTTGCGATATCTCTTCTTCTACCACTACTTGCTTTCCCTTAGCATTTTCCTTGCGCAAAGGATCCTTCATACTCAACCCACTCCTCGTTGTAATGGCCAACACTTGGCCTCTTGGGTTGTCTTCGGTTCTTCCGGGAAGCTTTCCCGGATCTCTATGGGCTTCACCCGCCTTTTGGAACACTTGTGCTTCCAACACCTTTTGAGCCTTAGAAATGGAAGTCACCGTGCTCTCAAGACCGCTCAACCTTCCAAGCAATTGCTCAAACATCATTTCGGTTCTATCCTTTGGAGGTTGAGTAAATCCGGGTGGAGGTTCTTGTGAATCTTTTGGTGGTGGAGCTGCGCTTGTGGAAGCGGGAGGGTTCAAGGCTCCATCCGGGTTAGAGTAAGAAAACCCGGGATGATTGTGGTTAGGCCGGTAATTGTTGAATTGCCGGTTGTTGTTGACGTTCCTTGGGCCTTGATAGTTGTTGTAGTTGCCCCTTCCCATGTAGTTCACATCTTCCTCCTTGGAAGACAAATTAGCTTGCACTTGCACTTGAGGAGTTGCTTGGTTCTTCAAAGTTGTAGCACACAATTCTCTCAAAGACTTTAGCTTGTTGTTGATGGCGTCAAGCTTGAAATTGCTCATGGTGACTTCACTCACCTCATATGCTCCCGCCTTTCTCCCTTCACTTTTTCTATGGGAGTACTTCTCAATCACTAGAGCTTGTTTCTCTACAAACTCCCAAGCTTCATCCACATGCTTTTCCATGAAAGTCCCACCGGAAAGAGATTGGAGCTTGAATTGGCTATCTTCATCAAGTCCCTTGAAGTAGATCTTCAATAGCTCAATTTTAGGTATACCATGGTGTGGACAATCTAGGAGAAGGTCTTTGAACCTCTCCCAAGACTTGAACAAGCTCTCTCTATCCTTCATCACGAAGGCATTGATCTTCCCTCTTAACTCGGTAGTCTTGGAAGGTGGGAAGAACTTAGTCAAAAACTCGGTTGTCATCTCCTCCCAAGTACCAACTCGCCGTTGTGGAATAGATTGATACCAAGCTAGGGCCTTGTCCTTAAGAGAGAAGGAGAAAGCCCTAAGCTTATGGTTGTTGCTCTCCAATCTAGGCGGTCTAAGAGTCTCCATCAAGATCTCATAATTCATCAAGTGTTGATGAGGAGACTCTCCTTCCATCCCTCCCAATTGATTATGCCGGATCATTTGTAGAACTTGAGGGCGGAGCTCGTAATCATGGGCTGCGGGATCTCCTAAGTTCACACCCGGATGGTGTGCTCTTTGTGCCGGATCCATACGTTGCCCTAACGTTTGTGGCTCTTCCATAGCAATGGGCACAACCCGAATATTAACCGCTGGTTGCGGTTATGGTGGAGGTGGAGGTTGTTGACGATTAAGCTCTCTTTGCACAAGAGCTTGCCTAATCTCTTCAATCTCCCTCCTAGTTGCCTCTTGCCTCTCATTGGCAGGTCTCCTTTCATTCTCCAAGGCTTCATCCCTTATCCTAATTTGCTCTAAAGCCTCATCCAACTCAGCTTGGAGATCTTTTCCTGCCATCTCTTTTCCCTTTTTAATGCTCTTGGATCTAGATCTAAGGGTTTTCTCCGGTTCGGGATCGAATGGAGCTAAATCCTTGCCACGAGATCTTCGCATACACCTAAAGAGTGAGAGATGTCCCGAAAAGCAAAGACACAAACCAAAAAGAGATCAAAAGCAACAAGAAAGACCTACACTATAAACAATCACAAAAAGACTCAATCTAGACCTAGTCCCCGGCAACGGCGCCAAAAACTTGTTACGCTCAGGATGTGTGTGATACGCAATAGATTTTAAATTTATACTCGTTATATTTCTCCTAACTCCTAGCGAACCCGCAGTGTACGGGACGTTTGTAGTAGGGATAGTATTCCGAGGTCGAACACAAAGACTAAGGTGAGATTAATTCGATTTGTGATTAAGTTTCGTGAAGATCTAGTTAAGAAAAGAGAAAGGAATAAAGAAATGAAAATATAAATGTTTTTGGTGGGTTTTTAGGTGATCAATCAAGGATCACAATTCATGCAAAATGAACAATCAACTATGCTAACAAATCAACAAAAACAAACAAGCTAAACACGAGAGGTAAATCAAAGAGAGAAAAGCGGATTCTAGGGGTTGGAAATTCCGGTTATGGCCTAGGACTCAAGCTATCTAATCATTCCTTGGATTAACTATGATATGTTGGGAGTGAGTGTTTCTAGATTAGGATCAATCACCGGGTAGGTCTCATGGTCCACTAGTCCGTCCCTAAGGTCTCATCACCGGGTAAGTCTCTAAGAACCTAAGGGATAAAATTCTACACAAACCGGATTGTCACCTAGGGATCTAACCTATTCTCCCCGGGTAAGTCTCGAAAGGGTTAGTCCTAAACAACTATCCTAGCACACTTAGTCCAATGGCGGCTTATGAGGCTCACCATTACCTAGGGTTTGTCATCTTTGAAATTTAAGAGTAAGAATCACCGGGTAGGTCTCTTCTAACACTTAGATGCTAACACTAGGTCACCCTAGGGTAGATTTAACTCAACAAACTCTAGGATTTCAACATCCTAACAATCTAAAACTAGATCCATCGAACCAGGGAGAATCACGGGCTGTTCTACCAAGTCCACGGCCGTGGACTGGCAAGAACAAACCGTGGACCCTAACAGAGGTTTCGTTCAAGTGAGTGACTCATCCAAGGGCAAATCTAAGTCCATCCTATCATAGTCCTAGCCACAACCATCCTTTCCTTTCCCTAAAATCGCATCTATTTAGCCTACAACATTCATCATAACAATCGAAATCATCAAACATAAAATCATGGCTTCCATTTGCAAGACAATGAAGAGAAAGAGATGCAAAAGTGAAGCAAATAAAACCAAGCTGAAAATGAGATTAGAATGACTCACAACCCTTCCAAAAGAAGGTTTAAATGGTTCATACAACTCTAGAAATCGATTCCGAAATTCTTCACTACAAAAGCTATCAAATTCTATCAATGGTGTGTTCTTCTTCTCTTCTCCAATGGAGCTCTTCTCCTCCAATGGTAGCTCTCCTCCTTGAGAGAATCTTCTTGTTGAGAGAGTATTTGATTGGATGATAGAGGATAATGGATGGCTGCTCCAAGATGCCTTCTCTCAGCAATGCAGGACCATTTTTATACTACCACCTTGCTATAGTTGGCCAAGAGATCGTGGCACAACTGTCACAACCGTCTGGCAAAAACCACGGTTGGTTCCACGGCCGTGGAAGTGCCAGTGAACCGTGGTTTGGTGCTTCAACGTCGCCTTGGTTCAATAAGCTATGATTTGGTGCATGGCTTGTGTTGACAAGGTTCCATGAGTCCTCCTTAGCCTCTAGCTTGCATCCTAATGAGTCCGAGGGTGTGTCATCTTGATGAACGATCCCCAAACGTATCGGTTAAGCTCCTAAATTTCCCAAAATACCTACAAAGCAATGCAAGAGTCCGTGTAGACGTCTATCTCGACAAAGTACGTGAATTGAGTGCAAACGTCGTGAACTAGTGCTAAACCATGCATGAATGAATGATGAATCTATCTAAATAAGTGTCTAATCCTAAGTCATAAATCGTGTTATCAATACCCATGCCCAAAACCAAGGGAATCAAAGATAAGCCAAAACGGTTAAGGTTGTGACACTCGAAACCGAAGTAGAGGGTGTTGAGTCTCAGTACTACCTAGAAAAGGTATACCAAGGCTAGGTTGAAGGAAATATTTTACTTTGGATCAAAGAAAAAGCAAAGTACGTACAATAGAGGAAACCACGGCTGGAACTTGAGGAACCACGGCTGTGGAACTCAAGAACAAGCCGTGGAAAAGGTCGACGACGAAGTTTCTCGCAACTCTCAGGGTCCAATCTGTTTTGGTTCAATCTATCATCATCTATGCCACAACTATCAACCCTTCACCTTAGAATTGCTAAAGGGTTTTAGCCAACAATCATCATTGTAAAATCAACAATCAAATAAGAAAGGAATAAAAGATGGAACTTTGAAACCTTAATGAAAAACACCGAAATCAATCTAAATAAAACCAATAATCTGTCAATATGTTCAATGAATAGGGAATAGAATAAGAATCTCTCACAAATTTCAAGAAAAAAAGAAGAATGGGATGTCAATCCGTCTTCTATCGAAACCCTAAGATCTTTCTCCAAGTACGCAATCTCAAAATGCGTCCTTCTCCCAATCTTCCCTGTACGTAGTATGATCTTCCTAAGCAATGCCCTCAAAAAGCGCTAGATGCAAGCCGTCCATTTTCCTCCTTTCTTCGGCCTTCTTATAGGAAAAAATAGGGTTACGAAAGCCCAATAACCGTTGCTGGCGTGGCAAATATGACACGTGGCGACCGTTATAGAAATTACGGCCTAGTGCAAACTTCCACGGCCATGGTACTAGCCGTGGAACCATTTTGTTGCTCTCGACCTTGTTTTCCACGACCTCAATATATAAACCACGGTCGTGGTTCCCCATGTTTGGTCGTGGAAACTCAAATTCCTTTGTAAAAGTCTTTGTTTAGTAAAACCCTCTAATCATGCTCCTTCCTTAACTCCTCCAATGCATCTCCTTGATGCCTAGCTTGATCAAACAATCCTGCTCACTCCAAATATGCTTCAATCCAAGCCTTTATTCACCTAAAACCACAACAAAGCTTGTGTAGATCTCTATATCGACAAAATAGGTAATAGTGCTCATAAATGCTTCAAACTCATATCCATGTACACAAAAGAAGGGGAAAAACAACCAAAACAAATGCCTAAAATATGATCATATTTCATGCTATCACAACAATAAATAAAGGCCGACAAATGGCCATTTGTTGTCTTCTCGTCATCGGTATTTTCGATCTCCCTTCTCTCCTTACTCTCAAATTTCCATTCCTACTTCATCCACTCACTTCAAGGTATGATTAGTTGATTTAATCATTGTTCCTAACTTGATTCTTGCATGATTTATCCATAGAATTGAAGACTTGTTGCTTTTCCCACCCAAAAATTCCAAAAAAAAGCCTAGAAATTGTGTTTTTCTTTTGTGGACTGTTTTAGTTCAAATTGGTTGATGCTTATAATTGATATGATGATTATTGACTATGATGAATGTATATGATCAATGTTTGGATTTGATTTCATCATTTTCCATGCTCGTATATTTTGCTCGTTTTGATCCCTAGGAATGCTTGTTGTGGAATTATTTTTGTTTGGAGCGTTTGCTTTGATCCATTTTGTTAGGGATATGTTGATATATGTTGAACGATGTCTTTTGATTTCATGCTATGTACATTCATGCATTTTGGTTGATTTTGTCATTTTTGAGTGTTTTGGGCATTTTTACGGAAACTATTGGGAATTTATGAGTTGATTGAGTTTTGTTGATGAATCGTTGCACATCATTGGTTATACCTACTATTATTCCATATTCACATGTGTTTTTTTAAGTACTATGGCTTCTTCATCAAACCGCCAAAAGTAACTTGCTCTTAGACCTCACTCAGGAGAGCCTGCTCCTCATGTTGCACCCATCATTGTTCCTCCTTCCATCCCAACCATCCATGGCCCCACCTATATTGCGTTGGCCGCCCTCGAATTTCAAGCAACCAGATGCCTTGACTGAATCTTATATATGAGTTGAGGATGGATGGTGATTTCAAGTTTATTGTTGAGCGTGCCCACTTAGACCGCTTGGTCAGGATGCAATTCCTTTCTTATCCCAAGATGACACTTGAGATGATCTCCACCTTCTCCACAAACATTCATGAGTTTTGAGAGGTAGATCTTGCATCTTTCCAAATATAGGGGACTTGGCATAAACTTTCATTGCGTAGGTCGACGCCCTTTTTGGTTTCCTTGTAGGTGGTGTGAGATATGAAAGAGCTCTCTAGCATTATTCCACCACCTTTTGGTAGGCCATTTCTAGTCCATGAGAGATTTGGTGGCCTTCAAACACGAAGGATTCACGGATTTTGCACCCAACGATCACCATCTTTCACCGTTATTTATCTGAGTGCCTCCTACCGAGGTATGACTCTTCTGGGGATGTCACGAGTGATGAGTTGTATATGTTGTGGTTGTTGTTGATGCAGAAAGGCCCCAACATGAGTGTCTTCTTCACCCGCTATCTACAGAAGGTTGGCACACTTATATGCAGCGTTGTTATCACTTTCATTGCATGTCGGCTGAGACACGACAAGTCTAGACTTGCTCTCATTAGAGACCAACCATTGTACATCTTTGTTTCCAATGTGCGATGCATGAGTCTCTTTAAGAGATCCACCCGAGGCTTGATATCGGTGGTCTGTACCTATCACATGTTGCATGACCCTTCCTTAACCAGCCAAGACCCAGTGAACTAGGGTGAGCCTTTTCTTAGACATATCAGTAGGCTCAAGTCCGGAGGAGTATACGGATCAAGAAATAGTGCAGTAGGGTCAGCAAAGATGAAGAAAAGTGCAAGTTGGTGGATGATTGAAGGATTTCGAGTATTGATCACGCTTGATGTCCCAAATAATGTATGTCATGTCGACCTACTTTTTGGCCTACCAACATTATATTTTTCATCTCATATCCTTGTTAAACCATATTAAAAGACCTCATGATTTATAACTTGTATTTTTAGTTTCATTTGACCGGTGTTGGAGATTATTAGCGCCTTGACAAGCCTATGGTAAGATCTTTGCATGATTGTTGAGTTTAAGTGATTATTGTTATATGCATAAACACATCATGTGTGATTGAGTGAAACATATTATCCTTTGAGCAGTTTGGAGATTTATAATTCATCTTTTATCCTTAAACAATGATTGATGCTATGATGAAATGATTTATAAAGTTACTCTTCTTCTCAACTGAGGCCTGCCTTTAATTGCATAGTATTTTGTATGTGATTATCTTACTCGAGGATGAGAAAAATTTTAATATGGATTATCTTTGATAAGTAATGTAACAACTCGAATCCGCGGGATATCGGAATGCTACGGGCGAGACCTCACAAAGGGCCCCGACCCTTAGCCTGACAACAATTTCACCGGACCTTTCCAACAAGGAAGAAATATAGGCCAAAACCAAAAACAAGTTTAATGCAATGCTAAGAATCCCGAATACAACAAGAAAGGAAAGACATCAACCGCCTATACAACAACGCCAAGAATACACAATATACAATAATAATACATGGACTCGATTCCCCAAACTCGACCTATGATGTACGGAACCACGGCTGCCCACTCCTCCGGATCACTAGGCCACACCTAACCTGCACGTCAACTACAACAATCGGTATAAAACCGTTAGCACACATTCTAGGCATTATAAGAATAATATGGTACAAACACTGATAACATGAATTATAGTCTATATTTTGGGACCTGTTTAGACGTTTTATCTTCAATAATCTGCATGTTTGAATGTATATTATGTGATTATATCACCATTTCATCTACCTTTGCGGGAATCGAGGTCTACACCAAGTTTCGTTGTAATCGTAGGTAAAATGGCACGTTTTGCATCAAAATGGAGCTAAGGAGTCATTGGAGCTACATTCAGGAGCTTAAGGAAGAATCCAGGAAGCATGGAAATGGATTAGAGATTCACTTTAGACCAGATTTGAGAGATTTCACATTCAGTTTAGAGCCATCTCGGTCAGCTACAGTGCCATCTCGACCAAGGTGATCTAGAGGAGCGTCCCGACCGAGGCGAGCACCTTGGACGCGGCGAGATATATTTTATTCTTGGCTGAAATCTTATATTTTTGGAAGGAGAGATCTTATATTTTTAGGCTGGATTTCTGGAAGGAAGATCATATATTTTAGGGATTTATTTATGAGAGATAGATATATTTTATTAGGAAAATATCTTTTCAAGATATTTTATCTTTGGAGGGTAGTTTTCCTATATAAAGGGCTGGATTTTCCACAAATCAGCACCGGCGCATTACCGGAAATCCCGCTATTATTATAGTGGTTGAAGGAAGGAAGAATGAAGGAAGGAAGTTGATAGCTTTTATAGCTTTTGTGAAGGGTTTTGTAAGATTTTCTTAGATTCCCTTCTTGTTGATTGTCTTATTGGATTGTGATCCAAGGAACGCTTGTTTGTTTGATAATTGATTCAGTTATTAAAGCCTTTTTCTCAAGGTTTTTGTGTTCAATTATTCACTTTCTTCCCTTATATTTGATTATTGTTTTCATGATGATGAGTGGCTAATTTCTTTGTGTGATTCTAGGGTGATTGGCTGAAGGTTATGGGAAAAACAATGATAGAATAATCTTAAATTCCAGTAGGACCCTGAAAGCTCGAGTCTTTATCCTTAACCCTAGAACATCTCGCTCTTCCGATGAACATCTCGGCCGGGGTGGAATTCGTCTGACCGAGGTGGCTTATCTGATCCGTAACTGAGAGTTAAGTGTTAGAGTTTGCCAAATCCTATTCTTATTACACCTTTCCTAGTTCAATGCAAGCCTAGGATGAGACTTACCGGGTAATTCCTTTATTTGTTTACCCAAGATCATAAGTGTAGGTAATAAAGGTTTATCCTTTATTGGGGTTTGAGTGTGCTTTCATTCCATCTTTGTGAGTTAGCTTGAGACTTACCCAGTAAAGGTTGATTCTATTCTCTTAGTTGGTGTGTCGGTTTGAGATTATAATTCCTTTACTTAGTACCTTGAGACTTACCCAGTGATAGGTTCTTTGGCTTGGGATTGTGAGTAGTGAGACTTACCCGGTGATCTATTCCACTTTAGTAACACCTTCCCTTTGCAAAATCTCAGCTTTGTCCGCTTATCTTTAGATCTTGAGTTGGAACCACAACTAGATGTTTTAATCCCTAGAATTGCATATTCCTTTAATTGACTTTTTATCATCTTTGATTGCTTTGATCGCTTTTGTGGTTAGTAATTACATAGACTACCTATACTTGCTTAGGTTTCACCTAAGTCCCTGAGATCGACACCCCGGAAGACTTGCTTTTTATTACGATTGACCCGTACACTGCGGGTTCGCATCCTTGTTTTAAGCATACATCTTGGGTTAGAAATTTAAAGCTTGTACACACCGTTTGGAGCAAACAAGTTTTTGGCGTCGTTGCGGGGGACTTGGTCTAGACCGAGCCGGTTGCGGTCGTCTTTCGGGGCGCTTGCCCCTGTTTCTACTAACCACTCTACTTGAGTGACTTTCGCAGGTTCTTTTTCTTAGGTTTATGCGAAGAACCCGCGCTGGGAAGGAAATCGTTCCTTACGATCCCAAACCAGAAAAGACATACAAAAGACGCTTGAAAGAAGCCAAGATTGCTAATCAAGAGAATCGCGATCTTGAGGCCGAATTAAAGGAGGCATTGGAACAACTACGCCTCAGTAAAGAAGAATTACGACTGGAAAAGGAAGAAACTCGCGCAAGGACGGAAGCGATCGAAGCAGATATGGCGACTTTATGGGACCAATATCTACCTCGACCAGCTCTAGTTCCTCGACCGAGGCAGGATCCAGTACCTGCTGCCCCGGCCGAGATACTTCCACCTCGGATGCCAGCCCGAGATGATCTTTTTGCAGGTATTCCACATACCCTAGGGCAGAGGATGGACCCCAACCAGCAACTGAGGCGTCCAGGAGTCAACTGTTAGCATGAAATATTGTGATACTTTAGGCACGTTTTCTAAGTGTATTTGATTCATATTGATAGTCTTTGATTAAGCATTGTTACATTAGTGAGCTAGTTTGCCTATATTGTCAATATGGATGTCTACACTAGCTTTATGCTGATTATAGGTGATTGAGAGTCATTTCCGAACGGAATCAAGCAAAGATGAGTTGATTGGGTATGCCCATGGATTGAGGACATTCTTAGGAGCAAAAAGGAGTTCAACTTGAGGAGTGCACGAGGCTAGGGAAGAATCACGTTCTTACCCTAAACCACGCTCTAAAATACGGCCGTACTACAAACCATGTTTAGTTCCACGGCCGTGGAACCTTGCAAGAGAGGCGTGATGCATTCCAGTAACTATTACGGTCGTGGAATCCATGGTTCAAACCGTGACACTTTCCACGCTCTAAATTACGGTCGTGGAACCTTCCACGACCGTGATCTTGGCGATCTTTTTGGCCACACTTTGAAGCCACGATCTTTTGAAGATTGGGCCGGGCCGATATTTTATCTTGCCCTATAAAAAGACGGACGAAGGGAGATTCCGTCACCTCGGCTTGGACGCGTTTACATCGCCGCTACTCGCTTTGGATCGACGCTTACCCTCATTTAGACGCATTTACATCTCGTTGGAGATCGACGTTCGTGCTTGGATTTGCCCTAATCTCGCACTTTTGGTGGAGATTGCTGAAGATCAAAGATTCGGAAGGCTATTTGCAAGGAGATTACTCTTCTTGTTTAGGTTCGATTTAGAAGACGGATTGACATCCCGTTCTTCCTTCTTTCCTAAGATTGTGTTTGTTTGCTCTTTTCCGAATCTTGTGACGATATTTGCTCTTGATCGTGACTTTGAGATTGGTTTGGAGTTTATTGAAGGTTTTCGGAAGTTTTCATCTTTCAATCTTTTAATTCTTGAAATTGATATCAATATGACTGTTATTGGCTAAAAACCCTTAACAATTCTAAGGTGAAGAGTTGATAGTTGTGGCTAAGATGATGATAGATCGATCGTAAATAGATTAGACCCTGAGAGTTTGAAAGAATCGTCGACGAACCCTAAATTACGGTTTGTTCTTGAGTTCCACGACCGTGGAATCTCAAGATCCACTCGTAATTTCCCTTAAGTTTACGAACCTGCTTTTATTTTAATCCAAAGTTAAAGATTTGCTTTAACTTAGTTTAGGCTTGCCTTTTCTAGGTGGTAGTGAAGCCTCAACAACCTCTACCTCGATTATAAGTGTTACAACCTCAATCGGTTAAGTTAGTCTTGATCCTTGGAGTACAAGTTTGGGTATTTGACATTAATTCTCGCCTTTAGAACCTTTCTATATTGAAGCCTCAACAACTTGTATAGAGAGTGTCTTGTAGGTGAGTCATATAAGGTTTTTGGAACTTCACCGTACGATTACCTTACATTAGCATACCTTTGCATATCTCAACTCTGTCTTATATCAATAGTAAATCTTGAATCGATTGCCACTGCTGGATACTTGGATCTTTAGGATTGTTGTTTTCCCAATATTTGCAAAACTCTCATATTTACTCGCTTGATAATCTGCAATTGAATTTGTTCCCACCCAAATCCCTGTGTTCGATACTCTGGAATTCTTGCTTAACTATATCGATCCGTACACTGCGGGTTCGCTTGCTTGATTCTAGTTTTATAATTGAAACTTATTTGCACGCACGTTTAGGGGCGAACAAGTTTTTGGCGCCGTTGCCGGGGAATTTGGTTTCGGCCGAATTCGGTAGCCGGTTGTCAACCTTGGGAGCTTGCTCTCGTTATTTGATATCTTTTTGAGTGCATGCGCAGGTCTAGGAACACCGAAGATCTCTTACCTCTTGATCAAGAGCTAGAGAAAACTTTAAGGCAAAAGCGCAAGGAAAATAAGATGGCTGAAGAACACGAACGTGATCTTCAAGCGGAGTTAGCGGAGAAGGAAGCTCAACTCCAATGGAATGAGAACATTCGCCGGGATGAGATGGATCGTCATCAATCCCAAGTTAACAATCTACAGGATATGATTTTCCAAATGAGGATAGAACTAAGTGACCTCAAGAATAAGGGAAGCAAGAAATCCTCAAGGAGGGGATCAAGATCTAGAAGAAGAAGTCACTCATCCGCTGATGATAGTGATTCTTCCATGCCACCGCTAGAGGAGATTGATCCCACGATCAATGTGAATCCTTTCCATCCACGGGGAGGTGCTAATCGCCGCATTCCGCCTAGGAATGTGAGGATCGAACGTGTAGATGATGAGCCAAGAACTCTTGGCCAGCGGATGGATCCAACACAACAACCACGCCGCTTGGGCGTGAATTTCGATGCTGAAGATGTGCAAGGGTTTAGCTTCAACCCTCAAGTTATTACTCTTGTTCGCCAAAACCAATTTGGCGGGACAAGTGCTGAATCTCCACACCAACACTTGCAAAACTTTGAGTGTATGATGGAGACAATGAGACCGAAGAGCGCTATTACCAACAACTATAAGCTCAAGCCTTTCTTCTTCTCCTTGAAGGGGAAAGCGTTGTCTTGGTACCAAGCTCTTCCTAGGGGGAAACTAGACACGTGGGAAGACCTTTCCGCGGAGTTCCTCACCAAATTCTTCCCGCCATCCAAAACGGCGGAACTTAGAGGTAAGATCAATGCATTTTCCATGAGGACTAACGAAAGTTTGTTTCAATCATGGGAAAGATTTCAGGACTTGTTATTGGATTGCCCTCATCATGGCATATCCAAGCTTGCATTGCTGGAGATTTACTACAAGGGGCTGGATGCGGGAACGCAATTCAACCTCCTGTTACGCTAGGAAATAGCACAAAAAGCTTTACATTTATAACTCGAACTAAATCCTAAACTACCTAGCGAAACCCGCAGTGTACGGGTCGTTTTGTAGAAAGGGAAGTATTCCGAGGTCGAACACAAGGACGGAGGTGAAACTAAGTTATTCAATGATCGAAGATAGTGTGAATCTAGACTAAGATAAGATGAGGAATAAAGAAAATGGAAAACACAATGTTTTTGGAGGTTTTTGGGTGATCAAACAAAGATCACAAGTATATGAGCACAATCAAGCAACACAAACACACACTAACACAAAAGATAGGAGAATGGAAGTAACAAAGCGGATTCTAGAGTTTGGAAATCCGGTTATGGCATAGACTCAAGCTATCTATTCAATTTCTCGGATTAACTATGATATTTCGGGATTTAGCGTTTCTAGATTGGGATCAATTACCGGGTAGGTCTCATGGTCCACTAGTCCATTCCTAAGGTCTCATCACCGGGTAAGTCTCTAAGAACCTAAGGATATGAATTCTACACAAACCGGATTGTTACCTAGGGGTCTAACCTATCCTTACCGGGTAAGTCTCGGAAAGGGAAGTCCTAATCAACTATCCTAGCACACTTAGTCCAATGGCGGCTTGTGAGGCTCACCACTACCTAGGGTTTGTCATCTTAGGTATCTAAGATCGGAAATCATCGGGTAGATCTCTTCCCTCACTTAGGTTGATAGCATTAGGTGATCCTAAGCTAAATTAAGCTCAACAAACACTAGGATTTCAACAACTCAAGTCATCCAAGGGTAAAAATCTAGGTTCATCCTATCATGCTTCTAGCCATAGCCCTTCTTTCCTTACTCTAGAATCGCAACCCATCTAGCCAACAACATTCATTTCAAGATCAATCTTCACAAATAAATCATGCTTGCAAGTCATGGTCAAATGATGAAGAACAATCCAAAGAAAAGACATTAAAAGCATAGAATAGAAATTACCAAATTCTTACAAGGCTCCAAGAGCTAATCCAACTTGACAACAATGAAGCTTCACTCGAATCCAATCTAATCTCACTCTAAAACGAGAATCTACACTAATCTCTTCCAAGAACACCCCTAATGGGTGCTTGGAAGAGAGGCAACAATGGAGAAGTGTTTTGGGGAAGAAAGGTAGGTCAAAAGAGAGGAGAAGGATCCCCAATTACAGCCTGCAAAATCCTTTAAATACCCACTAAGATGCAAGAGCAATGGAAGAGATCGTGGCCAGCTGTCAATGTGGTCCTGGCAAGAACCACGGTTAGAACCACGGCCGTGGAAAGGGCCTAGACCGTGGTTTGTTCCAGAGGCTTCTTCTAGGCTCGTTAAACCATGATTTGGTGCATGGCTTGTGTTGGCAAGGTTCCATGAGTCCTCCTTAGCCCTTAGCTTGCATTCCAATGAGTCCGGAAGTGTGTCATCTCGAGGAATGATCCTCGGATGTATCGATTAGGCTCTTAAATCTCCCAAAATACCTACAAAGCAAGCAAAAGTCCGAGTAGACGTCTATCTCGACAAAATACGTGATTTGAGTGCAAACGCGGTGAACTAATGCTAAACCATGCATGAATGAGTGGAAAATCTATCTAAATAAGTGTCTAAATCTAAGTCATAAATCGTGTTATCAAAATACCCCATACTTAAGGTTTGCTCGTCCCCGAGCAAATTCTCAACTATAGACTACAAGATAACATGATTTATGTATGCAGAAAAATTGCAAAATCTTTTTGGAGTTGTGCTTCTAATATTGGATCACCTTCATAGTCATGTTTCATGGCAATGGACAAGCAATTATGTATCAAATAAATGAAAGCATGGAAAGACAATTACACTTAACTTGATAGCATGCAATGAAATGTAAAGATGAAGAAGTCAAGATGATCATGAGTATATCCAATCTAAATCACTTAGTCTTACACACATGCAAGTAGGTCAAAAGGACTTGTAAAATAGAAGGCCAAGAAACGTTGTGATTAGGTGGGAATTTTCTAGGCCATGTGATGCTAATCCGGGAAAGGAACTAAACAACCACAACTTCACATTTCTTATCAACTTCCCTCAAGTGTATATTTTTCTTCATTTTCTTTTCTTTCTTTTCTTTTATTTTTGAGACAAAGGCATTGGTGTACAAAAGCCGAAACCTTGGTGATTAGCCATCCTCGGGCTTTTCTATTTTTCGAGGTGCATCCACACCGGGCACACATACCAAAGCTCGTTAGGACTATCGGTTTATTTGACTTTGGCAAGGCACCAACACCCGATCATGTGAAGTGTGCCGAGTTACTTGTCATTTAAACCGATGTCCCCAAACCTACATTTTTGGCTACACTTTCACAACAATTTCAGCACTTCATTCATGATTTTCCTTTCATCAACAACTTCACCCCACACTTGCTTTTCACACACATCAACACACTAACATGCTCCTATTCCCGGATGGGTCAAAAGAGGTCAAATTTATCTCAATTGAGGTGCTCAAGCAACATGATCAAGATGAGAAGTAGAGGAAGATGAATTGCCTTAATCACTCCTAATTGATGTGCAAGAACTAGCATGAAATTTCGACTTTCAATCCTCAATTAAATCAAGGTAAGCATCATAATCACAAGTCATTCATGGAATTCAAGATAAGTATTTCAAGTCCACATATGCATCATCAATTAAACACACAAGGCCATCCATAGCCAATCCACAAGACAAGGTTCATCATTAGGGTCATATCCAAGCCTAGAAAGCACAAAAATTTTTAAATTTTTTTGGAATTTTCGAAATATGTATGTACAATGCAAGATAAAATAAAACATGTGACTAAAAAGAAACTACTCTAGATGCTAGTCATGCAAAAGATCATGCAAACCCCACCCCATACTTAGAAACACATTGTCCCCAATGTGGTATTCAAGTAAAGAGAGTGAAAGAAGGTTCTCACAATGTAAAATGGTTTGCTTCGGTATTTGGGATGAACTCGTGTGGAGTGGTGGTGATGGATGATCGATCAAGCATGGTAGAGAGCTCTTCATAATCATTCCGGCGTCGAGACCCGCGCCAAGGTATATGTGAGATGGGAGCTCTTCCATCTAACAAGACACCTCAAGCCGTCCAAGCCTCACGTTCGCTCCACCCATGTTTGAAAACGGAATCATCGTCATCAACTCGCCTTGCAAGGCTTCCTCGTTACCTAAAATCTACCACAAACACAAAACACAAAAACACACAAAAGCAAAAACAAAGGCAAAAGAGAAAAAGGAAAGAGTTGTACCAATGGGTTGTCTCCCATTAAGCGCTTCTTTTAGGTCATTAGCTTGACTAAACTCCGTGGATATGTCAATCCACCTCGAATACCATGGTTTGCTTGAGGAGTCCAAGCAACCATCTCTTTCCGGAATCCATGATGACAAGCAAAGGCCACTTGATGCCCAAATAAACTTTAAGTTCTCTCTTCACCGGTGAGTAGTAGACTCCTTCATCACCGCTTCCTTGATGATAGTATGGAGTTGTAACCATAGATGCCACCCCATACTTAGACAATTTATACTCCGCGGTCACACCGGTGAAACGCTTGTCATCCTCATCCTCTATGATCCGAAGAAAGCCGATTCTTGGAAAGAATCCTTCATTGAAGTACTTCATAGCCATCATGGATCCATCATGCTTGTCTCCATCATTCAATAATGGAGAATCCTTAGGGAAGGGGCTCCAATCTTCGTGTGTACTCCGAGCAAGCAAGAAAGGGTCGGAGGGAGCTGAAAGTGGCTTAGGATCGCCTAGGAAAGCAGCTTCCACGGGCGTGGTTTGTACTCCACGGCCGTAGTTCTCTCTGTTAGCTTCCACAGCCGTGATTTGTACTCCACGGGCGTGGTTCTCTTTGTTGGCTTCATTCCTCATGTGCTCTTCGAGTGTGGTTCCGGGATTGATGGTAAGGATGTCCGGGGATGAGAGTTCTTCATTGCACTCCTCCAAAGGTGAAGGAGGTGGAGGTGAACCTTGGAGAATGGTAGGATCTCCTAGCATAAGAGCATTCCTAATCTCCTCAATCTCCCTCCTCATTCGTTCCTCTCATGAGCAAGCTGCATATTAATATACCATTTATTGATGCTATTGTAGGTATGCCGGCTGCATATTAATATACCATTTATTGATGCTATTGTAGGTATGCCGGCTTATGGCAAGTTCTTGAAGGAGCTCCTCTCCAACAAGAGGAAGCTAGAAGACTTCGGTGAGGTCAAGATGAGTTCGGATTCTTCGGATCTCATCAAGACCATGAAGGAGAAAATGCCCCCAAAGCTGAAGGATCCGGGGTCATTTTGCATTCCCATTGGAGTGGGAGATGTCACATATGACTCTTTATGTGACTTAGGAGCAAGTGTGAGCATCATACCACTTGCATTGTGCAGGAAAATCGGTTTAGGCGATCCTAAACCGGTGAAGATGACGTTATACATGGCGGATCGATCCATCACTCGCCCCGTCGGTATTGTAGAAGACGTCCCGGTCAAGCTAGGTAAATTCTTTGTCCCCATTGATTTTGTCGTGCTTGATATTCCTGCAGATAGTCCGGTCCCGATCATACTCGGAAGACCGTTTCTTGCAACTTCCGGCTGCATAGTTGATTGCAAGAATGGGAGACTCGCTTTTGATATAGGAGAAGAGAAAGTAGAGTTCGTTCTTTCCACTCTAGTGAAGGAGCCAATCTTTGATGAGGATATATTCGATATCCAAGATGAAGAAGGGTTATCTAGGGAGGAGGTAAGTGCGATTCTCTTTAACGATCCTTTACAAAAAGTTATCACTATGAGTCTAACCAATGTAGGGGAAGAAGAAGAGTGCAATGAGGCAATTGAAGCCTTAGAAGCACAAGAGGAGATGCATGAAGTGGAGTTTGAGAAACTCCACGATGAGGCTGAAAACGTGAGAATCCACGGCCATACACTGTATTCCACGGCCGTGGATTTCACAACCAAAACCGTGTCCCACTCCAGGGAGTTATACGGTCGTGGAGAAGATGGCCATACCGTATTTCCCTTCCACGCCCTAAACCACGGCCGTGGAGAACATAATGCACCCGTAATTTTGGCCGTGGAAAGGGGTGATCGAGACACTTCTTCAACTTCTTCTGATTCTTCTCCAACACACTCAATACCCTTAGAGACTTCTAAGGCGACATCGGATGCTCCTCAAGGATCGTTGGAAGCTCCGAAAGCGATTGAACTAAAACCACTTCCTACTCATCTAAGGTACGCTTTTCTAGGACCTAATTCTACCTTTCCGGTTATCATTAGTTCCGAACTAAGCATAGATGAACATAATCAACTCATGATTGTCCTTAGGAAACATAGGAAAGCTTTAGGCTATACTATTGAGGACTTAGTAGGAATTAAACCCTCCCTATGCAGGCATAAGATACTCATGGAGGAAGATTTTAGAACTTCAAGACAACCTCAAAGGCGGTTGAATCCGACCATGAAGGAGGTTGTCAAGAAGGAAATTCTTAAGCTTCTTGATTCAGGTATCATCTACCCTATTTCCGATAGTAAGTGGGTGAGTCCAGTTCAAGTAGTTCCGAAGAAGGGAGGAATGACGGTCATCACCAACAAGAACAACGAACTCATTCCTACCCGAACCGTGACGGGATGGCGGATGTGTATAGACTACCGCAAGCTCAACAATGCAACGCGGAAGGATCATTTCCCATTGCCGTTCATTGATCAAATGCTTGAAAAGTTAGCACAACATTCACATTTTTGCTACCTTGACGGCTATAGTGGTTTCTTTCAGATTCCGATACACCCAGGATGATCAGGAGAAGACCACATTCACGTGCCCGTGGGGTACGTTTGCTTATAGGAGAATGCCGTTCGGGCTTTGCAACGCCCCAGCCACCTTCCAACGGTGCATGATGGCCATCTTCTCCGAATACATAGAGGAAATCATGGAAGTCTTCATGGACGACTTCTCCGTATACGGTTCCTCTTTTAACGATTGCCTTTCTAACCTTTCTCTTGTTTTGCAAAGATGTGAAGACACTAACCTAGTTCTTAATTGGGAAAAGTGTCAATTTATGGTTAAGGAAGGAATTGTATTAGGTCACTTACTCTCTAGTAGAGGGATAGAAGTAGATAAAGGCTAAGATAGAGACCATAGAGAAACTTCCTCCCCCAACTTCGGTGAAAGGGATAAGAAGTTTCCTAGGACATGCTGGATTCTATAGACGTTTCATTAAGGACTTTTCTAAGATATCAAAACCGCTCACTAATCTATTGATGAAGGATGCAGTTTTTGAGTTTTCGCAGGAATGCTTGGATGCGTTTAACACTATTCGGCAAGCTCTAATTTCAGCACCCATTATCCAACCTCCGGATTGGACTCTTCCCTTTGAGGTTATGTGCGATGCTAGTGACGTAGCAATTGGAGCTGTTCTTGGACAACGAAAGGAAGGGCGAACCCATGCCATATACTATGCTAGCAAGACGCTAGATGAAGCGCAGCTCAACTACGCCACTACCGAAAAAGAGTTTTTAGCTATTGTCTATGTGTTAGCATGAAATATTGTGATATTTTAGGCACGTTTTCTAAACGTATTTGATTCATATTGATAGTCTTTGATTGAACTTTGCTGCATATGTGAGCTAGTATTACCTATATTGTCAATATGGATGTCTACACTAGTTCTATGTTGATTATAGGTGATTTGGAGCTATTTCCGAACGGAATCGAGCAAAAGAGGAGTTGATTGAGTGAGTCCATAGATTGAGGACATTCTTAAGAAGCAAATTGAAGTTTAGCTTGAGGAATGCACGAGGCTAGGGAAGAATCACGTTCTTGCCCTAAACCACGCTCTAAAATACGGCCGTATTACAAACCACGTTCAGTTCCACGGCCGTGGAACCTTGTGTAGAAAAGTGTGATGCACTCCAGTAACTATTACGGTCGTGGAATATATGCTGCAAACCGTGACACTTTCCACACCTAGAATTACGGTCGTGGAAACTTCCACGACCGTGATCTTGGCGAATCTTTTTCGCCACACTTTGAAGCCACGATCTTTTGAAGATTGGGCCGGGCCGATATTTTATCTTGCCCTATAAAAAGACAAACGAAAAGAGATTTCGGCATGCTCGCTAAGACCGCATCTTCGCTTACGCCTGCTAATCATCGCTTACCCTAATTGAGAAGTATTTGGAGATCTTGTTGGAGATCAAAGTTCGTGCTTGGAATTGCCCTAATCTCGCACTTTTGGTGGAGATTGCTGTTGAGATCTCCGGATTGGCGGAAGATCGAAGCTTTTGGAAGATTTTGCAAGAAGATCTCTCTTCTTGTTTAGGTTTGATTTGGGAAACGGATTGACATCCCGTTTCCCCTTCTTTCCTAAGGTTGTGATTGCTTACTTTAGTTTGAATCCTTTGACAATACTCGTTTTTGATTGTGACTTTGAGATTGGTTTAAAGATTATTGAAAGTTCTTGAAAGTTTTCATCTTTTTATCTTTTAATTCTTGAATTGATATCAACATGACTGTTATTGGCTAAAAACTCTTAACAATTCTAAGGTGAAGGGTTGATAGTTGTGGCTTAGGTGATGATAGATCGATCGCAAACAGATTAGACCCTGAGAGTTAGAGAGAATCGTCGACGAACCCTAAATTACGGGCTGTTCTTGAGTTCCACGACCGTGGAATCTCAAGATCCAACCGTAATTTCCCTCAAGTTTACGAACCTGCTTTTACTTTAATTCAAAGTTAAAGATTTGCTTTGACTTAGTTTAGACTTGTCTTTTCTAGGTGGTAGTGAAGCCTCAACAACCTCTACCTCGATTGTGAGTGTCACAATCTCAATCGGTTAAGTTAGTCTTGATCCTTGGGTTATAAGTTTGGGTATTTGACACTAATTCTCATCTTTAGAATCTTTCTATAGTGAGCCTCAACAACCTGTATAGAGAGTGCCTTGTAGGTGAGTTACATAAGGTTTTTGGAACTTCACCGTACGATTACCTTACACTAGCATACCTTTGCATATCTCAACTCTGTCTTTATATCATTAGTATATCTTGAATCGATTGCCACAACTGGATACTTGGATCTTTAGGATTGTTGTTTTCCCAATATTTGCAAAACTCTCATATTTACTCGCTTGACAATCTACAATCGAATTCGTTCCCACCCAAATCCCTGTGTTCGATACTTTGGAATCCTTGCTTAGCTACGTCGATCCGTACACTGCGGGTTCGCTGCTTGATTCTAGTTTTATAAATTTAAAGCTTATTTGCATACACCTTTAGGGGCGAACAAGTTTTTGGCGCCGTTGCCGGGGATTTGGTTTCGGCCGAACCCGGTTGCCGGTTGTCAAGCTTGGGAGCTTGCTCTCGTTATTTGATATTACTTAGAGTGCATGCGCAGGTCTAGGAACACCGAAGATCTCTTACCTCTTGATCAAGAGCTAGAGAAAACACTGAGGCAAAAGCGCAAGGAAAAGAAGATGGCTGAAGAAAACGAACGTGATTTTCAGGCGGAGTTGGCGGAGAAAGAAGCTCAACTCCGATGGAATGAGAATCTTCGCCGGGATGAGATGGATCGTCATTAATCCCAAGTTAACAATCTACAGGATCAGATGTTCCAAATGAGATTAGAAATGAGCGACCTTAAGAATAAAGGAATCAAGAAATCCTCAAGAAGAGCATCAAGATCTAGAAGAAGGAGAAGTCATTCATCCGCTGATGATAGTGACTCTTCCATGCCACCGTTAGAGGAGATTGATCCTACGGTCAATGTGAATCCTTTCCATCCACAAGAGGCTGCTAATCGTCGTGCTCCACCTAGGAATGCGAGGATCGAACGTGTGGATAACGAGCCAAGAACTCTTGGCCAACGAATGGATCCAACACAACAACCACGCCGTTTGGGCGTGAACTTTGATGCTGAAGATGTACAAGGGTTTAGCTTCAACCCTCAAGTTATTACTCTTGTTCGCCAAAACCAGTTTGGCGGTACAAGCGCCGAATCTCCACACCAGCACTTGCAGAACTTTGAGTGTATGATGGAGACGATGAGACCAAAGAGCGCTACTACCAACAGCTACAAGCTTAAACCCTTCTTCTTCTCTTTGAAGGGGAAAGCGTTGTCATGGTATCAAGCTCTTCCCAGTGGGAAACTAGACACGTGGGAAGACCTTTCCGCGGAGTTTGTCACCAAATTCTTTCCGCCTTCCAAAACGGCGGAACTTAGAGGTAAGATTAATGCTTTTTCTATGAGACCTAACGAAAGTTTGTTTCAATCTTGGGAAAGGTTTCAGGATCTGCTCTTGGATTGCTCTCATCATGGCATATCCAAACTTGCCTTACTAGAGATCTACTACAAGGGGCTGGATGCGGGAACGCAATTCAACCTCCAATCCCTCTCATGTGGAACGTTCATGGACATGAGAGAAGATGACGTTTGGGACTTCATTGAGAAGCAAGCAAGAGTCATAGAGAAGTATTCCCACCGGAAAGTGGAGGGAAATCGTGTGGAGCAAGGAGCAAAGCTCACACATGAAGCTCAAAATCAGATTTTCTCCCTCAACAATGAGATCAAAGAGTTGAAGGAGGCTATCAAGACCAACTTCCCAAAGCAACAAGGGAAGGATGTTGGTTATTTGGGCAACAACAATGGCGGCAACAACAATAACCGGGGCAACAACCGGAATAACAACTGGAATGGAAACAACAACAACCGGAACAACGATTGGAACAACAATAGGGGTTCAAACAACAACAATTGGCGCCCCAATCAACAAAATTCCGGTAACTCTTATCCTTCCAATTCTAATTCACTAACTCCACCTTCCTGTTCCTCTACTCCTTTGAAAAGCCAGGGGCAATCATCTAATGGAGGAAACACTTCGGGGAAGGAGAAGCCCGATCCCATATTGGAAATGATTTTGGGAAAGCTTCAAGGGTTGGAGAACCGCCTCATCAAGGTTGATGATCAAGTTTCTAAGGTTGATAAAGCTCAAAAGGTTTTAGAAAACCAAATGTTCAACCACGCGGAGGAAGTTCCTAGAAATCAAGGGAAGCTTCCAGGAAAGACGGAGGACAACCCTAAGGGAAGGGTGATGGCGATAACAACTAGGAGCGGAGTGACTACCACCGATCCGCAACCTACGTTCGTTGAAGTCCCCGTAGAAAAGGACAAGGAAAAGGGGAAGGAGAAGGAAGACGTCTATGTTCCTCCTCCAGCTTACAAACCTCCCCTACCATTCCCTCAATCTAGAACGCGAGCGCGCCTAGACAAACAATTTGGTAAGTTTATAGAACTAATGAGTAAGCTGCATATTAATATACCGCTCATTGATGCTATTGTAGGTATGCCAGCTTATGGCAAGTTCTTGAAGGAGCTTCTCTCTAACAAGAGGAAGCTAGAAGATTTCGGAGAGGTCAAAATGAGTTCGGATTCTTCGGATCTCATCAAGACCATGAAGGAGAAAATGCCCCCAAAGTTGAAAGATCCGGGGTCATTTTGCATTCCCATTGGAGTGGGAGATGTCACATATGACGCTTTATGTGACTTAGGAGCAAGTGTGAGCATCATACCACTTGCGTTGTGTAGGAAGATCGGTTTAGGCGAACCTAAACCGGTGAAGATGACGTTATACATGGCGGATCGATCCATCACTCGCCCCGTCGGTATTGTAGAAGACGTCCCGGTCAAGCTAGGTAAATTCTTTGTCCCCATTGATTTTGTCGTGGTTGACATTCCTGCAGATAGTCCGGTCCCGATCATACTCGGAAGACCGTTTCTTGCAACTTCCGGCTGCATGGTCGATTGCAAGAATGGAAGACTCGCTTTTGATATTGGAGAAGAGAAAGTAGAGTTCGTTCTTTCCACTCTAGTGAAGGAACCAATCTTTGATGAGGATATTTACGATATCCAAGATGAAGAAGGTTTATCTAGGGAAGAGGTAAGTGCGATTCTCTTTAACGATCCTTTACAAAAAGTCATTACCATGAGTCTAACAGATGTAGGGGAAGAAGAAGAGTGCAAAGAGGAAATAGAAGCCTTAGAAGCACAAGGAGAGATGCACGAAGTGGAGTTTGAGAAAATCCACGATGAGGTTGAGAATGTTAGAATCCACGGTCATACCCTGTATTCCACGACCGTGGATTTCACAACCAAAATCGACCTCCATTCCAGGGGATTACACGGCCGTGGAACATATGGAGAGCCCGTAATTCTGACCGTGGAAGAGGGTGATCGGCATACTTCTTCAATTTTTTCTGATTCTTCTCCAACTCACTCAACACCCTTAGAAACTTCTAAGGAAACGTCGGATGCTCCTCAAGGATCATTGGAAGCTCCGAAAGTGATGGAACTCAAACCGCTTCCTACTCATCTAAGGTACGCTTTTCTTGGATCTAATTCTACCTTTCCGGTTATTGTTAGCTCCGAATTAAGCATAGATGAACATGAACAGCTCATGATTGTCCTTAAGAAACATAAGAAAGCCATAGGCTATACTATTGAGGACTTAGTAGGAATTAAGCCCTCCCTATGCATGCATAAGATACTAATGGAGGAGGACTTTAGAACTTCAAGACAACCTCAAAGGCGGTTGAATCCGACCATGAAGGAGGTTGTCAAGAAGGAAATTCTTAAACTTCTTGATGCAGGTATCATCTATCCTATCTCCGATAGCAAGTGGGTGAGTCCAGTTCAAGTAGTTCCGAAGAAGGGAGGAATGACGGTCATCACCAACAAGAACAACGAACTCATTCCTACCCGAACCGTGACTGGATGGCGAATGTGCATAGACTACCGCAAGCTCAACAACGCAACGCGGAAGGATCACTTTCCATTGCCATTCATCGATCAAATGCTTGAAAGGTTAGCACAACATTCACATTTTTGCTACCTTGACGGTTATAGTGGTTTCTTTCAGATTCCGATACATCCGGATGATCAAGAGAAGACCACATTCACGTGCCCTTGGGGTACGTTCGCCTATAGGAGAATGCCGTTCGGGCTTTGCAACACCCCAGCCACCTTTCAACGGTGCATGATGGCCATCTTCTCCGAATACGTAGAGGAAATCATGGAAGTCTTCATGGACGACTTCTCCGTATACGGTTCCTCTTTTAACGATTGCCTTTCTAACCTTTCTCTTGTTTTGCAAAGGTGTGAAGACACTTAGTCTCTAGCAGAGGGATAGAGGTAGACAAGGCTAAGATAGAGACCATAGAGAAACTTCCTCCCCCAATTTCGGTGAAAGGGATAAGAAGTTTCCTAGGACATGCTGAATTTTATAGACGTTTCATTAAGGACTTTTCTAAGATATCAAAACCTCTCACTAATCTATTGATGAAGGATGCGGTTTTTGAGTTTTCGCAGGAATGTTTGGATGCGTTTAACACCATTCGGCAAGCTCTAATTTCAGCACCTATTATCCAACCTCGGGATTGGACTCTCCCCTTCGAGATTATGTACGATGCTAGTGACTAGCTATTGGAGCTGTTCTTGGACAACGAAAGGAAGGGAGAACCCATGCCATATACTATGCTAGCAAGACGCTAGACGAAGCGCAACTCAACTACGCCACTACAGAGAAAGAGTTTTTAGCCATTGTCTACGCTATTGACAAGTTTCGCTCTTATCTTGTAGGTGCAAAGGTGATTGTCTACACGGATCATGCTGCGATCCGGTACCTCCTTGCGAAGAAAGACGCGAAGCCAAGGCTAATTAGATGGATTCTTCTCCTACAAGAATTCGATCTTGAGATCCGCGACAAGAAAGGTTTAGAAAATTCTGTTGCGGATCATTTGAGTCGTCTAATACATCTAGGGGACGACCATCTACCCATTGATGACTCCTTTCCGGACGAACACTTACACATCATAGAGGAGTGCATCAACGTGATCTCCAAAGGTAACGAACCATGGTTTGCTGATTTTGTTAACTATTTGGTTTGCCAGGAGATACCGCCCGGACTATCCTATGCACAAAGGAAGAAGTTCTTTAAGGACGTCCGGGAATACTATTGGAACGAGCCTCTTCTCTTTAAGAGAGGTCCGGATGGCATCATTCGGCGATGTGTGCCGGAAGATGAGATGCAAAGTGTCATCCGCCGTTGTCATTCACTACCTTGTGGAGGACACGCTAGTTCGAACAAGACTAGCGCAAAGGTATTGCAATCTGGATTCTATTGGCCTACTTTATTTAGAGATGTGCAATCCTTTGTTTCTTGCTAGATGCTTGTCAAAGAACAGGCAATATTTCTAGAAGGAATGAGATGCCCCTCAACAACATCCAAGAGGTGGGGATTTTCGACGTTTGGGGAGTTGATTTCATGGGACCATTCCCATCCTCTTGTGGAAACCAATACATACTATTGGCGGTAGATTACGTTTCTAGATGGGTGGAAGCGATTGCCTCTCCCACAAATGATGCCATGGTGGTGGTTAAGTTCTTTAACAAGACCATTTTTCCGCGATTCGGGACACCAAGGACGATCATTAGTGATGGAGGTTCTCACTTCATAGCCCGTCGCTTTGAAGCTCTTCTAGCTAAGTATGGGGTTACTCACAAGGTCGCCACCCCTTACCATCCACAAACAAGTGGACAAGTTGAGATCTCAAATAGGGAGATCAAAGGAATTCTAGAGAAGACGGTTTCAAGGACTAGGAAGGATTGGTCCTTGAAGCTAGATGATGCATTATGGGCGTACCGGACTGCGTACAAGACTCCCATAGGAACCACACCATACAACCTTGTGTATGGGAAGTCTTGTCACTTACCGGTGGAGCTGGAGCACAAAGCGTTTTGGGCTATCAAATGGCTGAATTTCGGCATGAAGGAAGCGGGAGAGAAGCGTCTCCTAGACATCAATAAGCTGGATGAACTCCGTTTGAACGCCAATGAAAACGCCAAGATCTACAAGGAAAGAGCAAAGCGTTGGCATGATAAGCATATCATTCCAAAGGACTTCAAAGAAGGAGATCAAGTTCTCCTCTTCAATTCAAGACTTCGCCTCTTTCCAGGTAAGCTTAAATCCCGTTGGACCGGACCCTTTCTAATTAAGCGTATTTTCCCCCATGGTGCAGTTGAAGTATGAGGTGAAGCGAGCGGAAGTTTTAAGGTGAACGGCCAACGACTCAAGAAGTATACGCCGGAACTCCAAGCTGAAGAGTTCGCGCCTACCGCACTGGAATAAGTGCGAGATTGGTCTAGCTACGGACCTTAAACAAAGCGCTTCTTGGGAGGCAACCCAAGGTATTGCATTTTCGTTTTTGTTTTCGATTCATAGATTAGTTTAGAATAGACGTTTTCGCTTTATTTTGCCTCGATTTCTTCCGGTATGTTCGTGTTTTTGGTTGTAGGATCGATGGAAAGGGAAAAAGGAAGAATAATGTCGAAGAAAAGTGACGAAATTTGGACTTTGGAGCTTTACAGGAGGTTCCACGGTCTAAATTACGGTCGTCATAGCTACAGTGCCCGTAATTTCCAAAAGCCTTTGAAAAATCACCAAAACCACGGTTCCGTACACTTCCACGGCCGTGGAACACCCCGACAGACCGTGATTTTCAAAAATTTTGCCTGCAACTATATAAGCCACATTTTTCACAAATTCATCCCAAAAATCCCCCTTTCCACGACCTAAGTGCCGAAACCCCACGACCCCTCTCAAATCTTCGTTTTCTAATCGTTTTCAACGATTCTTCTTCCCAAACTGCAGCAAATTCAACCACAAACAAGATCCAAGCGACAAACCGAGCGGAAATCCATCAACAAACGCGCATTTCGGATTTTTCAATCCGAAAAAGAGGTTTATTCTTTCTTCTCGATTCTCGCCAATTTGGGTCGTTTTTGCTGTAGATTTTTAGGAAGAACTGATAAAGACTGGAAGGAATTAGACTAGGACTGCTTGTTGTGGTGATTGCTTGTGAATTTGCTGAGATTTGTGAAATTCTGAGACGAACCACGGTCACTGGGTACATTACGGCCGTGGTTTTGGACGAACAGACCGTAATTTTTGTGCATAATGGATTTCGTAAGGAGAGTGTCGGGAAGGATAAAAGAGAAGAAGGATGAGCAGAATAAGAAAAGGAAAGGCAATCCCTCCACCTCCTCATCCTCTAGGGCACCACCACCCTCATCTCCTTCACCTCCATCCTCGCCTTCACCTCCATCCTCACCTCCTCACCCTAGAATCCCGACCATACATGAGAATCATCTCGCTGCTTTCGAGAAGATCACGAAGAGGCCGGTGATTGGCCCTAGATATTTGTTGTTGGAGGATCTATATCCTCTCAACATTGTTGATGACCTCACTTGGCTCTTAGATAGAGCCGGATTAGTCATCTTCTCGGCTATCCGAGAAGACGCTTATGAGGAGATCACCCGGGAGGTTGTGACGTCCTTCGAGCACAGCCACGTAGATAGGACCGTCTCTTTCCGTCTCATGGAAAGAGACTACCATTTGAGTATCGTTGAGTTTGGGACTATTTTTGGGTTTCATGAGACCTTTAATGGTCGATTTCCGAGTGGCGTTTCCGCCAAGGACTTTTGGAAGGAAATTGCGATGATTTACGCCGACGAGGACCGTTGGCAACCTGCCGATACCAAGGCTAAATTGATGTATCATTTAGCCTTGAAGATAGCTCACCGGGTTCTTTCGGAGTGTCTCTTTCCTAGGATGGAGACACCCCAAAAGATAAAGACGGATGAGCTATTCTTGCTCTATTGCATGCTTTATGGACGCCGTGCAGATTGTGCTACTCTCTTGGCTGTTACTATGAGCAAGCTCAAGAACAAGTCGAAGGGAAACATCGGATATGGTGGGATAGTTACCCACATTGCTAGGAGTTTTGGTGTGGATTTTTCAGCTTGCACCCGCATACCGGCCGTTCCTTTAGGGTTACATGCTTTCATGGTTAGGGGTCTCATTTTCCCCACACATAGAGGTCCGCCTTATGCGGGCATGCCTTGGGAGAGTAGGACAGGTAGGGTTATAGAGTGTCTACCGGAGTACACCATTGTGGCGGGACGCCACAATTGGAAGGAGACGTTTGCTGCGATGCATGCGAACAGGTTAGTAGCTCCCCCTTATGTCCCACCACCGGTTGTCGAGGAGGAGGATATGGGAGATCAGTTTGAGAGTGGAGGAGGAGCGGAGCAGGAGTTTGGCACGTTTCCGGACCAGCCGGAGGCGGCCCCAGATGTACCTAGACGCTCTCCACGTCCAGCTAGAGCATCAGGCTCGTCATCTCGCCGCGCTAGCGTGAGTGAGAGGCCCACGTGGATGACCACACCTCCCACATGGTATGGCGTTCCCCCTCCTTGGTCCACGGAGCAGCCAGCAGCACCACCACCAGCACCAGCACCATCCGACGCCCCAGCATGGTACGATCACGCCCCGGGATGGTACGAGCAGATGCCGGATTGGGCTACCGGACTTTCAGAGAGAGTTGGAGCATTGGAGATCCGAGCCGATGCTAGAGACGGACGCCTCGACGACCTCGACCACATGATGAGGGACGTCTACCGCCAGCAGTTTGGGCGGCCCTACGACTCCAACTTCTCTCCATTCCCACCTCCGCCGGCACCGCAGTGATATGATGCATGACCGTTCGTTTTAGACATTCCCGCCACCACTTTGTGAGTTTCTTTTTTCTTTTCTTTCTTTCTTTTGAACATTAGGGACAATGTTCGTCCTAAGTATGGGGTGAGATGTACTAAAAAGTTTGTAATAACTCTACTCTCTATGTTTGCTTTCATTCGAGACTATCGTTGCATGTTCATTATGTGTTGCACGTTTCATTTTCGCATTGCATGAAAAAGAACTTTAAAAACCCATAAAAATTGAAAAATTTTGAAAATTTTGTGCTTCTAATGAATTGAGATGATTTCCATGATAATCATTACTTGTGAATGGAGTTTGACAACAATTGCATGCTTAAAAGAATAGTGAATCGAAAAGAATTTGAATGAATGAATTTTACCTCTTTTGCAAGTTTTATAATGTGAAGATGTTACCTAAATCATGTTGAGAAATTGAAGTTGAAATCACGTTATAAGTTCCTATACTTCTTGTTAAAATGATTAAGGCAATTCGATACTTTCTTTCTTCTTTCTTTGATCATCTAGCTCCTCATTGAAATATTAGCCTCCTTTACCTATCCGGGAATTTGGAGAAGTGAATGAAAAAGGCATGTTTGATGTGGGAGGGCCATGAGAGCAATTATTTGCAATCAAATGAATAGAAAGAAATTGTAGGTTTGGGGAAGTCCATCATGACGATGAGTAACTCGGCACCATTCACATAGCCGGGTGTTTGTGTCTTGCCAAAGTCGAATTGAGCGATATTCCTAGCGGATTATGGTATGTGCACTAAGGGTTTGAGGCATCTCATGAAAATTGAGAAACGCCAATCTCCTAGGCTTCGGTTTTTGTGCACCTCTATCCATAACTCCAAAAGTAAAGTCGAAAAATGAAAGGAAGAGAGCGAAGCTCTAAGTGAAGTGTTGCGGAAACCGCAAAAGAAGAAGAAGGTAGTTGTCCACTTTCCCGGATTCAAGCACCACATTACCTAAAGGTTCCCTTCCCCTTCCACATTCTAGACCTTTTTCTTTGAAAGTCCTTAAGATCAAAAGAATGTTATATGACTTTGTGATCTAAATTGAAGTTTCTTATGATTGATTTTGATAATGTTTGAAGGTTAAGATGCTTGTTTAGAAGTTAAATTGATTCATGAGTTCTCTTTGCTTTTTACTCTTTGATTGAGTGTGTGAAAGTTTGATAAACGATTGAAGCAAGGTTTGAGAATGATCTATTCTTTAGAAGTCACATTCACCCAAAAGAAGGTACACATATTTCATCCTAACTCTTATCTAAAGCTTTTTGAAAGACCTTGCTTAGGGACAAGCAAGTGTTAAGTATGGGGTTATTTGTTAGCATGAAATATTGTGATATTTTAGGCACGTTTTCTAAACGTATTTGATTCATATTGATAGTCTTTGATTGAACTTTGCTGCATATGTGAGCTAGTATTACCTATATTGTCAATATGGATGTCTACACTAGTTGTATGTTGATTATAGGTGATTTGGAGCTATTTCCGAACGGAATCGAGCAAAAGAGGAGTTGATTGAGTGAGTCCATAGATTGAGGACATTCTTAGGAAGCAAATTGAAGTTTAGCTTGAGGAATGCACGAGGCTAGGGAAGAATCAAGTTCTTGCCCTAAACCACGCTCTAAAATACGGCCGTATTACAAACCACGTTCAGTTCCACGGCCGTGGAACCTTGTGTAGAAAAGTGTGATGCATTCCAGTAACTATTACGGTCGTGGAATATATGCTGCAAACCGTGACACTTTCCACACCTAGAATTACGGTCGTGGAAACTTCCACGACCGTGATCTTGGCGAATCTTTTTCGCCACACTTTGAAGCCACGATCTTTTGAAGATTGGGCCGGGCCGATATTTTATCTTGCCCTATAAAAAGACAAACGAAAAGAGATTTTGGCATGCTCGCTAAGACCGCATCTTCGCTTACGCCTGCTAATCATCGCTTACCCTAATTGAGAAGTATTTGGAGATCTTGTTGGAGATCAAAGTTCGTTCTTGGAATTGCCCTAATCTCGCACTTTTGGTGGAGATTGCTGTTGAGATCTCCGGATTGGCGGAAGATCGAAGTTTTTGGAAGATTTTGCAAGAAGATCTCTCTTCTTGTTTAGGTTTGATTTGGGAAACGGATTGACATCCCGTTTCCCCTTCTTTCCTAAGGTTGTGATTGCTTACTTTAGTTTGAATCCTTTGACAATACTCGTTTTTGATTGTGACTTTGAGATTGGTTTAAAGATTATTGAAAGTTCTTGAAAGTTTTCATCTTTTTATCTTTTAATTCTTGAATTGATATCAACATGAGTGTTATTGGCTAAAAACTCTTAACAATTCTAAGGTGAAGGGTTGATAGTTGTGGCTTAGATGATGATAGATCGATCGCAAACAGATTAGACCCTGGGAGTTAGAGAGAATCGTCGACGAACCCTAAATTACGGGTTGTTCT
The DNA here is from genome assembly GCA_033239045.1 of Fagopyrum esculentum. Classification (NCBI taxonomy): domain Eukaryota; kingdom Viridiplantae; phylum Streptophyta; class Magnoliopsida; order Caryophyllales; family Polygonaceae; genus Fagopyrum; species Fagopyrum esculentum. The sequence continues at coordinate 24,350,082 of BSUD01000001.1, read as the reverse complement.
TGAGTTCCACGACTGTGGAATCTCAAGATCCAACCGTAATTTCCCTCAAGTTTACGAACCTGCTTTTACTTTAATTCAAAGTTAAAGATTTGCTTTGACTTAGTTTAGACTTGTCTTTTCTAGGTGGTAGTGAAGCCTCAACAACCTCTACCTCGATTGTGAGTGTCACAATCTCAATCGGTTAAGTTAGTCTTGATCCTTGAGTTATAAGTTTGGGTATTTGACACTAATTCTCATCTTTAGAATCTTTCTATATTGAGCCTCAACAACCTGTATAGAGAGTGCCTTGTAGGTGAGTTACATAAGGTTTTTGGAACTTCACCGTACGATTACCTTACACTAGCATACCTTTGCATATCTCAACTCTGTCTTTATATCATTAGTATATCTTGAATCGATTGCCACAACTGGATAATTGGATCTTTAGGATTGTTGTTTTCCCAATATTTGCAAAACTCTCATATTTACTCGCTTGACAATCTACAATCGAATTCGTTCCCACCCAAATCCCTGTGTTCGATACTCTGGAATCCTTGCTTAGCTACGTCGATCCGTACACTACGGGTTCGCTGCTTGATTCTAGTTTTATAAATTTAAAGCTTATTTGCATACACCTTTAGGGGCGAACACTATGCTATTGACAAGTTTCGCTCTTATCTTGTAGGTGCAAAGGTGATTGTCTACACGGATCATGCTGCGATCCGGTACCTCCTTGCGAAGAAAGATGCGAAGCCAAGGCTAATTAGATGGATTCTTCTCCTACAAGAATTCGATCTTGAGATCCCCGACAAGAAAGGTTCAGAAAATTCTGTTGCGGATCATTTGAGTCGCCTAACACATCTAGAGGACGACCATTTGCCCATCGATGACTCCTTCCCGGACGAACACCTACACCTTATTGAAGAGTGCATCGATGTAATCTCCAAAGGTAACGAACCGTGGTTTGCTGATTTTGTTAACTATTTGGTTTGTCAGGAGATACCGCCCGGACTATCCTACGCACAAAGGAAGAAGTTCTTTAAGGACGTCCGGGAATACTATTGGAACGAGCCTCTCCTCTTTAAGAGAGGTCCGGATGGCATCATTCGGCGATGTGTGCCGGAAGATGAGATGCAAAGTGTCATCCGCCATTGTCATTCACTACCTTGTAGAGGACACGCTAGTTCGAACAAAACTAGCGCAAAGGTATTGCAATCTGGATTCTTTTGGCCTACTTTGTTTAGAGATGTGCAATCCTTTGTTTCTTGCTGCGATGCTTGTCAAAGAACAGGCAATATCTTTCGAAGGAATGAGATGCCCCTCAACAACATCCAAGAGGTGGAGATTTTCGACGTTTGGGGAGTTGATTTCATGGGACCATTCCCATCCTCTTGTGGAAACCAATACATACTATTGGCGGTGGATTATGTTTCTAGATGGGTGGAAGCAATTGCCTCTCCCACAAATGATGCTATGGTGGTGGTTAAGTTCTTTAACAAGACCATCTTCCCGCGATTTGGGACGCCAAGGACGATCATTAGTGATGGAGGTTCTCACTTCATTGTCCGGCGCTTTAAAGCTCTTCTAGCTAAGTATGGGTTACTCACAAGATTGCTACCCTTATCATCCACAAACAAGTGGACAAGTTGAGATCTCAAATAGGGAGATTAAAGGAATTCTAGAGAATACGGTTTCAAGGACTAGGAAGGATTGGTCCTTGAAGCTTGACGATGCATTGTGGGCATACCGGACTGCATACAAGACTCCCATAGGAACCACACCATACAACCTTGTGTATGGGAAGTCTTGTCACTTACCGGTAGAGTTGGAGCACAAAGCGTTTTAGGCTATCAAGTGGTTGAACTTCAGCATGAAAGAAGCGGGACAGAAGCGTCTCCTAGACATCAATGAGCTGGATGAACTCCGCTTGAACGCTTATGAAAACGCTAAGATCTATAAGGAGAGAGCAAAGCGTTGACATGATAAGCATATCATTCCAAAGGACTTCAAAGAAGGAGATCAAGTTCTCCTCTTCAATTCAAGGCTTCGTCTCTTTCCAGGTAAGCTTAAATCTCGTTGGACCGGACCTTTTCTAATTAAGCATATTTTCCCCCATGGTGCAGTTGAAGTATGGGGTGAAACGAGCGGAAGCTTTAAGGTGAACGGCCAACGACTCAAGAAGTATACGCCGGAACTCCAAACTGAAGAGTTCGCACCTACCGCACTTGAATAAGTGCGAGATTGGTCTAGCTACGGACCTTAAACAAAGCGCTTCTTGGGAGGCAACCCAAGGTAATGCTTTCTTGTTTTTGTTTTCGATTCATAGTTTAGCTTAGAATAGACGTTTTTGCTTTGTTTTTGCCTTCGATTCCTTCCGGTATGTTCGTGTTTTTGGATGTAGGAACGTTGGAAAAGGAAAAGGGGAGGATAATGTTGAAGAAAAGTGACGAAATCTGGACTTTGGAGCTTTACAGAGAGTTCCACGGCCTAAACCACGGTCGTGACAGCTACAGTACCCGTAATTTCCAAAAGCCTTTGAAAAATCACCAAAACCACGGTTCCGTACATTTCCACGGCCGTGGAACACCCCGACAGACCGTGATTTTCAAAAATTTTGCCTGTGACTATATAAACCACGTTCTTCACAAAAATCACCCCAAAACCCCTCTTCCACGACCTAATAACCGAAATCCACGACCCTCTCTCAAATCCTCGTTTCTTAATCGTTTTTAACGATTCTTCCTCCTAAACTGAAGCAAACTCGATCACCAACAAGATCCAAGCGACAAATCGAGCGGAAATTCACCAAGGAACGCGCAATTCGGATTTTTCAATCCGAAAAATAGGTTTTTCCTCTCTTCTTGATTCTTGTCGATTTGGTTCGTTTTTGTTAGAGATTTTAGGAAGAACTGATTGAGATTGGAAGAAATTAGATTAGGACTGCCTCTTTGTTGAGATTGAGTGCTGATTTGCTGAGATTTACGAACTTTTGAGACGAATCACGGTCTGTGGAGGAATTACGGCCGTGGTTTCTATAGAACAGCCTGTAATTTTGAACAGAATGGACTTTGTGAGGAGAGTTTTGAGGAGGATAAAAGAGAAGAAGAATGATCAGAATAAGAAGAGGAAGGGTAATCCCTCCTCCTCCTCATCCTCTAGGGCACCACCACCCTCTTCCCCTTCACCTCCATCCTCACCTTCACCTCCATCCTCACCTCCTCACCCTAGAGTCCCGACCATACATGAGGATCATCTCGATGCACTCGAGAGGATCAAGGAGAGGGTTGTGATTGGTCCTAGATACTTGTTGTTGGAGGATCTAACTCCTCTCAACATTGTGGATGATCTTACTTGGCTCTTGGATAGAGCCGGACTAGTTGTCTTCTCGGCTATCCGAGAAGACGCTTATGAGGAGATTACACGGGAGGTTGTGACATCTTTCGAGCACAACCATGTAGACAGGACCGTCTCTTTCCGTCTTATGGAGAGAGACTATCATTTTAGCATCCGTGAGTTTGGGACCTTTTTCGGGTTTCATGAGACCTTTAATGGTCGATTTCCTAGAGGCGTTTACGCCAAGGACTTTTAGGAGGAGGTTGCGATGATTTACGCCGACGAGGACCGTTGGCAACCTGCTGATACCAAGGCTAGGTTGATGTACCACCTAGCCTTGAAGATAGCTCACCGTGTTCTTTCGGAGTGTCTCTTTCCTAGGACGGAGACGCCCCAAAAGATCAATACAGATGAGCTCTTTTTGCTATACTCCATGTTGTACGGGCGCCGGGCTGATTGTGCCACTCTCTTGGCTGCTACGATGAGCAAGCTCAAGAACAAGAAGAAGGGCAACATAGGATATGGTGGGATAGTTACCCACATTTCTAGGAGCTTGGGTGTTGATTTTTCTACTTGCACCCGCATACCGGCCGTTCCTTTAGGGCTACATGCTTTCATGACTAGGGGTCTCATCTTCCCCACGCATAGAGGTCCGCCTTATGCGGGCATGCCTTGGGAGAGTAGGACGGGTAGGGGTATAGAGTGGCTACCGGAGTACTCCATTATGGCAGGACGCCATAATTGGAAGGAGACGTTCGCTGCTATGCATGCGAACAGGATAGTAGCTCCCCCGTATGTCCTACCACCGGTTGTTGAGGAGGAGGATATGAGAGATTAGTTTGAGGGTGGAGGAGGAGCCGAGTAGGAGTTTGGCACGTTTCCGAATCAGCCGGAGGCGGCCCCCGATGTACCGAGACGTTCTCCACGTCCAGCTAGAGCTTCAAGCTCGTCTTCTCACCGTGCTAGCGTGAGTGAGAGACCTACGTGGATGACCACACCTCCTACATGGTATGGCATTCCCCCTCCTTGGTCCACAGAGCAGCCAGCAGCACCAGCACCAGCACCATCCGACGCTCCAACATGGTATAGTCAGGCTCCGGGATGGTACGAGCAGATGCCGGATTGGGCTACTGGCCTTTCAGAGAGAGTAGGAGCATTGGAGATCCGAGCCAATGCTAGAGATGGACGCTTAGACGACCTCGACCACATGATGAGGGATGTCTACCGCCAACAGTTTGGGCGGTTTTATGATCCTAGCTTCTCTCCATTCCCGCCTCCACCAGCGCCGCAGTGATGAGGATTTGATGATTGACCGTTCGCTTTAGACATTCCACCGCCACTTTGTGAGTTTCTTTTTCTTTTCTTTCTTTTCTTTCTTTCTTTTGAACATTAGGGACAATGTTCGTCCTAAGTATGGGGTGGGATGTACTAAAAGTTTGTAATAACTTCTACTCACTATGTTTGCTTTTATTCGAGACTATCATTGCATGATCATTATATTGTTGCACGTTTCATTATTGCATTGCATGAAAAAGAACTTGAAAAACCCATAAAAATTGAAAAATTTTGAAAATTTTGTGCTTCTAATGAATTGAGATGATTTCCATGATAATCACTACTTGTGAATTGAGTTTGGTGACAATTGCATGCTTAAAAGAATGGTGAATTGAAAAGAATTTGAATGAATGAATTTTACCTCTTTTGCAAATTTCATAATGTGAAGAATATTACCTAAATCATGTTGAGAAATTGAAGTTGAAATCACACTATAAGTTCTTATGCTTCTTGTTGAGATGATTAAGGCAATTCGATATTTTCTTTCTTCTTTCTTTGATCATTTAGCTCCTCATTAAAATATTAACCTCCTTTACCTATCCGGGAACTTGGAGAAGTGAATGAAAAAGGCATGTTTGATGTGGGAGGGCCATGAGAGCAATTATTTGCAATCAAAAGAATAGAAAGAAATTGTAGGTTTGGGGAAGTCAATCATGACGATGAGTAACTCGGCACCATTCACATAGCCGGGTGTTTGTGTCTTGCCAAAGTCGGATTGAGCGATATTCCTAGCGGATTATGGTATGTGCGCTAAGGGTTTGAGGCATCTCATGAAAATTGAGAAACGCCAATCTCCTAGGCTTCGGTTTTTGTGCACCTCTATCCATAACTCCAAAAGTAAAGTCGAAAAATGAAGAGAAGAGAGCGAAGCTCTAAGTTGAAAGTGCTGCGGAAACCGCAAAAGAAGAAGAAGGAGTAGTTGTCCACTTTCCCGGATTCATGCACCACATTCCCTAAAAGTTTCCCTCCCTTCCACATTCTAGACCTTTTCTTTGAAAGTCCTTAAGATCAAAAGAATGTTATATGACTTTGTGGTCCAAATTGAAGTTTCTTATGATTGATTTTGATAATGTTTGAAGGTTATAATGCTTGTTTAGAAGTTTAATTGATTCATGAGTTTTCTTTGCTTTTTACTCTTTGGATAAGTGTATGAAAGTCTTATAAACGATTGAAGCAAGGTTTGAGAATGATCTATTCTTTAGAAGGCACGTTCATCCAAAAGAAGTATTGCTTTGAGAAGGTACACATATTTCATCCTAACTCTTTTTCTAAAAGCCTTTTGAAAGACCTTGCTTAGGGACAAGCAAGTTGCAAGTATGGGGTTATTTGTTAGCATGAAATATTGTGATACTTTAGGCACGTTTTCTAAGTGTATTTGATTCATATTGATAGTCTTTGATTAAGCATTGTTACATTAGTGAGCTAGTTTGCCTATATTGTCAATATGGATGTCTACACTAGCTTTATGCTGATTATAGGTGATTGAGAGTCATTTCCGAACGGAATCAAGCAAAGATGAGTTGATTGGGTATGCCCATGGATTGAGGACATTCTTAGGAGCAAAAAGGAGTTCAACTTGAGGAGTGCACGAGGCTAGGGAAGAATCACGTTCTTGCCCTAAACCACGCTCTAAAATACGGCCGTACTACAAACCACGTTCAGTTCCACGGCCGTGGAACCTTGCAAGAGAGGCGTGATGCATTCCAGTAACTATTACGGTCGTGGAATTCATGGTTCAAACCGTGACACTTTCCACGCTCTAAATTACGGTCGTGGAACCTTCCACGACCGTGATCTTGGCGATCTTTTTCGCCACACTTTGAAGCCACGATCTTTTGAAGATTGGGCCGGGCCGATATTTTATCTTGCCCTATAAAAAGACGGACGAAGGGAGATTCCGTCACCTTGGCTTGGACGCGTTTACATCGCCGCTACTCGCTTTGGATCGACGCTTACCCTCATTTAGACGCATTTACATCTTGTTGGAGCTCGACGTTCGTGCTTGGATTTGCCCTAATCTCGCACTTTTGGTGGAGATTGCTGAAGATCAAAGATTCGGAAGGCTATTTGCAAGGAGATTACTCTTCTTGTTTAGGTTCGATTTAGAAGACGGATTGACATCTCGTTCTTCCTTCTTTCCTAAGATTGTGTTTGTTTGCTCTTTTCCGAATCTTGTGACGATATTTGCTCTTGATCGTGACTTTGAGATTGGTTTGGAGTTTATTGAAGGTTTTCGGAAGTTTTCATCTTTCAATCTTTTAATTCTTGAAATTGATATCAATATGACTGTTATTGGCTAAAAACCCTTAACAATTCTAAGGTGAAGGGTTGATAGTTATGGCTAAGATGATGATAGATCGATCGTAAATAGATTAGACCCTGAGAGTTTGAAAGAATCGTCGACGAACCCTAAATTACGGTTTGTTCTTGAGTTCCACGACCGTGGAATCTCAAGATCCACCCTAAATTACGTAGTTGTGGCTAAAAACCCTTAACAATCTTTTCTAGGTGGTAGTGAAGCCTCAACAACCTCTACCTCGATTATAAGTGTTACAACCTCAATCGGTAAAGTTAGTCTTGATCCTTGGAGTACAAGTTTGGGTATTTGACATTAATTCTCGCCTTTAGAACCTTTCTATATTGAAGCCTCAACAACCTGTATAGAGAGTGTCTTGTAGGTGAGTCATATAAGGTTTTTGGAACTTCACCGTACGATTACCTTACATTAGCATACCTTTGCATATCTCAACTCTGTCTTATATCAATAGTAAATCTTGAATCGATTGCCACTGCTGGATACTTGGATCTTTAGGATTGTTGTTTTCCCAATATTTGCAAAAACTCTCATATTTACTCGCTTGATAATCTGCAATTGAATTTGTTCCCACCCAAATCCCTGTGTTCGATACTCTGGAATTCTTGCTTAACTATATCGATCCGTACACTGCGGGTTCGCTTGCTTGATTCTAGTTTTATAATTAAAACTTATTTGCACGCACGTTTAGGGGCGAACATCAACCTAGGTGATCCAGCGGACCATGATTATGAGCTTCGACTGCAAGTTCTTTCCATGATTCGCCAATGCTAGTTTGGAGGGTTAGAGAGGGAGTCTCCACATCAACATCTACAAAACTATGAGATCTTGATGGAGACCTTGAGACCTTCAAGGCTGGAAAACAGCAATTACAAGCTAAGGCCTTTCTACTTCTCTTTGAAAGATAGAGCACTTACTTGGTATCAATCTCTTCCTCCAGGAAAAATCAATACTTGGAAGGAGATGACTACGGAGTTCTTGACTAAATTCTTTCCCCCCTCTAAAACGCTGAAATGAGAGGGAAGATCAATGCATTCATCATGAAGGACAAAGAAAGTTTGTCCAAGTCATGAGAGAGATTTAAAGACATTCTTTTGGATTGCCCACATCATGGGATTCCAAAGATAGAGTTGTTGGAGATATACTTCAAGGGACTGAACGGAAACACCCAGTTCAACCTTCAACTACTATCCGCCGGCACGTTCATGGACATGCTTATTGACGAAGCTTGGGAGTTCACAGAGAAGCAAGGTTTGCACATGGAAAATTATTCCCACCAAGAAGCTGAAGGTGGAGTTAAAAGAGTCAACTTTCAAGAAGCCCCACCAAACAATGATCAACTCACCTCTTTGAAGAATGATGTGAAACAATTGAAGGAACTTTTAGTTGCTCAAATCAAGAAAGAAGATCAAGGATCAAGGAACAACAACGGTTACCGGAATAACAACAACGGTTCCCGGAACAACAACTACAATAATAATAGAGGATCCAACATCAATAATTGGAGGGCAAACAACCAAAATTCGGGTAACCCTTACTCTAACTCCAATTCGAATGACTCCTCTAATCCTTTCCTCTCCTTTTCTTCTTCTTCTACTCCATTGAAGAGCCAGGAGCAAGGATCGAGTTCGTCCCAGCCGGAAAAGAAAGATGCGGTGCTGGAAGCCATCTTGATCAAGCTCAACTCTATGGAGACATCCATGACTTCATTTTCGAAGGCACAAAAAGCCTTAGAACAACAATTCTTTAACAAGGTGAATGAAGCGCCAAGAGATCCAAGGAAGCTTTCAGCAAGGACGGAAAGCAACCCCAAGGGACAGATCATGGCAATAACGACGAGAAGTGGACTGAAAACTGCAGATCCAGTGCCTCGGTCGATGCCAGTACAGACGAAGACCACCTCGGTCCAAGCACAGTCGAAGAACACTTCGGCCGAGGTGCCAACCGAGGTTGAGCCACAGAGAGCGTCAGCCAAATCTGAAGTTTATGTCCCACCTCTTGCATATAAACCACCACTTCCATTCCCCCAGTCAAGGGCCAGAGCACATTTAGACAAACATTTTGGTAAGTTCCTTGACTTGATGAATAAACTACACATTAATATCCCTTTCCTTGATGCTATTCTAGGGATGCCCGCCTATGGGAAATTCTTAAAAGAGATTCTATCAAGGAAGAGGAAGCTGGAAGACTTTGGTGAAGTAAGGATGACATCTAAATCCTCGGAGCTTATTCAAATCATGAAGGAGAGGATGCCACCCAAATTGAGAGATCCCGGCTCATTTTGCATTCCCATTCAAGTTGGGGATGTCACTTGTGAAGCGTTGTGTGATCTAGGAGCCAGCGTGAGCATCATCCCGCTGGAGCTATGTGTTAGGATCGGACTTGGAGAGCCCAAGCCGGTGAAGATACGATTGTACATGGCGGACCGCTCCATTACCCATCCCATGGGCATTTTGGAAGACGTTCCGGTTAAGTTAGGTAACTTCTATTTACCTATAGACTTTGTTGTGCTTGATATTCCCGCAGATTATCCCGTTCCTATCATTCTCGGGAGGCCATTTCTAGCAACTTCGGGTTGCAATGTGGATTGTAAGAACGCCAAGTTAAAATTCAACATTGGCGGAGATGAAGTGGAATTTGCATTGCTTGCGGCAATGAAGTTAGAGCGGCTAGGAGATGATATCTTCAACATCTATGATGAAGAAGAATCAAGAGAATTGGTGAGCTCTATCCTTATTAAAGATCCACTTGAAAAAATTATTAGTTTTAGCTTAATAGAGGAAGGTATAGATGCTTCTTGTGATGCAAATATACAGAGCTTAAAGGCACTGGAAGAAGATCCAAGAGCTAAAACTGAAAGACTAATCCAGGAGAAGAAGATCTCCAGTTTCGGTCCTAGTTGCGGTACCTCGACCGAGGCACTTTCTGGAGCAAGCGAGGTGTTCTTGACTGAAGAACATCTCGGTCACCCTCTTTGTACCTCGACCGAGGTCGAAAGCGAGATGATGTTAACTGATACTTTTGAAAGTCCAGTTCTTCGATCTACTCCACTGGAAGGAGGAAGCAAAGATCCACCTCAGAAAGCACCCCCAGTTGTGGAGCTTAAACAACTCCCAAGTCACTTGAGGTATGTTTTTCTTGGACCGGATTCTACTTATCCAGTCATCGTTAGTGCTTCCCTCTCCGAATCTGAATTATCTAAACTAATGCATGTCCTGAGGAAGCATCAAAAAGCTTTAGGTTATACTATTGATGATCTTATGGGCATTAAGCCTTCTTTCTGCATGCACGGAATACTAATGGAGGACGATCATAAGACTTCACGGGAACCTCAAAGACGGTTAAATCCGATCATGAAAGAGGTTGTGAAGAAAGAAATTCTTAAGTTGTTGGATGCAGGTATCATATTTCCTATCTCGGACAACAAGTGGGTGAGCCCAGTGCATGTGGTTCCGAAGAAAGGAGGGATGACCATTGTGACGAATAAGAACAACGAGTTAATCCCAACTAGGACCGTCACGGGCTGGAGGGTGTGCATCGATTATAGGAAGCTGAACATGGCTACTCGGAAGGACCATTTTCCACTTCCCTTCATCGATCAAATGCTCGAACGGTTGGCCCAACATTCACATTTTTGCTATTTAGATGGCTATAGTGGTTTCTTCCAGATTCCAATCCATCCGGATGATCAAGAGAAGACCACTTTCACTTGTCCATGGGGAATATTCGCTTATAGAAGGATGCCATTTGGATTATGCAATGCACCCGCTACCTTCCAGCGATGCATGATGGCTATCTTTTCCGAGTATATAGAGGAGATCATGGAGGTATTTATGGATGATTTTTCATTATATGGTTCCTCTTTTGATGATTGCCTATCTAACTTTCTCTAGTGCTACAAAGATGTGAATACACTAATCTCGTCTTGAATTGGGCGAAGTGTCACTTTATGGTTAATGAAGGCATCGTGCTAGGACACCTCGTTTCTAATCGAGGTATTGAGGTCGATCGCGCTAAGATCGAGACTATTGAGAAACTTCCCCCCCCCCCCCTTGTTCCGTTAAGGGTGTGAGGAGTTTCCTCGGGCATGCAGGTTTCTATTAGAGGTTCATCAAGGACTTCTCGAAGATTTCCAAACCACTAACTAACCTCTTGAATGAAGATGTTGTTTTTGAGTTTTCGCAGGAGTGTCTTGATGCATTTTACAAGATTAAGGAAGCGTTGATCTCCGCTCCCATTATCCAGCCTCCGGATTGGACCTTGCCCTTTGAGATCATGTACAATGCGAGTGATGTGGCAGTAGGAGCGGTGCTTGGACAAAAGAAGGACGGGCGGACCACCGCCATTTACTACGCTAGCAAGACGCTAGATGAAGCCCAGCGTAACTACGCCACCACCGAAAAGGAGCTATTGGCGGTTGTATATGCTTTCGAGAAGTTTCGTTCTTACTTAGTAGGGGCGAAATTTATTGTCTACACCGACCATGCAGCTATTCGTTACTTGCTTGCTAAAAAGGATGCCAAGCCACGTCTTATTCGATGGATTCTCTTGCTTCAAGAGTTTGACCTAGAGATCCGTGATAAGAAAAGGGATCCGAAAATTCTGTTGCGGATCACCTCAGCCGGCTACCTCCCTCTTCACGCGAGAAGGACGAACCACCCATAGACGATTCATCCCCGATGAGCACTTACACTTGTTAGAGCGTTTGATAGACTTCCTTATCTCACCCCATGATAAAGGTGAAGTATGGGGTGAGGGCACCTCCCAGCATGTTTAGGATGCCGTACGGTCCAACTAGTGACCTTAAATCAAGCGCTTCTTGGGAGGCAACCCAAGGTATTGCTTTCTTTTCCCTTTTTCTAGTCTAGCCCTAGATAGTTTGTTTTTGCTTTGCTTTGCTTTGTTTTTGGCGTCCTAGACAGACAACAAGTGACATCTAAGGAAGGAATACAACCCAGGAGCAACACTAGAAGGACAGAAGTTCGAGAATTTGAGAAGACGGAGTTTGACTGAGACACATCTCGGTTGTTGTCACAGCACCTCGATCGAGATGATTCTTGAGCACCGAGGCGACTAGGGTTACTGAAGATTCACTTCGGTCCGTACCACCTCCGTCCAGTCGAGGCCATCTCGACCGAGGTGACAGCAGTTCCAGAAAAGGGTATAAAAGGGGGCTGAGATTTCTCTCTCTTCCCTCTCTCACCCTCTCGACCGAAACGCCCCAAATCACCTCGTTCGCTAATTCTCGCTCGTTTTCGACGATTCTCGCTTCCAAACTGCAAGGAAAGGGTAGAGGATCGGTTTACAAGCAACAATCTACAACAAAAACGCTCCAAATCGACCAAATCTGGGGTAATTCGAGAAAAAACCCTAACTCTCCCTTCTTCACTGTTTTTGATCAATTTGGGCTTCGGTTGCCCCTGGATTGTGCTGAAAAAGGATTAAGTACCCCATAGGAACCATTGGTAGTGATATCGGGGGAAAAGAACTGAATTTCTGAGAGTTTCGATCAAACAGCACTTCGCCTCGGTCCAGTCGGCCTGTGCCTCGACCTAGGTGTTCTTGAGAGTTGTCAGGGCAACCGAGGTAGTCTGAGAGAAAGAGAAAAAGATGAGTTCTGACAGGCAGCTTGTTCTGAGAGATAGATCCTCTCCTTCTCCTTCTTCTTCTTCACGCCGTTCCATACCGGTGATTCACGAGCGTCACCAAGTAGACTATGACCGTATAGCAGCACGTCCAGTGGTTGCATCATGGTTTCTAGACATTTCTGCATTTGACTACCTCCACGTGGATGATGATCTGAGGCGGATGATATCTATGTTGGGGTTGGAGCAGTTCACTGAGATTAGAGCTCCAGCCTACCTTGAGCCGACCTTGGAGTTTGTTAGCTCCGTCACTTATTTGCCTACTGAGCGCGCCATCAAGTACCGGTTGATAAACCAGAACTATCTAGTTCCTATGGACCACTGGAGGGACATCTTCGGCTTCCCGGCCCCCACAGTTGCTGATTTTCCTTCTCGAGCCGTGGCTCGAGAGTTTTGGGGATAGATAGCTCATGTAGTTAAGCACGATGACAGGTTGAGACCTGGAGATTCCAGGGAGCGGATTATCTTCCACCTAGCTTTTAGACTTGCTCACCGGATCTTCAGCGAGACTCTTCTGGCGCGTACTGAGACGCCCCAGAAGATTAGACAGGGTGAGCTGTTGAGTCTTTACTGCATGGTTACCGGAGGAGTTCCGGATTTTGGAGTTATGCTGGCGGAGGATTTGCACAAGATCAAGGCGAAGACGAAGGGAGACATCTACTGCGGAGGTATAGTGACTCACATTGCGAGTTACATGGACCTTGATCTGAGTGCATGTACTATGGTGGCGGTTGCCAGGCCGCTCGGGCTGCAGGAGATGATCACTAGGAGGATATTGGTTCCTCGCGGACTTACTACGCCGTATGTGGCGATGCCCTGGGAGCAAACTACACCTCAAGGTATTAGGTGGTCAGCTCAGTTCTCTGTTTATGACCCGCATTACTGGCATACCGCATGGATTCCGCTTATGGAGGATGCCAGAGATGCAGTAGCACAGGGACAGGATGAGGATGATGAGGCTGAGGAGCAGGAGGATGAGAATGAGGATGGCGGTGCTGCCGGACACAGGTACAAATACATCTGGGACTAGTGTGCCGGTCGTCGATCTGGACGACGACGAGACAGAGGAGGAGCCAGCTGCAGCACCAGCACACCCTGCCAGGCGTAGGGTACGCAGACAGAGAGATCCAGTCGCTCACCGCCGGTTCGATGATCTGACGGATCAGATGATAGATTCCTACGCCGCCTTATCCCTAGACATGAGAGAGATGCAAGTAAGACTGCACTACCAGCACAGGATGACTGAGATTCAGTTTCAGCATATCATGGGTTACCCGTTTGACCCATCTCAGTACCCGTACGTGCCACCACCACCACCACCGGATCGGGACTAGAAGATTAGAGCTTGCATGATTTCTTTTCTTTATTTATTATGCACCTCAGCTTTATCCGGTGAGTACTCTGTTTTCTTAGACTTATTTGACCCATTGGGACAATGTGTCCCAAGTATGGGGTATGTGGATGTATTATATGACTTATGTGTACGCTTGTATGACTCTTGATGGATATTTATTGTTTTATCTTGCTCTATGTGTTTATCTGAGATTACACGCATGCATACAGGTTATTTGATTGAGAAAAACTGGTTTGAAAATTTTTTTTTATTGACCTCGACCGATGTGACTCTGACCAATCGAGGTACAGTACCTCGGTTGACTTAGAAGATCTCGACCGAGGTGGCTTAACTGAGAGAGTTTTCGAAACGATTTTTGTGCTTCTTATCTGGATATGACCTCAATGATGATTTCGTTTGCTGACTGTTTTTGAAATCTTTATATGTTTAAAAGGTTTTATGATATGTTTAAGTTGTTAAATGCTTTGTTTGAAATTTTTGGCATGTTTAATACTTTGTTTTTATCCAAATTATGTTGAATTTGAAGATTGACACCATATGATGAGTTCTATCACTTTCTTCCTGGGATGATTAAGGCAATTCATTCTCTTCTCTTCTTCTTCTTGATCATGCTTAGCCCCTCATATACATATTTGCCTCCCTTTACATATCCGGAAATTTGGAAGCAAGCAAGTGAAAGAAAAGTTGAGATGTTGGCTGAAAGTTAGAAAGAAACAAATAGGTTTGGGGAAGTCAATCATGATGATGAGTAACTCGGCACCATTCACAAGCCGGGTGTTTGTGTCTTGCCAAAGTCGGATTGAGCGATATTCCTAACGGGTCATGGTATGTGCATCAAAGGTTTGAAGCATCTCGAGAAATTGATGATTGCTGATCTCCTAGGCTTCGGTTATTGTGCACCTCTGTCCACGCATCCCAAAAAGTAAAAGTAAAAAGTAAATAAGCAAAGCTTATTGGTGGAAGATGTTGAAGTTCAAAGGAAGTGAAGTAAGATTCCTTTTCCCGGATTCTAGCACCACATTCCTTATATACATCCCACCCTCACACGTTTTTTGACCTCTCTTGAAAAGCCCTTGAGACCTCGAGCTTGTTGATTGACTTGGTGGTTTAAACTGGATTATACATTATTGATTTTGATAATTATGATTTATTATGCATTCTATGATTTTATGCAAAGATGAACAACTTTCTTATACTTATAAAATGTTTTGAGCATGTTTTGATTTTAAATTCCATGAAGCAATCGCTTAGAGTGATCTATGATTGTAGCACATCACCATTAAAATGTTTTGAAAGACTTTTTCATTGATCTTTATGACCTATAATCCATTCTATCTTGTATTTTAGATTTGGAACTTGCTTGGGGACAAGCAAGGGCTAAGTATGGGGTATTTTGATAGCATGAATTATAGTCTATATTTTGGGACCTGTTTAGATGTTTTATCTTCAATAATCTGCATGTTTGAATGTATATTATGTGATTATATCACCATTTCATCTACCTTTGCGGGAGTCGAGGTCTACACCAAGTTTCATTGTAATCGTAGGTAAAATGGAACGTTTTGCATCAAAATGGAGCTAAAGGAGCTAAGGAGTCATTGGAGCTACATTCAGGAGCTTAAGGAAGAATCCAGGAAGCATGGAAATGGATTAGAGATTCACTTTGAACCAGATTTGAGAGATTTCACATTTAGTTTAGAGCCACTTCGGTCAGCTATAGTGCAATCTTGATGACATGAATTATGACCTATTTTTAGTCATGTATTTATATAGATTTTCCCTTTATTTTGCATGCATAGACATACATTCATGGCATTTATGGTTATATTCACCTACTTTGCAAGAATAGAGGTCTACACAGAGTTTTATTGCATTTGTAGGTAATTTGGCGAATTATAGAGCGAAATAGCATATTTAAGGATTAAGCCTTGAAGCGGGACAAAAAGGAGCAATAAAAGGAAGTTAGGACGCGCCAAAGTATCTTCTGATACCGTTTGACGCGGCCCAAAGTATTTTCTGATACCGTCTGACGCGGCCCAAAGGTTATTCTGATACCGTCGGACGCGCCAGAGTATCTTCTGATACCAGCGGATTCGACTTCTTTTCAACCCAAATATTTAGGGTTTTATCGTTAAACCCTAGATTTATGCCTACATATATTCGATAGCCTTCAACATTGAAAGGAGGACGGTGACAGCCCTAGAACTAGGGGAGCGAAATTCTCCAAAGGGAGACTTAGAGGAGGCCGCAGCGGGAAATCTTTACACGTTTAAGAGAATTCGGAGATTCTTGGAGGAAGATTGAAGGACTCTTTGCCAGGAAGCTAATCTTGATTCTAGTTGTGAGATTTCTTTGTCCATTGAAGTGCTTGCTGTTTTTGAGCACGAATTTGAGTTACTTAAGTGATACATTGATTTGTTTTGACAATCGTTTAAAGATTTGAAGGTTATTGGATTTTTTATTCAAGATGCGGTTTCTTTGCGATATTTCTCTCAATATTTAATTTGATTCGATTTTGAAAATGGTTGGCTAAAACCTTTGTGATTCTGGGGAGAATAGTTGATGATTAAGGCTTAGATGATGATAGATTGAACTCATTCAAACATTAGGACCCTGAGAGTTTAGATTTTAGTTTTGCGACAACAGGAAAATCGGACTGTTCTTGAGTAAATCGGCCGATTTTCTTATGAACAGCCCGATTTATTCCTCTAACGAACCTTAATTGAATCAATCTTTAACCAAAACTAATCCTTGCCTAAATCCCAACCTTGATTAACCTTTTTACCCTCTAATTGAATGTATGAAGATACTTCAAACCTGATTCTACATTTAATAGATTAAGATTTCAAGATTTGGGTAATAAAGAGACTCAACATCCTTTATTAAGATTTTAAGTGTGCTTTCTATTCTTACTTTGGAGAATCATATCCTGGAGTTTTAGATAGTTAGTTTGAACCTAATTCTTGTCTTTAGATCTTTCTATATTGTAGCCTCAACAACCCTTATAGAGAGAACCTTTAGATTAGTCATATAGGCTTCGGAACTTCATCGTACGAATCCTACCTTTGAACATTTAATCTTGGCAATATAAACTCTGTCCTATATCTATAGAAGTGTCTTGAATCGAAAGCCGAAATCTGATACTTGAATCCTTGGAATCATTTTACCCTTATTTGATCACAAAAGCTTTTCATACTTTTTGCTAGATAATTGGAATCGAATTTATTCTCACCAAATCCCTGAGTTCGACTCTAGAATTCTTACCTTACTACAGCTGATCCGTACACTGCGGGTTCGCTTTGTTTTGAGTTCTAGATATAAATTTAAGACTTTGACGCGCACACTTTTTGAGCGAACAAGTTTTTGGCGTCGTTGCCGGGGATTTGGTCTAGACCAATTTCGGTTTTCGGTTGTCTAGCTTGGGAGCTTTTGTTTTTGCTTTTAATCTTTTCGGTATGAGTTTTTGAGTTTTCAGGTTCACCAATGGCTGCATGTAGCTATAAACCTGCATTTGATCCAGCATGGTTTGTATGGCAAGGTGCTAGGGCGGACCATTATGAATATATGGAAGAGAAATACGCCTTTTATTGGTTTGACAGCGAAAGAGAACGTGAACAAACCATTGAATATGAATTTGCAAAATGGGAAAAGCTGCACTACCCAAAGAAGGTTAAGAAGAAACCTCCCAAAGATGCGGAGGACTCGAAATTTGAAGAATTGATGAAGAAATTTGAGATGCTCGAAGAAAGATTCAAAGCCTATGATGAATATAATCTAAAAGTGATAGAAGACGCCAAAAAGAATATTTCTAAGGTTGAAAAAGCCTTGGAAAATCGTTCATCTAGAAAGGAAGAATTACAAGTTTCGAGCGTTCTTCCGCTCGAATCTGAAGCTCCTCTTGAAGTTCTCATTGAAGAAGAGGAAGAAGTGGAGAACCTTGGCCAAATCACTGAAACTGTGGCCAAGGTTGAAGAGGATCTAGCTGAGTTGGGAGATATTTCATGTGTGGATCATCATCCCAACATGAAACTTGTCCCAAGCCTTGATGAACTTTACAAGGTACATTCTCTTAGTTCTTTTGAAATTCCTATTAAAATTTCTGATTTTTTCAGGAATGCACCGGAGAGTTGGAAGTCTCTTCCAAAAGAACCTCCTAAGGTGAAGATGAAACCTCCATTGACTTTGCTAGAGGTAGATGCTCCTTGGACTACAAGGAGTAAATTTGGCAAGCACTTCAACGCTTATGCCAATAAGTATTTCTTATTCAAGTATGGGGTCATTCACATGACGAACACCATACATCATCCCCAATCTGGAGATGGGGAAGCTAGGAGGATTCTCGAGAAACTGATTTCTCGATCCAGGAAAGCATGGGACGCAAGGCTGAATTATGTCCCATTAAAGCATATGAAAGCTAGAAGGATTCCGGTGAGAATCAAACCGTACAAGCTTGTACGTGGGAGATCTTACCATTTGCCGGTGAAATTAGGAACCGGAATTTTTTTTGAGGAATTTTATGATGAGTTTGATGAGCAATCCAAGATGTTCAAGGTGCATTGAATCATCTATGGAGATAGGTCCAGCTAACGACCTTAAATAAAGCGCTTCTTGGGAGGCAACCCAAGGTAATGCATTCATGTTTTTCTTTTTCCTTTTCTTAGGATAGTTTAGTGTAGTTTGCTTTGTTTTTGTTTTTCTCGATGCGCTCTCGGTTTGTTTGTGTGATGGATCGCAGGAACTAGGTATAATCTTGAGGAATTGATGGAAAAAGGCAATACAAATGTGCCTAAGGACGTTTTCAAGGAACAAAAGGCAAGAAATCGACTACCCAAAAGAAGATCGGTCGATTTAGGCTTCTGAACAATTCGATTTTTGACAACAAAAAGAAAAATCGACCCAGAGATCGACCCCCTCAGGAAAAATCGGGCCGACGAAAAAATCGGGCAGAAAACTCGGCCGATTTTTTGAAAAATAGGTCGATTTTTTTTTTAAAAAAAAAAAAAAAAATTTTCGGAAAATTTTTGTTCGGCCAAAAGACGTTCCCCTTCTTCATTCTTCGACACCGATTGGAATATCCGGAGTTCCCTATTGAGCTTATATAGAATCCCACCATCACCACTCAATGAATGATTCGCCATGCCTGATTCGCCATCTTATATTGTGAGTATCCTTTTCTTCCTTTTCTTTTCTTCACATTGGGGACAATGTGAGTTTTAAGTATGGGGTGGAGGTATTTGCAATACCATTTGCATGTTTTATGTCTTGCATCATATGATTTGAAAATTTTGAAAAATTTTAAAAAATTTTGTGTTTCTAAGATGGATATGATCTTTGTGATAACATTTGTTTTGTGGAATAGCTATGATGATTTTGATATGCTTGAATTGATTTATGACATATGTGGGATTTGAATACTTTGTTAGAATTTCATGCATGTTTTATAATTTGCTTTCATTCTAAATCATGTTGAGTATTGAAGGTTGAAACCGCATGATAAATTCTTACACTTCTTATTGATATGATTAAGGCATCTCGATTTTTCTTGCTTCTTTCCTTATTCATTTAGCCCCTCAATAAAATAATTGTCTTCCCTACCTATCCGGGAACTAGGAATAGTTGAGTTTTGGCATGTTTGATGTGGGAGGGCCATGAAAGCAAATGCTTGCATTCACAAGTATAGAAAATTGTAGGTTTGGGGAAGTCAATCTTGATGATGAGTAACTCGGCACCATTCACATAGCCGGGTGTTTGTGTCTTGCCAAAGTCGGATTGAGCGATATTCCTAACGGATTATGGTATGCGCATCAAGGGTTTGAGGCATCTCGAAATTGAGAAACGCCAATCTCCTAGGCTTCGGTTTTTGTGCACCGCTGTCCATATTTCCAAAAAGTAAAGTCGAAAAAGAATTTTGTGTTGAAAAGGGAGAGCAAAGCTCTCAATGGTGGTTAGTTCAAATAGTAAAAAGAAAAAGAGTTTGTGTTGTTCCTTTTTCCCGGATTCATACACCACATTCCTTTATAAGTTTCCCACCTATTCACGTTTCTTGACCTTTGCTTGAAAGACCTTAAGATCTTTGAGTATGTTGTTTGGCTTTGTGGTCTAAACTGGATTCCTCATGATTGATTTTGATATATTGCAAGTTATGATTTTCTTCCAAAGTGTGATTATCCTTTTCATGATATAATTCATTTTGATCATATGATGATTTTCATTAGCTATGAAGCAATCATTTAAGAGTGATCTATGAATAAAAGCACAACCAAAATATTGTGGTTTTTCTTTATTTTTGCATATTCAAAATCCATATCATCTTTTATTTTAAGTTTGAACCTTGCTTGGGGACAAGCAAGAGGCAAGTATGAGGTATTTTGATGACATGAATTATAACCTATTTTTAGGCATGTATTTATATAGATTTTCCCTTTATTTTGCATGCATAGACATACATTCATGGCATTTATGGTTATATTTACCTACTTTGCAAGAATAGAGGTCTACACAGAGTTTTATTGCATTTGTAGGTAATTTGGCGAATTATGGAGCGAAATAGCATATTTAAGGATTAAGCCTTGAAGCGGGACAAAAAGGAGCAATAAAAGGAAGTTAGGACGCGCCAAAGTATCTTCTGATACCGTTTGACGCGGCCCAAAGTATTTTCTGATACCGTCTGACGCGGCCCAAAGGTTATTCTGATACCGTCGGACGCGCCAGAGTATCTTCTGATACCAGCGGATTCGACTTCTTTTCAGCCCAAATATTTAGGGTTTTATCGTTAAACCCTAGATTTATGCCTACATATATTCGATAGCCTTCAACATTGAAAGGAGGACGGTGACAGCCCCAGAACTAGGGGAGCGAAATTCTCCAAAGGGAGACTTAGAGGAGGCCGCAGCGGGAAATCTTTACACGTTTAAGAGAATTCGGAGATTCTTGGAGGAAGATTGAAGGACTCTTTGCCGGGAAGCTAATCTTGATTCTAGTTGTGAGATTTCTTTGTCCATTGAAGTGCTTGCTGTTTTTGAGCACGAATTTGAGTTACTTAAGAGATACATTGATTTGTTTTGACAATCGTTTACAGATTTGAAGGTTATTGGACTTTTTATTCAAGATTCGGTTTCTTTGCGATATTTCTCTCAATATTTAATTTGATTCGATTTTGAAAATGGTTGGCTAAAACCTTTGTGATTCTGGGGAGAAAAGTTGATGATTAAGGCTTAGATGATGATAGATTGAACTCATTCAAACATTAGGACCCTGAGAGTTTAGATTTTAGTTTTGCGACAACAGGAAAATCGGAATGTTCTTGAGTAAATCGGCCGATTTTCTTATGAACAGCCCGATTTATTCCTCTAACGAACCTTAATTGAATCAATCTTTAACCAAAACTAATCCTTGCCTAAATCCCAACCTTGATTAACCTTTTTACCCTCTAATTGAATGTATGAAGATACTTCAAACCTGATTCTACATTTAATAGATTAAGATTTCAAGATTTGGGTAATAAAGAGACTCAACATCCTTTATTAAGATTTTAAGTGTGCTTTCTATTCTTACTTTGGAGAGTCATATCCTGGAGTTTTAGATAGTTAGTTTGAACCTAATTCTTGTCTTTAGATCTTTCTATATTGCAGCCTCAACAACCCTTATAGAGAGAACCTTTAGATTAGTCATATAGGCTTCGGAACTTCATCGTACGAATCCTACCTTTGAACATTTAATCTTGGCAATATAAAATCTGTCCTATATCTATAGAAGTGTCTTGAATCGAAAGCCGAAATCTGATACTTGAATCCTTGGAATCATTTTACCCTTATTTGATCACAAAAGCTTTTCATACTTTTTGCTAGATAATTGGAATCGAATTTATTCTCACCAAATCCCTGAGTTCGACTATGGAATTCTTACCTTATTACAGCTGATCCGTACACTGCGGGTTCGCTTTGTTTTGAGTTCTAGATATAAATTTAAGACTTTGACGCGCACACTTTTTGAGCGAACAAATCTCGACCGAGGTAATCCAGAGGAGCGTCCCGACCGAGGCGAGCACCTTGGACGTGGCGAGATATATTTTATTCTTGCCTGAGATCTTTTATTTTTGGAAGGAGAGATCTTATATTTTTAGGCTGGATTTCTGGAAGGAAGATCATGTATTTTAGGGATTTATTTATGAGAGATAGATATATTTTATTAGGAAAATATCTTTTCAAGATATTTTATCTTTCGAGGGTAGTTTTCCTATATAAAGGGCTGGATTTTCCACAGATCAGCACCGGCGCATCACCGGAAATCCCGCTATCATTATAGTGGTTGAAGGAAGGAAGATTGAAGGAAGGAAGTTGATAACTTTTATAGCTTTTGTGAAGGGTTTTGTAAGATTTTTTTAGATTCCCTTCTTGTTGATTGTCTTATTGGATTGTGATCCAAGGAATGCTTGTTGTTTGATAATTGATTCAGTTATTGAAGCCTTTTTCTCAAGGTTTTTGTGTTCAATTATTCACTTTCTTCCCTTATATTTGATTATTGTTTTTATGATGATGAGTGGCTAATTTCTTTGTGTGATTCTAGGGTGATTGGCTGAAGGTTGTGGGAAAAATAATGATAGAATAATCTTAAATTCCAGTAGGACCCTGAAAGCTCGAGTCTTTATCCTTAACCCTAGAACATCTCGCTCAGTCGATGAACATCTCGGCCGGGGTGGAATTCGTCTGACCGAGGTGGCTTATCTGATCCGTAACTGAGAGTTAAGTGTTAGAGTTTGCCAAATCCTATTCTTCTTACACCTTTCCTGGTTCAATGCAAGCCTAGGATGAGACTTACCCGATAATTCCTTTGTTTGTTTACCCAAGATCATAAGTGTAGGTAATAAAGGTTTAAACTTTATTGGGGTTTGAGTGTGCTTTCATTCCATCTTTGTGAGTTAGCCTGAGACTTACCCGGTAAAGGTTGATTATATTCCCTTAGTTGGTGTGTCGGTTTGAGATTATAATTCCTTTCCTTAGTACCTTGAGACTTACCCGGTGATAGGTTCTTTGGCTTGGGATTGTGAGTAGTGAGACTTACCCGGTGATCTATTCCACTTTAGTAACACCTTCCCTTTGCAAGATCTCAGCTTTGTCCGCTTATCTTTAGATCTTGAGTTGGAACCACAACTAAATGCTTTAATCCCTAGAATTGCATATTCCTTTAATTGACTTTTTATCATCTTTGATTGCTTTAATCGCTTTTGTGGTTAGTAATTACATAGACTACCTATACTTGCTTAGGTTTCACCTAAGTCCCTGAGATCGACACCCCGGAATTCTTGCTTTTTACTACAATTGACCCGTACACTGCGGGTTCACATCCTTGTTTTAAGCATACATCTTGGGTTATAAATTTAAAGCTTGCACACACCGTTTGGAGCGAACAAACACACATAGGAACACAAAACACACAACATGCTCATATACATACACATCCGTTACTTATTATCTTCTTAGGTTATTCCATATCTAATCCATTCGTTCAAGTGTGACACGAGAGTCTTATAACTCTCGCCTCTGTCCCCGTGTAAACAACAGGAGTGTGGCGGCGCTCAACCCGTATACCCTGAGGGAGTGATGAAGAAGCCCGCCCGTATACCATGTATGGCCTGGTCGTAGAGATACCCCAGTCTCCCTCGGGAGGCTGGGCAGTGATGTCACCGCCCGATAATAGTCATAGTAACGATGGGCCAATAAATAAGGTCGAGTAAATCCTAATCCGTTTTCATGCTTAAAAGCGATAAACACACACCACCATAATATATCCAAATAGGCATAGAAGCGGCTAAGTACGTCCGAGGACTTACCTCGTCTCAAGGCTATCGTAAAAACAATCGATCTCAACTTCCCGAAGGAAAAACATCTCAGGCCTGATCATAATGAGGCATACATCAATAACGATCTCAACAACTCAACTCAAGGACTTCCAAACCTAATAACCGAACACGAGTCCTAGCATCTTATAAGCTAGAAAACGCTCCTAGACCCTTAGAAGTCATAAACTCGATAAAACAGAGGAAGGGTACCACAACAGCCCACAACCTATATAAGGTTAAACACTACCCAAAGCTGGAGTAAGGGCACAAGGTAGAAGAGACCATAGGTTCAACACACACATAAACGATCAACATCGATCCAACGAGTTTTAAGGAGCACCTAGGTTCACAACCACTAGGTGGCATTCTTAATCTATCCTAGGTCCATCCTAGGCATGATACTAACATGATATAACCTCAAAGATAAGGAAGGAACGAAGAGAAAGGGAGAGGAGAGCCTACTGTTGAAGGAAACGCAGCCGCAGAAACAAGCTGGCGCGACTGCGTGCTGAAGGTCACGGCCCCCGCGGCGCTAGAGGCCGCCCCCGCGGCGCCTGGAAAACCTGATGCCGCCCCCGCGGCGCTGATCACCGCCCCTGCAGCTGGCTAGGTTCCACCCCCGCGGCGCCAGATGCCGCCCTCGCGGTAGAACTCCAGAAACAGCGATTTCTTCGATCTTCGATTGTGCACTTGAGCTTCTATGGCTTTCTTCTCTGGTTGGGCCTTCTCCAAACACTAACCACTGATCTTAGACACCTCTCCACGACCTAATCGAGCTAAGAACAGGCACATGCAAAGAATTCAACAAGGTCTTACTTCACAAGCTTCCTTCATAGCCATGGAGGAGAAGAGAAGAAGGGGAAAGGAAATCAGCAAGAAAGGAGAAGAGGGGAGGAAGGAAGCTTACCAGAACTGAACCAAAGCTCTCCCATGTTGTAGATCACTGGCCAAGAGCTTCCAAAGAGAAGGAAGAGGAAAGAGCTCAAGAGGGAGAGTGAAGGAGAGATTAGCGTGAAAGAGAAGAGTGAAGAGAGACAAAGAAGAGTGAAAAGTGAGCTGCACAAAAGGGGTGGGGAGACCCAAGGGTCAGCTGCCCCATATGTCCCCTCACTCCAAAGACCAAGAGGTCGGAAAGTGAAAAGGGGAAAACAGAAGGTCGGAATGGGATTAGGAATAAAATCCCGTCACTCAGCATCCCATGCCTGTGGGAAAACTGAGCCACTAACGCGGAAAGGTCGATAAACCGCTCAACAACCGGAATAAAAATTCCGGATGTTACAAGTAATGAATATACGTCTTTCTAGTTATCATATTCACTCCTAATTTGGATTGCTTTGTGCCCATATAGAGCATAAATCTTTCTTATTGCATATTTTGGTTTCTACTTCGATAAATTTCGTATTTCAGGCGTCCAAGGGCAGAAATGAGCGGAAATGATGATATAATGCTTGAGTTTGGATTTTAATCCTCTATGAGGTCAAGGACATCATGAAAGACACATATCGACTGAGGATCGAAGTTCTATGGTAAATTTATGTTGAAGAATGAAGAATCGAAGAACCTTGTGAAGACGATTGACGTTAGATACCATAAGATGACAACCTCTAATAGATTCCCGTTTTCGAACATCTTCGTTTTGGATTCGGACAATTGTGTCAACTGCAAAGTTGTAGATCCTAGTACTCATGGGTCTTGTGGTTCCAACCAGAGCAACATGAAAGTTAGTTTTACTAAAATGTCAAAAAGTGATCGGAAGACAATTACGGCCTATGTACAAACACATATACGGTTTATGTTTTATAATTATACGACCTAAATGTCGTTTATTATTTACACATAGACCGTATTTCTCCCCTAAAAACCGTATTTCTCTCTTGAGACGCCACAATCATATTTTATCCTATGTGTATGGGTTGGACTTCTTATTAGGGGTGTTCAAAAAATATCCGATCCGCCAATAATCCGACGATCCGACTCGAGGATATCTGACTTTTAAGCGATCCGACGGAAAGCTATCTCTATCTTCTCTGATCCGGCAAACAATTTCGGATATGTGGATCGGATATGGATCGAGTTCTTTTAAATCCGAATATCCATTATCCGAGAATATATAAATTATTTATCAAAATATTATACCAAAGTTGCATTAGTTGAGTTGGTGGGAAGGTTAACAACTGTTTTTGTACCCTTCAATACGTCTCTAGTTCGAACCTCCAGTCCTCCCTAAACCCAAAAAGAAACTCTAAATAAGGATACAAAATTATATCGTGTAATCAACCTTTACTTTTCAGTTTTCACCGCCTCTCTCTCCCGAAGACTCAAAAGCGACAACCACGCTTTCCTCATGCTTCTTTGAACTCTCTCTTCTCGGTTCAGATTCTCAACCACTCTTTTCTACTCAGACGAGTAAACCCTAGATCAGGGTTGCTTCTAGCCTTATTGTGCCGCCGCTATGATTCCAGGTTGCTTTTGCCTTCTTCTCCATCATGAGTGGCTAGGGTTGCTTCTAGCCTTTTGATGCCGCCGCCACTTCTCTGATTTCGGATTGCTTCTGCCTTCTTCTCCATCACGAGTGGTGGGATTTCGGGGTTGTATTATTGGCCTCATTCTCTCTTTTCTACTCAAACGAGTAAACCCTATATCGGGTTTGCTTCTAGCCTTTTGGTGACGCCACCACTGCTCCAGTGCTTCCGCCACTCTGAATTCAGGTTTGCTTATGGTGTTTCCACTCTCTCGAAACCCTAGATCACTTGGTCTATTTTGCCTCGTTCACTTGCATGTTTGCTTCACTCGCCAGTCGGATCTACTCTATTCTCATATGGATTTTGTTTTGCAATCAGATATGGTGTATTTTACCCTATTTTTTAAAAGGTTATGTATTATAGAAAAGCGGATATACAAGGGGGCAACTAGCCCAAGCGAGTACATCAAGCTACATAGAGAGACTAAGGGAGGCATCAAGCTGCAAAGAGAGACTAAGGACATTAACTTAGATGGATGTCAAGGATTTTAGCCCAAGTGAGAGAATTCTGGAATCTATCTTTCCAATGACTCGAAGTGTAGTTCTTCGTGGCATTGAAGATGTTATGATCACAAGTGGTAGCATGGGTGAGCTTTTGATTAAAGATGAGGTCCTGAAGTATATGTAGCTTGTGATGGAGTTGAATTTTGGGTTCTATATTTCACCTTGTTTTGCTTCACTTGTATATGATTTGTAAGTAGGAATTGAATATTATGTATGTGATTGTTATTGTAGTAGTTTTTACGTCTTTTGATGATTTGGTTCAGTTTTTTATTTATTGTAATATTTTTTTTTTAAAAAAAAACCAAATGATGCCAGTTTTTTTTGTATTCGGATAATCCGGAAAGTCGGATATCCGTCAACTTTCGGATCGGATCCTGATGTCAATTTTTTCTATTTTTTTCCCGGATATCCGAATTCGGCTATCCGGGAATGAACTACCCTACTTCTGATGTCCACTTTAGGGTTTGATGTTAACATATTATATATATATATATATCTTTCTAGGTCAGTTCGTAGGTATCCCGTTATTGAGCGGTCGATCAAAGGTATCCCGCGATACAGCGGTCGATCAAGGTTTCAAGTCCGCACCACGACAATATAGAGCTAAATTTCCCTTTCCTTTTTTCAGTAAGTACTTTTCAGCTTTGATGTTTATGAAAGTCTTTTTTGTTATCATCTTTGGCTAATTTCTCTTGGTCTAAGAATTGGATGATCCCTAGATGGATGCCAAGGATTTTAGCCCAAGTGAGAGAATTCTAGGATCTATCTTTCCAATGACTCGAAGTGTAGTTTTTCGTGGCGTTGAAGATGTTATGAGCACAAGTGGTAGCATTAGTGAGATTTTGATTAAAGATGAGGTCTTGAAGTATATGTAGCTTGTGATGGTGGAAAATTCTAGGATCTATATTTCACCTTGTTTTGCTTCACTTGTATATGATTTGTAAGTTGGAATTGAATATTATGTAAGTGATTGTTATTGTAGTAGTTTTTACGTTTTTTGATGATTTGGTTCAGTTTCTTATTTATTGTAATATGTTTTTTTTTTTAAAAAAGCAAATGATGCTAGTTTTTTTTGTATTCGGATCATCCGGATATCCGAAGTCAGATATCCGTTCCATTCACCCTCTCGGATCCGATATCCGTCAACTTTCGAATCGGATCTTGATGTCAACTTTTTCTATTTTTTCTCGGATATCCGGGAACGAACAACCCTACTTATTATGTCCACTCTAGGGTTTAAAATATTAACAATATATATATATATATATATATATATATATATATATATATATATATATATATATATATTTATTTCTAGGTCAGTTTGGAGGTATCCCGCTATTGAGCGGTCGATCAAAGGTATCCCGCGATAGAGCGATCGATCAAGCTTTCAAGTCCGCGCCACGACAATATAGAGCTAAATTTCCCTTTCCTTTTTTCAGTAAGTACTTTTCAGCTTTGATGTTTATGAAAGTCTTTTTTGTTATCATCTTTGGCTAATTTCTCTTGGTTTAAGGATTGGATGATCCCTATAATGGTTTGATTTATTATTGCATATATGTTTGTGAATTGTGATTGCGATATCGCCTTCTTTTCAAAGTGCATCCTTCATACCTTTTGTTTACCCTCGAAAGAAGTGGTTTTTATCATTGGTTTAGATAAAACAACTGAAGAGACACAATGAAGGACGTTTTATTGATTTATTGGAAATAACTTGGTTTTGAGAGTAACGTTTTATCTTTGTCTCGAGGATTTCTAGCTATCGTAGAAAGTTCCGGTCTTTGTACCTTTTTCTAACTGAAGAGACAAAAGCAAAATTTGTTCTTGATCTTTTCTAGATTTCTAAGCATTTAATGAGTTTTCCTATACTTGACGAACCGTTGAATTGAGAGTTACGCGAGTTGGAAAGCATGTTCTTTGTTTGTATATGCCAAATATTATTTTAGATGTTTATCTACAATAATCATATATCATTGTTCATGAGTTTCACATATGTAATCTTACTTTAATTCATTATAGTGGTGATTCTTATTTTCTTAGATCACATCTCTCCTCTATATTATCCTCAACAATCATTGCCTTTTTGTTTTCTCTTACCTTCAAAGACATATTTTTCTCTTCCCTTTTCTCTATATCTTCTCCTTTTCTTAGCGTAATTCCTATCCTATATATCCAAGCAGTCACGGTCCCCATGATTCGATACCCGATTAATTTAAATATGATCTCGTAATACTTGTGAGGGTTGTTGTTACTATTCGGTAAAACTTTCACAATCAATAACCACAATGGTTTGCATGATTATTTTAGATGGTTAAAATTGTTATGCACCTCTTTTTTCAATGTCAACCTTTAGAAATATTAAGAATTATAAAATTGAAAAATACTAGAGTTGGATAGCTTAAAAATAGGTTATAAATAAGTGTAGTGTCCAACTGAAAAATTCTGAATTAAAAATGGAAATAATATATATAATAATAGTACCACACAAAAAACGTGGTATATTTAACATAGTACATGTAGGGACAAGTTAGAATGTTAGATAGCATGGCGTGGGCGGTTAGTTGTATACCTTTACTAGGTTTTGTAGAATTATTGAGGCACCCTTCACTCAACACATACTCACAAGTTTGAGCTCCGGCAACTCTGGAAGCTCCTCTCATACTTTTAAGGTAAGTAGTTCTTCCCATCTCACTTAGCTTGCTTCAGATTTCATCTTCCTTCACAAGTTTTCTCTTACCTTCCCATCTCATATAGTTTTATACATATAATATTTTTTTATATATGTGTATATAATTTATATTGTTTTGAGTGTTACATGTTCTGAAGCATTTTGACGAGTTATATTTGTTTGTAACACAAGATTGTAGGACTAACTTGCCTTTAATGGTACTTATTGTCTTTTAGGTATTTGGACCTTTTATTTTTTTGTGTTGATTGTTATTGAACTTGTTGGTATCGCACTATGCAAGTATAATTGGATTGAAAGTGTTAAATTCATTATATTACTTGTCTTGAACGATAAATTCCGGAAAAAACTCACAAGAAAGTACATATGGGCAATCCGGGCCGGCCCGGTAGCCCGCCCGCTTTTTTACATGGGTGGACATGGGTAGAGTTTGTGGCCCGGGCAAGCCGGGACGGGCCAGCCTGGCCCGCACCTTATGGGTTATAATTTTTAGGTATGGCCCGGCCCGACCCCACATTTGTACAGGTCTAAATGTAATAATCTAAGACCGAGTATCTCGTTTCTGAAAAACCCCTTAAAGACACTTATTGAGGTTGTTGGGTTTGCTTTCTAGGAGGAACATTACTGTTGTCCTAAACTGGTCAAATATGTTTCTTGAAGAATTTTAGGAAATACTTTTAAAATCGATTTCTATCACAATTTTAGGAATTCATGTTAAGATCTATTATTAAAGGAAAACTAAGAAAAAATGAAATTCTTCAATCTTCTTTCCAAAAAAAAATGCAGTTCTTCAATCTTTTTCCTCCAAACTCCACATCCTCAAGAAAACCATTCATTTCCCGTTTTAAAAAAAGACGGGTAATGAAATCGTAAACTTAAACTCTACCTAAAAAACACTCACAATGTATAGTGGTACTTAAATGTAGTCACCAAGTGTTCATCTCTACAACATTGAGAAAGTCAAATTAGAAAAAAAAAAAAAGTTGTATTCTTTTATTTGTTCATCTCTACAACATTGTTACCATCCTAGGAATTGGCCAGAGAACTGAGTTTTTCATTGCTCATCTCAATTTATCTTGATTTGTTTTCTCTTTGAACATATTTATTAGAATCTCCAATCACATATGTAAGAACTTCTATCAAATATCCTTTGTATTTATAGGCTTTAAAGCCATTCTTTTTTTAATCTAACAACTTGGTCTCGTGAGAAACCTTTAGTAAATAAAAATGCTATGTTGTTAGCCGATTTGATATAATCTATTGAGATACACCATTCGAGAACAGTTATCAATTAAATGGTTTTACGTCATCGTCTTCAACGACACAATTTAACAGTGTCTACAACTCTATGCCCGAGTTATAGCCGATTGACTATTACAATAATAGTATTTCCGGCATATGTTTATCTCACGGTAATATCTTTACAAAAATTTCTAAGTCATTCCGCTTCCTCTGTCGCTTTTGAAATATTGATCAAATTTATAATTAGTATTTCAAGTATCCAATAAATTAGTTTGAGTAGTAATAAGATTCGATTATTAATCCAAATAGATCTTGGTATAAGTTAGTGCATCATTGTTTTGTAGCATGGAAAAGGTGGTATCCACGCTCTTGCATATGAAAGGAGGAAATGGAGAAACCAGCTATGCCCAAAATTCTAGTCTCCAGAGAAACGTGATAGCGTTAACGAAGGGCATGAAAGTAGAAGCCATAAAGAAAGTCTATAACTCTCTGTTAATCACAACACAAGGAAGTAAGCGGAAAATAAGCTTGGTGGAGTTGGGTTGCTCCACGGGAAGCAACGCACTGATGACGCCCCATGAGGTCATCACAACCGTTGACCATATCCGGCGTGAATGTGGTCAACACGATTGGTCACCGGAATTTCAAGTTTTCCTTAATGACCTTCCGGGAAACGACTTTAACACCCTTTTTAGAGCTGTGCCAGGGTTCCTACAACAACTCAACGATGAGCTCGGTCCTGGTTTCGGAACTTGCTTCGTCAATGGAGTCCCTGGTTCGTTTTATGGAAGATTGTTTCCGGTTCAAAGCCTGCATTTTGTTCATGCTTCTTCTTGTCTTCATTGGCTCTCCCAGGTACAAAATTCATTCTTGAAACTTAAATCTGTGTTATTTCTACGTAAAATATATTAGATATGGGTATCGGTGATATTAGGTGCCAAAAGGGAAAGATAGAAGCAAAGAAAGTGTAGGAGAAGCATTCTATGAACAGTTTCAAAGCGACTTCTCAACGTATCTTACATATCGATCGGAGGAAATGGTGTCAGGAGGATGCATGATTATGACATTTGTGTGTAGAAAAAATGAATATCCCCGCAACTATGAACATTACTTCCCTCATTGCTCATTCTTAAAGCAAACACTTCTTCAAATGACTTCCCAGGTAATTCTGTAATCAAGTATTTCATTAGGGGATATTATGGGTACGGCGATGAAATTCACAAACGTAAGACGGATCTGGGTTTCGTAACCACCACAATTACGAGTTTCGGATTCGTGATAAGCGTTGGTAGATGGCGCCGGCGTTCACTAATTCACGAATCTGAAGCCATACATTTATGAATTTCATTGTGGTGCGTTTACTACTTCCGTTTCATTAACATTACAATTTGTTTTCATGAACGGTCGCCGCATACTTATTTGTGCATAAGCATGCTCTTTCATTTAAGCTATTATGGTGGTATTGCATACTTATTATTTCACACATTGTATGTTCTCTTGAAATGGACAATTATATTTATGAACTATTATGAATGAAAAACGTGATTGAATTAGGGTATGATTGAAGAAGAGAAGATGAAGACGTTTGACATGCCTTTATACGCACCATTCTGGGATGAAGTTGAAGGTGAGATCAAGAAACAAGGGTCCTTCACCATTAACCGATTTGAGTATTTGGTAAAAAAGGATGACGAGAAAGGACACGAGTCGAAGGAACGTCAAATTGTTACTATGGTAAAAGGTGCAAGGTCAATATTTGAGCCTTTCCTAATTAACCACTTTGGCAAGGACTTGTCGATAGATCAAGTGTTCCAAACACTCGAAGGAATAATTCGCGATTGCAACACTGAACTGAAGACTAGGGCAGATGTCTTTGCTGTTTCAGTGACAAGGAACTAATGTTCATGGACATATTATTATTTAAGTGTGTACCAATAATGCGAGATTGAACGCAAACAATAGATTCTATGAACTTATTTGAGACAATATTAAGAGTTTGACATGCAAGGAAGTATTGAACAGGGTTGTAGTAATTCTAGACAATTTATATTGTTGTTTCTTTGATTTTACTCAGCTGTTTGCTTTTGTAATGAAGGTAATATCCGTTTAAGGGTACATTTGGTATCCATCTAGATATATCAGATATTGGAATAATTTTTGAAAGAATTAGTGAACTGATTCTTGTATTGGATTAGAGTAATATCCGAGTTAGACTAGATCGTGTGTGTTGTGTGGATCTGCACCAAACAAAACCTTGGTGTATCTGTGACATTTATCCGTAGACTAGTACATTGTTCTTCATTCACGAGTGCTTTATTCATGAGTGCTTTATACCTTTCACTGTTAAAAGTGTGTGTACATATATATATATAGTTGATCAACTCGTTCCAGTATAATATTGTTGGAGATAATAAGTCTCACATCGAAAGTTGGGGCGTTCGGAGACTAGTATATAAGGGTGGTGAGCTACTCCTCCTATTATCAATTAGTTTTAGGACGGAATCTCATCGGATTTATGTGATGGGTTTGGGCCTAAGCGCATGTACGACATTTTTCTCACTAATAGATGAAAAGGAGAATGCATTTCCCACCTTTTTCTGAATGTTTTTTGAACAATATGATATTAAAGATAAGAAGTGGTCTTACATTTGGAGCTGGAGGAACAAAATTGCATGAATATGCATATTTTTGAACCAAATGATGCATGTTAAAAAATAAGGTTCACTCTTTCACTAAATTGTACACTTTTCAAACTGGAAAAAGTGCATATTTAATCTTCTTCGTAGTATAATAAGGTCCCGTTTGGTTCCAACTCTGAAAACGGAAACGAAATGGAAACGAATTTAGTCCATATGTATGTCATTATTCATGAAATTTTATGGAATCATTCCTTGTGATTTTAAGTAATTGTAGTAAAATTTGATTAGTGTTGATACCCTATAGGGAAACAAAATGAGGGAAACAACTACATTTTACATGCAACCACAAGGAATGATCCAAAAAAATATTTATGAATAAGGCAAACATATAGACTACATTCATTTTCATTTTGTTTCTATTTCTGGACTTCTAACCAAAAGGGGGTAAATGTGTACAGACCTATATCTAGCAAAATGTTTGTTGCTGTTTGGTGAATTACATCCTTACTGATTTTATGTTTCCATTACCTGAAGCACAACCTAGATGGAAGGTTTGTTGCTGCCTGTGTGGGTGATGAGTAATTCATATAATTTGCACGGCGTCGGATTTACTAAAGCATTTTTGACGCGCATTGTGATTGCACGTTAGAATATGCGCCTAACGTGTAATGCGACTGCACGTCAGAATATGGGCCTAACGGGCATTGTGAATGCCCGTCAGGGCTCGCCCTAATAAACGCGACCCGTTCACGCATCACAAACACAAAAACCAAACAAAGTAAAACGAAAGCGTTTTTGGCGATTTTGGAATATTTTGATCAAATTCAATTCAAAACAAGTGAAATGTAAGGAGATGGGAAGCGTGGTGGTGGTAGAGGTGGTCGCCCGCTCGAACAAAAACGTAAGAAACTGGCGGATGAGATACGTTAAATATGAGTTTGTAAAATTTGTAGGAGTTATGTGTTTTGTTTTTTTCCCTCCAGTTAAACAAGTATGTTAAATAGGTTATATTTGTGTTATACGTTGGATTTGATTAGTTTAGGTTGAATAGATTGAAAAATACGAACATAAGTAATGAAATCAAGTGTTTTCGAGGTTTTTAAAAGGGCGTCGATGTCGTTCTCTTGGGGAAGACGATGAAGAACCCTGACGCGCACTGCGCATGCGTTCGATCTTGATCTTATTACTCCAATTAATTTGTAAGTATTTGCGAGATTTGAGGCTTATGTTTCAACCTCGTCACTGTTTTAGGGTCACTATTTTAGGGCATCCTTTCTTGACAAAGCTGATATATCTCATCATAAGATAGGTATTGTACATATTTAACAATATGTGGATAATGCACGGTGTTTGTAGGTATAATGTGCTTCAATCATGGACTTGTTCCGATAGAGGGGTTGCTCAATTTTAGACTATGAAAAATGATTCGGAATTTATAATCACCATTGCTAAATGTAAGGAACATTGTAGAAAAGGTGAAAGAGGCAAATGATACATTAAGGGTCCGTTTGGTTGTAACTGCGGAAATGAAAACGAAATGAAAACGAATCTAGTCTTATTTATGGGTGAGGGGGATCCATCGTGAATATGTTCTTGAATGGCAAAGAAAAAGATGCAACTCCCCGGTCATTAAAATATTACTTAAAGCAAGGGATTGCATCTTGAGTACTTTTGCAACAAGTACTTTAGCTTGTGATGAATTTTTCAAGTGGTTTGTGAATATCAGGATGAAACTTGGGAGTAGGGATGGTATATCATCTGATTCGAGATAAAAATAAAATAGCGAAGTAAACTTGGTATTTGTTATTTGGAATGCCGCAAGACATATAAGTTGGCTATATTAATGAAATCGAAGATTGAGTACTAGAGACAACTCATACAAGTTATATTTTCTGGATATCGATCTCGTATGTCAGTGGTATTCATTGTTGTTTTCACAAACCTAATTCTGTGACTTTTACTTTGGTCGGAGGTCAGGTGGTGTCCGGGAGTGAACACACTATAGGATTCTAAAATATTACTTAAAGCAAGGGATTGTATCTTGTTATAATTTTCAAATGTAGTTTTTGGGATTTCTTACTTGGTTTGTGAGCCTCTCTTGGATCGATTGTTCAAGCGTTAGCGAAGAAATTTATTACAATCTTGGTTTGTAAACCGCATTGATTTCCACCAATTGCTGGCTCTGGTTCACATTCAATAGGATTCACTAGATCTATGGTATGGTAGGTGCCAAAGCTTCATTCAGCGAGACTGGACCGCTCGGTTCAATTCGGTCATACTTTCCGTAAAGGCAATAGAGTAGCGGACTCGCTTGCGAATATTGCTTTCTCCTCTCATTTAGGTTTTCTTTTATGTTTGGACCCTCCGAACTTTGTGAAGGGTTTCGTTGTAGATGACTTGCGGGGGATTTGTTTCCCGCGCATGACTGGTGGATATGATTGAGTTCCATGGATAGGTATAGGTTACTTAGGGTTGGGTAGAGATACATGCCGATGCCTTCTATAGTTATTCCAATTTCCACTCTTGACTTTGGAGAGCTACTTTGTGATGTGACCCCCCCCCCCCGAAAAGAAAGCATCATCTTTAATATTTCGGCGCCGATCACTTTGCCACCAACCGTCCAAGTCGAAACGAATTAGGTTGATCAAGACACCTTGGCTAATCAACCTTTATAATTATCATATGGTAAGATTGAGCATCTTTATGTCTCGGTGATCATTCTAAGAACTAAGTCGGCAATGCCTGAAACCCAACCGATAATGCTCACTCCGAGCATACTTAAGTCATGCAAACTTTCAATCGTTTTGGCTAAGATGTGAAGTATGAACACGCTCAGTAAAATGCCTAAACTTAAGCTTTATTTGGAATTAGAAGACCTGTGAGTAAAACTTGTAGATGTATTTTCAAGAGTTTCAACTTTATAGTGTACTCTAAGTCAAGATTCCTAGATGAAGAAGGTGAAACTGAAACTAGCGTCTTTTACCGTAATCATTCACTCTCATTCTCTATCCTTTTTTATCTTAATGTAGCATATCCTTTTGGTTTGTTTCTCTATTTTAGAGATTTGTCAGTTGCTTTATGTAATTACATGCATTTAGGCATTTGCGGAACTTAAATGATATATATATATATATAGTTGAATGTCCTAATACACACTTATGGCTTTCCTGCTGACTAAGATAATTGGCAGAGAGGACTGAAGTTCGAGAGTGAAGAGAAGAACATTGGGAGAAAATCTAAGAGTGGTCGACTGGGCCCGCGTCGCACGATGACTTATCCTCCACTACTGCATTTATGGACCAAGCCCACATTTCTTGGTTTAGGAGGTCGTACGACGACCCATTTGCTCAACCAATACGCTTTGACATTTTGCTTTACTGCTTTGTTTCTATGTTATCCTTAGTTTGATCTTATCTTAACAAAATATAATCGAGTAGATTTGATTCTATCTTAATAGAAGATATAATCCTTGGAGAATTAGGGTTTTTGAGCTGTTTTTAGACCCTATAATAAGGCTCTACAACCATTAGGTTAGATATCTCTTGTTCCATCATTTTACAAGCTTTGGATAAAACTTTATACACCAGGTTATACGAAAACCCCATAGGTCGGACGACGGCTCCTATTGAGATTCAATTTATTTCATTCCCTACTTATTCTAAGGTATGTGTGAGTAAAATCCCTCTATCTAGGGTCTGGTGAGCCCGACATACATGATTTGTGATATTGGATTGATTCTATGTCTTGCGTGTATGTCTATGAGTTATGGTAGTATCGTTTATTTTATGTGTTCTACAAAGGGCGACCTTAACTCAAAGTGACAATGGAGTTCTCATACCTCATTGTCTCTCTTGATGTGATGAATCGACAAATGTCTTGGGGATGGAGTGACAATCATGGTGACAACATCGATGTACGTCAATCGACGACCTATCCAAAAAGTGAGAATGAATGAAGTTGTCTTTACATAACTCAAACATACTTGTGATATCATGTAATTGCCTCTTGAGATCTAATTTGTGCATGTTATGGTGATTCGGGTCTTCCAATGCTTTACCTTAACTGCTATCTATTATTTGGCCCTTATCATCTTCAAATCTTATTTCAAACCTTATAAAGATCCAACTTTTATCCCTCTTTTGTGTCTTAACCGATAAACTGATTTACGAGCCAGTCGGGGCTATTCCCAAGGGACCCGTCGAATAACCTACACTATCTCAGTCTAGAGTTTTTCTCCGATTCTCTCTAGTTATTCTCTTATTTGTGTTTTGACAAGGATTTGACCCAGGCGACCTCCCTATCACCGGATACCGCACCTCTCTGTCTCTATTTTCTATGTTCCTTGATCCATTATACTTGTACATAGTTCATCTACTTACTTTCTAGATTTTGGTTTCATAATTAATTTATCAAAGCGAGACATAGTCTTCCCTATGTTCGATCCTAACCCACTACTCTACATCAAGTCTTGTATTTGTAGGACTTGAGATTCACACTTCAACCCTCATCAAGTTGGCGTTGTTGCCGGAAAAGGCTTCAAATTTCTTTGACTTATTAATTTGAAACATGTATTTTGTTTCCATCCTTCTATTTTCCTTTTTCTTTTTTTTCTTTTATAGTTTTTTCTAATTTTAGGAATTTTTTAGCCATGTTTAGAATAAGATTGAACCGACGGAAATCATGTCTTCCACTACGCACCAAGCCTGATGTGTTTTAAGTCTCTCTAAAGAGGACTTAACGACTAACGACTTGGAAACCTTTGTTCATATCCCTATTTAGGCTTCATATTCCTCTAATAACTTCTCAATATAGATTATGGAAGATAACGTTGCTATACCAAACACAACATCTCAACCATATGAACCCACACCAAAGGACTCTTACGACAAGACACGTACTGAAGATTACAACTGTAAGCTAATTGAGGAAGGACAAGACTTGAATGATGCATCCTTGGATGCGTTCATGAAGAAAACTTTGGATCTAAATCAAGCTTGAACTTCAATTACTCTATTTGTTGATGTGTAGATGGATCAAACGGTAGAATATGGTTGGAGGAATCTTTGAGATGGATGTAGAAGCGAACATATGATCCGATCAAGGTTTATCGAGCAAACTGTGATGTGGAGTGGATAGGTTGATTATGAAAGAATCCTCGAATGTGAAGGCTTGGACCGAAGATCCAAAGAAGAAAACTGAGCGGGAAAGCCCAAATTCAAGGAGGATGAGTTACCTTCAACTTACTTGATCCAAATTAGACTTGAAATACAAGTGGTGTCAACCATCCTTTATTTAGAGGTTGGTGTCGGAACGAAAGGTTGTAAATGAATGGTTTAAAAGAAAGGTCCAATAGGATAAGACTAAAGGAGGTCCAATGAGAAAGCTTATAAGGGAATATTCCATATGAATATCCCTTTTATTAATACATAAACAACAGATAGAAAAATCAAGTGAAATGTTGTCAAATGGGCAAGCTTTATGCCAAGACAAGACATGTCACTTGCCGGGTCTTCTTAGGCAGAGACACGGATGACAACGGTATCCAGGGGCGTATCATTCTCCTCCTCTTGGTTGTGAAACGTCCTCGTTTCACAGTCAACAATGAAGGGATCAACTTTGGAAGCAAGCCCCTTGACGTTGAGCATCGGGTGCACACCATAGGAGTCGGGACGCTTGAACTTATAGTCTTTCAAGAAGGTGGCACCGTGGAAGTTGTAGAATATGTCGGTGACAAGCGTATTTCCTTAGGTCGTTATATAAACTTATCAAAGTAAATTCGAACTTAACACTAACCAATTTATAGCGAATAAGTAAGGGTCGAACCCAAGAGAGTGAGAAGTGATTAAAGTGCAATTGAGATTCAATTATTAATTAATAGTAACCAAGGGGGTTTTGGATTTCAATATGTGACAAGACAAAAGCATATATAAACAAAGTAAAGATGGTGATAATGATGTTAAGACAAGCACTACACTAGGTTAGATTTTCACTTCCATATAACTTGGTTGGTTCTTTTATGAAGCTTTCAACAATAGTTCTCATCTTGATCATAATTATGCATTAAGCCAACTAGCAATAACACAACTTAACAAGTTATCAATCCGTAAACCTACAAGACCAATTAACAAGTTAGCATTCATGCAAAGATAAGGAGATACATAAAAAAGAAACAACTCGTTAATCTTGTTATGTAGTTATATTCCTTTACACTTAGATAATCACAACCCGTTATTACCTACAAGTTTGCTACCGGAATAATGACCCGAGCCTGGAACCAATTAAACTTAGCCTTTTGCATGCAATTATAAAACTTAGGTGATCAAACTAAGTAGAAAACAATCATGCAAACATAAGTTAAGCACAAGGATTATAACACAATTGTATACTGAATAATACTTCTATAGAAAAGAACTTACAACCAACTTATATGAAGCTTCAATCAACCCAATGTAGCTAGGAGATTTAGCACTTCATACAAATGACAAATAAACAAATAGAGGTTTGTGGGAAAATGAGGATGATTCTAACAATCAGCCTAGGAACTCTATTTATACTAGAAATGACAGTAAATGGGAGTAAATAGGCAGTGTAAACAACCACCTTAATGGCCATAAAGGTGGGTCTAAACAGCCGGAGTTATGTCGTATGTTGCCCAACCGCATGTGCGGGCATGAAGACCTTAGGGGCGGTATAGTGCAAAACGCTCCATCTTCAACTTAACCGCGGGGGCAGCATCATAAATGCTCTAGAACGTCTTACACCTGATATTCTTGACGTTTTTGTCCTCATTCTGCAGATGTGACTCAGTGTCACCGTGGGGCGGTGACACAAACGCTTGGGCTTCACAAGTCTGCTGGCAAGAGGCGCAGGGGCGCCGACATTGGTCTTCAGGGGGTGTCACCGCAAGGGCGTCCCAAGGTCGCCGCAGGGGCGGTGACAACCTTGCTCTCGGGGTACTGGATGGGCGCTGGGTGCGGCGTCGGAGGCATCGGTCACCGCCCCAGCGGTGACATAGGGCCGTAGGGGCGGCTGTATGACAAAAAGCCATCTTGGTTGTCTTCTTTGATCATCTTTGTCTTCCAAGTGTTGTTAAACCCTTATAATTCTTCATTGTGGGCATCTTCATTTGGATGTGGATATTAACAACAACAAACAACCAATATAATCCTTTAAAATGTTAACAATATCTAGATATGATAGTGATTACATCACATATCAGTCGGCAAAGCGCATGATCGGGTGTTGGTACTTGAGCGGTGCCGATAATTAATGGTGTTGAAACTTTTGTATCAGGCAATGAACCTCATTTATCTCTTCCGGATTTGTAATAAATGTGGCACGGTTGGAAAATTTTGTGTCGGGAAGCAACCCAATGTGGTGCTCACTGCCTTGGATGGGTAGCAAGTTGAGTGGTGGATCTTTGTGCACAACATGGTTAAAATCTTGAACATGAGGCTCGAAATGGTAGTCCTTCAAGATGGCGGCACCATGGAGTTGGTCGATCATACCGTCAAGGGCCTTGACGGTGAACATTGAGGGCATGCCGAGAAGATGGAAGGGCAAGCCGGGAGAAAATTATTGGACCAAACAAGGACCATACTTGGATCGGGAGGCTCAAACTTATAGCCCATCAACATAATGGTGCCATTGGCAGGGTTGATGTCTCCTTCTCCCTCGATGATGACATTATTGTGGTTTTCTTTGTCATACTCGTCATACAACAGGATAACAAATTGAATTAGAAGTGTCAGGATGCAATCTACAATGATGTCATCGCCCTTGTCTTTGACTTTTCTCTCGTCTCTGACTTTTTCTTTTTCATCGTCATATAATGTGTTGATAACCAAATCATACATAGGTTGTGTCACCACTTTGAGTCCTTCACCAAAAGCAGTTTGTGTTTGGGAAACATGACCATGACGTGACGTTCTTTTGGTTGTCACTTGGCTTTGTGCGACCATCATTAGGGCATGTAATTCAATCTCCAACGCTTCCTTTTCACGCCTTAGATCAACAATTTCCTTGGCTAAGACATCAAGGCCTCAGGGGGAAATACGTGACGACTTGGACACCACATAGTCCTCTTTGGGATAAACTTGATGTCGGGGCGCAACACATTCATATTTGAGATGGGATCGACGTTGGGGCACATCATAGTCATCATTGGGATAAGCTAGCGATTGGCCGTGGGGATGTAAGATCCCAAGTTTTTGCCTTCACCGCCCCCACGGTGAAGGGGAGCCGCAGGCGCGACTTAACCTCGCAGCCGCGGTCGCGGCACGGCCCAGCCACAAGTGCGGCTAGGCCCAGCCCGTCTACGAGCTGTTTTATCCTGCGACCTTGTTGAACGTGTAAGTTCTTCATCCTTTGTTCCTTCTTACGTTCTTGTACTGCAACATGCTTCCTTCCTTTCGTTTTCTACTTCTTCTCCAAGAATCAAGTTTGAACCTTGATTCTTGTTGGCTTATCGTTGTTGATGTATCGTTGTTCTCACGCTCTTTGGAGTTGAGTCTTGACGTGTTGGAGCCAAAGGTTCGAGCTTTGGTTGCCCTTGTTGCGAGTTCTGTCGAAGAAGAAAGCCGACAACGCTTTTTGTCATGCCGCCGCCCCTGCGCCTGCACAAAGCCGCCCCTGCGCTTCTGTCCAGCCGCCCCTGCGGTTTCCTCTGCAGTAACTCCCGTTCTTGTGAGTTACTTCCTTCCTTGCTTTCCTCGTTCCTTTCCTTACATCTTCTGGATGTTGTTGATCTCTTGTGAGTGCTGTAAGACTAGGGTTGAGCCCTTAGCATGCGTAGATCTCTTAGAGATCTTTGAGACTAGAAGTCATAGACTTCTAGCAACCGTTTCGTTCCTGATCCATGTTGCTTGGTCTTACAGGCTTTCCTTGCTCCTTTCCTGAGGGAAATTGAGCTCTCTTGAGTATTCTTGAGTTGTTATTCCTGAGCTTTGAGTTACCTTCGTGTGAGGTAAGTCCCTTGGACTTACTTAGCTTCATTCCGCGTATTAGTTGGATTGTATTGGCTTGTTTGTGTTGTTTATTCATGTTATAACGGATAACCGGACTAGGATTCACCCTCATAACCTTAATTGGCCCAAGTTTATGATAACGGGCGGTCACATCATCTGCTTAGCTCTTGCGGGAGTTAGGAGGTTCTCGGCGATTGGTTTGTGCTGGTTAGACGGTCGGATGCATCCGCACCGTTCCATTGCCGGAAGAGGGGACCGAGGCGAGTTTCGAAAGGATTCTCGTGTAACAAAAGAAGTTGAACTAGTAATGGATAACCTTAATAAAAGATAATAACCGGTTGATGTGTGAGCATGCTATGTGTTTTCTTTACCCTATGTGTGTTTGTGCCTTTACACTCTTGCTTATACCTAGAATGTTAGCTAACGGTTTATACCGTTGTTGTAGATGTTCCGCAGGTTCAGGATGCTGCTGAGTGATCCATATGGTGTGGTCAGCCGGGGTTCCCGTACATTATAGGACGGGATTGGGTTTTTGTTTCGTTTGTTGTTTCCCTTTTGTTTTGACCTGGCTGTGGAGCTTTTGTGTATTTCTTGTTTTTGAACCTTTGGTTTTATATTAAGTTTTGGTTTTCATTCGTCTATGCCTTGTGGTAAGATCCGTTTGTTGTTGCTACTCTGAGGGTCGGGACCCATTGTGCGGTCCTAGCCAGTAGCGCTTCAAGTTCCTAGAACTTGGGGTGTTACAATATGGTATCAAAGCTCCAGGTTGGCAACAATGGCACTCGAAATCTTCTAAAGGTCGGATGGATAAATAAATAGAACCCGCAAGGGGTCTAACGTTTTAAAAAGGGGATTTTTGTTTTAAACCGTTGGTCTGCGATAGATGTACGGGTGACCAGCACTACCTCCGCGGATCTCAACAGTGTAGTTTCATTTTTGTTGCCTTTATATGCGCTTTTCTTGGATTATGCTTTAGGTGTAGCGTGGCCTTATACCTACATATATAGTCTTATATATCTATCCTTGTAGCAGATGGCACACACTAGGGCTACCACTGCTATAGGGCGAGGAAGGGGTCGATCACCACTTCCACCTGCCGTCCGTGGACGAGGGCGTGCAGGAAGACCTCCTCTAGCTA
Organism: Fagopyrum esculentum; assembly: GCA_033239045.1. NCBI lineage: Eukaryota > Viridiplantae > Streptophyta > Magnoliopsida > Caryophyllales > Polygonaceae > Fagopyrum > Fagopyrum esculentum. The sequence continues at coordinate 24,306,588 of BSUD01000001.1, read as the reverse complement.
GAGGTCGGGGCCAAGCCCCAGTTGCTGATCCGCCTATTGCCGAGGCGTTTGCTGAAGAGGTTGCCGAGAGCATTGTTACTGAGGCTGGAAATGGGACCGCTGCTAGGTCTGGAGAACAAAGAGCGCCATCAACAAAGTCTGCACAAGTGTCTATCGGAGCTTCTCCGTTTCGCGACTATGTGCAGAGGGTTGAGGAGGCTATCAGGACTTGAGGACCAACACCAGTGCCTCCAGTTCCTGCGAGATCAACTGAGGTTTCGGAGAGAGTTACACAAGTTGTTGCCCGGCCTGCTAGAGTTGTTGAGGTTGTTAGAGCGCCGACTGAGGCAAAAGAGCCGAAGCCTGACAGTTGGGGAAGGCTTTCGGCCAGCTGAAGGTTCCCGTCTTCGTGGGAAGGACTGGCTTGGAAGTGGAGCAATGGCTAGGACAGGTTGATTCTGCTATGAAGGCTATCGGTTGCCCTGAGGGACGTCGAGTCAACATAGCACAAACGCTGCTGAAGTATCAAGCTCATTCTTGGTGGAGGACCGTTCGCAGTAAGGTCACTAGTTATGAGCAGATGAAGACAGTGATCAGGGATCGCTATTGCCCTGCATCCATGAGGAGAGACCGTCTTCATGATTTCCTTGAGGCTGGATTCGAGGATTTGCCTATTGTTGAGATCATCCTCAAGTTTCAAGATGAGTTGGCGTTGCTAGGTCCGTCTGCACCACCGGAGGATCAACATGTTTACCTTTTCTCTCGGAGGTTGAAAGAATCGACAAGCTCTTATCTTACTGGTTTCCGTTGTGAGTCTTTGGCGGACTACCAGGATAGAGCTTCTACTTACGAGAGAGACCGACCGGGTCAGAGGAGAGCTTCTCAGACAGGAGTTCCTGAGAAGAGACAGAAGACTGGATTAGCCAGTGCTGGAGTTGAAGCAGCTGGTTTTGGGCGTAGTCACACGCTTGGACATTTTGGTTTTCAGTAGAGTTCTGACAAAGCACGGAAGTGTCATAACTGCGGAGTAGCTGGACACATCCGAGCTGACAGCAAGAAACCAGCAGTGACTTGCTTTACTTGCGGCAAGCCCGGACACAGAGCTTCGTTTTGCCATCAGGGCAAGGCGCTATCTCAGTAGGGTTCTTCACCTGCCAGTGTTGTTGGAGTAGGACAAAGATCTCAGTACCAGCAGCAACAGAGAGTTTTTGGTTCTACCGCTCCTCAAGGTTCCACTCCGGGATAGGGGAGAGGTAGAGGACGTGTTGGTGGATCTACAGACACCGGAGATGCACCAGCCAGAGTTTATGAGTTGAGGAGTATTGTGGAGCCGATAGCGCCAGCAGCTACAAGTACCATTCACATTAATGGTTTTCTTGTCAGAGTTCTTTTCGATACTAGTGCTACGCATTCTTTAATATCTGATGCATGTGTAGATGGATTGGCCTTAGTTACTGTAGAGAGTAGACCCTTCTTTATTGGATTACCCGATGGGGGTAAGATACGAGGTACGCGAGAGGTTCGCGATTGCCCTATTAGATTGGGAGGTCGCGATTGGCCAACTAACTTCTTCGTCATGTATTTAGTACATGAAGAAGTTAATCTGGGCAAGGATTGGATGGATCGAAATCGAGCAGTTCTGGTCATCGGCAAGAGGACAGTGACAGTAACTACAGATGCAGGCCATGTTGAGATCTTCCGAGGATGGGATCTGGGGAAGACTGTTAGCATGAAATATTGTGATATTTTAGGCACGTTTTCTAAGTGTATTTCATCCATAATGGTAGTCATTGATAAAGCATTGAAGTATTTGTGAGTTAGTTTATCTATTTTGTCGATATAGAGGTCTACATAAGCTTTGTGTTGATTATAGGCAATTAAGAGCTAATTCCGAACGGATTGAGAGAGAATGGAGCTAGATTGAGCATGTCCAAGGATTGAGGACATCACTAGGAGCTAAGGAGGATGCTAGGATGAAGAATGACACAAAAACAAAGGAAATTACGAGCTATGTACATTCCACGCTCTAAAGTACGACCGTATTAGAGTCCACGCTCTAATCCACTGCCGTGGAACCTTGGCAAGACGAGCGTGGTGCATTCCAGCAACTTACACGGCCGTGGAGAGTTGTGACAAACCGTGATCCAACTCCACACTCTAAATTACGGGCGTGGAACCCTTCCACGACCGTGATCTTGACGATCTTTTACGTAATATTTTAAGCCACAATCTTCTACGCACATGGGCCGAAGACGCATTTTATTTGGGCCTATATAAGGACGGAAAGAGGGAGATTCCGTCACCTTCGCTACCGCTATCTCTGCTTACCCTAGTTTACGCTTTCGCTTAGACCGCCGTGGAGAGATTTGCGCTTTGCCCGTTTGAGATTTCCGGATTGACGGTAAGTTGGAGAAAGAGTGAAGATTTGGAAGATTGTTCGCAAGGAGATTTCATACTTTGTCCTTAGGTTTGATTAGAAGACGGATTGACATCCCGTTCTTCGTTCTTATCTAAGATTGTGATTGTTTATGTTATTCTGAATCTACTTACATCATTGTTCTTGTTTGTGGATTTGAGAATTGATTTGAGATTTATTAAAGGTTTTCGGAAGTTTTCACCTTTCATTCTTTTAAATCTTGAATTTGATATCAATATGACTGTTGTTGGCTAAAACCCTTTAGCAATTCTAAGGTGAAGGGTTGATAGTTGTGGCTTAGATGATGATAGATCGATCGTAAACAAATTGGACCCTGAGAGTTAGAGAGAATCGCCGACGAACCTAATCCACGGTCTGTTCTTGAGCTTCCACGGCGGTGGAACTCAAGAACTACCCGTAATTTTGTGTCAGTTTATGAACCTTGCTTTTACTTTAATCCAAAGTTAAAGATTTTCTTTAACTTAGTCTTGGCTTGCCTTTTCTAGGTGGTAGTGAAGCCTCAACAACCTCTACCTCGATTTCGAGTGTCATAACCTTAATCAGTTAAGCTAGTTTTGATCCTTGGATTACAAGTTTGGGTATTTGACGTTATCGTTTACCTTTAGAACCTTTCTATACTAAAGCCTCAACAACCTTTATAGGGAGTGTCTTTGGGTGAATTATATAAGGTCTTGGAACTTCACCGTACATTGCCTTACATTCGTATACCTTTGCATACCTCAACTCTGTCCTTACATCCTTAGTATATCTTGAATCGATTGCCACAGCTGGATTCCGGGATCTTTAGGATTGTTGTTTTCCCAATAATTTACAAAGCTCATACATTTACTTGCTTGATAACTCATAATTGGATTTAACCCCCCAAATCCCTGTGTTCGATAATCTGGAATTCTTGGTTAACTATATCGATCCGTACACTGCGGGTTCGCTTGCTTGATTTCTAGTTTTATAATTAAATCTTATTTGCACGCACGCTAAGTGGCGAACAAGTTTTTGGCATCGTTGCCGGGGATTTGGTCTAGGCCGAATTCAGTTATCGGTTGTCAAGCTTGGGAGCTTCTCCCTTGTTATTTGATATCTTTTCGAGTGTATGCGCAGGTCTAGGAATAACGAAGATCTCTTACCTCTTGATCAAGAGCTTGAGAGAACTTTGAGGAGAAAGCGAAAGGAAATAAAAATGGCTGAAGAAAGAGACCATGATCTCCAACCGGAGTTAGCGGAAAAGGAAGCTCAACTCTAATGAAGTGAGAAGACTCGTAGGGAAGAAACGGATCGTCATCAAATAAAGGTTGATGATCTAACGGACAGGATGTTCTAAATGAGGCTGGAAATAAACAACCTCAAGGAGAAAAAGAAAAGGAGGAGACCGGGAAGATTGGTTAGAGTCAACTCATCTAATGAGGATAGCGACTCCTCTATGCCACCACTAGAGGAAATTGATCCCACGATCAATGTGAATCCATTCTTTCCACGGCCAGCTGCAAATCGCCGTGTTCCACCTAGGAATGCGAGGGTCAAACGTGTGGATGAGGAGCCAAGAACTCTTGGCCAAAGAATGGATCTAACGCAGCAACCACACCGTTTAGGTGTGAACTTTGATGCTGACGATGCACAAGGGTTTAGCTTCAATCCTCAAGTTATTACCATTGTTCGCCAAAACCAATTTGGTGGAACAAGTGCTGAATCCCCACATCAACATCTACAAAACTTTGAGATTATGATGGAGACAATGAAGCCTAAGAACGCAACTACCAACAGCTACAAACTCAAGCCTTTCTTCTTCTCCTTGAAGGGGAAAGCATTGTCTTGGTATCAAGCTCTTCCAAGTGGGAAGCTTGAAACATGGGAGGATCTTTCTTCGGAGTTCCTCACTAAGTTCTTTCCGCCATCCAAAACGGCGGAGCTAAGAGGTAAGATTAATGCATTTTCCATGAGACCTAACGAAAGTTTGTTTCAATCTTGAAAAAGATTTCTGGATTTGCTATTGGATTGCCCTCATCATGGCATATTCAAACTTGCACTATTGGAGATATACTATAAGGGACTGGATGTGGAGACACAATTCAAGCTCCAATCCCTCTCATGTGGTACATTCATGGACATGAGGGAAGATGACGCTTGGGACTTCATTGAGAAGCAAGCGCGAGTTATAGAGAAGTATTCTCATCGGAAAGTGGAGGCGAATCACGTGGATCAAGGAGCAAAGCTATCACAAGCAGCTCAAACTCAAATCTTTTCTCTCAATACGGAGATTAAAGAGTTGAAGGAAGCCATCAAAACCAACTTTCCGAAGCACAAGGAGCAAGATGTGGGTTATTTAGGCAACAACAATAACCACAACGGTAATGAGAATACCAATCGCAACAACCGGAACAACAACCGGAATAATTGGAACAACAACAACAACCGAAACAACAATTGGAACAACAATAGGGGTTCAAACAACAACAATTGGCGCTCCAATCAACAAAATTCTGGTAATTCTTATCCTTCCAATTTAGGAAATTCACTAACTCCACCTTCCACTTCTTCCACTCCTTTGAAAAGCCAGGGGCAAACATCTAATGGTGGAAGTACTTCGGGGAAAGAGAAGCCCGATCCCATGTTGGAAACAATTTTGGGGAAGCTTCAAGGGTTGGAGACTCGCATCATCAAGGTTGATGATCACATTACTAAGGTTGATAAAGCCTAAAAGGTTTTGGAAAACCAAATGTTCATCCATGCGGAGGAAGTTCCTAGGAATCAAGGGAAACTTCCAGGAAAAACGGAGGACAACTCAAAAGGAAGGGTGATGGCAATCACAACTAGGAGCGGAGTAACAACTACCGACCCGCAGCCTAAGTTTGTAGAAGTCCTCGTTGAGAAAGAGAAAGAAAAAGGGAAGGAGAAGGAAGATGTCTACGTTCCTCCTCCAGCTTACAAACTTCCCCTACCGTTTCCGAAATCTAGAGCAAGAGCGCGTCTAGACAAGCAATTCGGTAAGTTTATTGAACTCATGAGCAAATTGCGTATTAACATACCTTTCATTGATGCTATTGTAGGTATGCCGGCTTATGGTAAGTTCTTAAAGGAAATCCTCTCTAACAAGAGAAAACTAGAGGATTTTGGAGAGGTTAAGATGTGTTCGGATTCTTCGGATCTCATCAAGACCATGAAGGAGAAGATGCCCCCAAAGCTAAAGGATCCGGGGTTATTTTGTATTCCCATAGGAGTGGGAGATGTCACATATGATGCATTATGTGACTTGGGAGCAAGTGTGAGCATCATCCCACTTGCATTATGTAGGAAGATCGGTTTATGCGACCCTAAACCGGTAAAGATGACGTTGTACATGGCGGATCGATCCATAACTCGTCCCGTCGGTATTGTTGAAGACGTCCCGGTCAAGTTAGGTAAATTCTATGTTCCTATAGATTTTGTTGTGCTTGACATTCCTGCAGATAGTCCGGTCCCGATCATTCTCGGAAGACCGTTTCTTGCAACGTCCGGCTGCATAGTTGATTGCAAGAATGCTAGACTCGCCTTTGACATAGGAGAATATAAGGTAGAGTTCGTTCTTTCCACCTTGGTGAAGGAACCAATCTTTGATGAGGATATATTCAATATCCAAGATGAAGAAGGGTTGTCTAGAGAGGAGGTAAGTGCTATTCTCTTCAAAGATCCTTTGCAAAAGGTTATTACTATGAGTCTAATGGATGTAGGGGAAGAAGAGGAGTGTAATGAGGCAATTGAAGCCTTAGAAGCACAAGGAGAAGTATGTGAAGAAGAGTTTGAGAAACTCCACGATGAGGCAGAGAACGTGCGAATCGACGGTCATACACTATATTCCACGGCCGTGGATTTCACTAACAAAAGCGTGGAGCACTCCAGAGGGTTACACGGTCGTGGAGAGAACAGAGTAACCGTATTTACATTCCACGCCCAAAATCACGGCCGTGGAGAAGTCAGAGAGGCCGTAATTTTGGGTGATTCCGAAGGTAATTGTGTCTCTTCTTCAACTTCTCTTGATCCTTCTCCAACACCTTCTACATCCTTAGACACTTCTAAGGAACCATCGGATACTCTTCAAGAACCATTGGAAACTCCGATAGTCATGGAATTAAAGCCACTCCCTACATATCTAAGGTACACATTTCTTGGACCTAATTCTACTGTTCCGGTAACTGTTAGTTCCGATTTAAGCATAGATGAACATAGTAAGCTCATGGTTGTCCTTAGGAAACATAGAAAAGCTTTAGGATATACTATAGAGGACTTAGTTGGAATCAAACCTTCCTTATGCATGCATAAGATCTTAATGGAAGAGGACTTTAGGACTTCGCGACAACCTCAAAGGCGGTTAAATCCAACCATGACGGAGGTTGTCAAGAAGGAAATTCTTAAACTTCTTGACGCAGGTATCATCTACCCTATCTCGGATAGCAAGTGGGTGAGTCCGGTACAAGTGGTTCTGAAGAAGGGAGGAATGACGGTCATCACCAACAAGAATAACGAACTCATTCCTACCCGAACCGTAACAGGATGGCAAATGTGCATAGACTACCGCAAGCTAAACAACGCGATGAGAAAGGATCACTTCCCACTACCCTTCATCGACCAAATGCTTGAAAGGTTAGCACAACATTCGCACTTTTGCTATCCTGACGGTTATAGTGGTTTCTTTCAGATTCCGATACACCCGGATGATCAAGAGAAGACCACATTCACGTGCCCGTGGGGTACGTTTGCCTACAGGAGGATGCCGTTCGAGCTTTGCAACGCCCCAGCCACCTTTCAACGGTGCATGATGGCCATCTTCTCCGAATATATAGAGGAAATCATGGAGGTTTTTATGGATGACTTCTCCGTTTATGGTTCCTCTATTGAAAATTGTCTTTCTAACCTTGCTCTTGTGTTACAAAGGTGTGAAGACACTAACCTTCAATTCATGGTGAAGGAAGGCATTGTATTAGGACACTTAATCTCTAGTAGAGGGATCGAGGTGGATAAAGCTAAAATAGAGACAATAGAAAAGCTTCCTCCCCCAACTTCAGTGAAAGGGATAAGAAGTTTTCTAGGACATGCTGGATTTTATAGGCGCTTCATAAAACGCTTCTCTAAAATATCAAAACCGCTTACTAATCTATTGATGAAGGATGCAGTTTTTGAGTTTTCGCAGGAATGTTTAGATGCGTTCAATATGATTCGAGAAGCTCTAATTTCAGCTCCGATTATCCAACCTCTGGATTGGAATCTTCCCTTTGAGGTTATGTGTGACGCAAGTGGCGTAGCTATAGGAGCTGTCCTTGGACAAAGAAAGGAAGGGCGAACCCATGCTATCTACTACGCTAGCAAGACGCTAGATGAAGCGCAGCTCAACTACGCCACCACGGAAAAAGAATTTTTAGCCATTGTTTATACAATTGACAAATTTCACTCTTATCTTGTAGGTTCAAAGGTGATTGTTTACACGGATCATGCTGCGATCCGGTACCTCCTATGCGAAGCCAAGGCTAATTAGATGGATTCTTCTCCTACAAGAATTTGATCTAGAGATCCGCGACAAGAAGGGTTCGGAAAATTCTGTTGCGGATCATTTGAGTCGCCTAACACATCTAGAGGACGACCACCTACCTATAGATGACTCCTTTCCAGACGAACATTTACACATTATAGAGGAGTGCATCGATGTGATCGCCAAAGGTAATGAACCATGGTTTTCTGATTTTGTTAACTATTTGGTTTGTGAGGAATTACCGCCCGGATTATCCTACGCACAAAGAAAGAAGTTCTTTAAAGATGTTCGGGAATACTTTTGGAATGAACCTCTCCTCTTTAAGAGAGGTCCAGATGGCATCATACGGCGATGTGTGCCGGAAGATGAGATGCAAAGTGTCATCCGCCATTGTCATTCGCTACCTTGTGGAGGACACGCTAGTTCGAACAAGACTAGCGCTAAGGTATTGCAATCTGGATTCTTTTGGCCTACACTATTTGATAGCATGAATTATAGTCTATATTTTGGGGTTTGTTTGGACGTTTTATCTTTCATAATCTGCATGTTTGTATGTACATTATGTGATTTTACTACCATTTCATCTACCTTTGCGAGAATCGAGGTCTACACCTAGTTTCGTTGTAATTGCAGGTAATATGGTACGTTTTGCATTAAAAAGGAGCAAAAGGTGTCATGAGTCATTTGGAGCTACATCCAGGGAGCATAGTCATGGATTAAAGATTTACTTTGGACCAGTTTTGAGAGATTTCACATTCAGTTGTGAGTCACCTCGGTTGATCAGAGGTTCACCTCGACCGAGGTGATCCAGAGACGCCGATTCGACCGAGGCGAACACCTAGGACGCGGCGAGAATATTTTATTCTTGGCTGAGATCTTTTAAAATTGGAAAGTGATCTTATATTTTTGGGCTTGGCTCCTGGAAGGAAGGAGATATGCAGAATCATATATTTTACCTATATTTATGGGAGAATATCTTTCTAAGATTTTTATCTTTGGAGGGTTATTTTCCTATAAAAAGGGTTGGATTTTCCACAAATCCGGCATCCGCCTACAGCTGAAAAATCCCGCTTACACCGAAAAATCAAGCAGCAGCAGCATACTCCAATTTGGGAGAGAGTTGAAGAACCTTTTTGAGGGTTGAAGGAAGATTGAAGTCCATAGCTTTTATAGCTTTATTGAAGGGTTTTGTAAGATTGTCTTCAATTCCCTCAATTGTTGTCTTGTCTTTTTGGATTGCTATCCAAGGAACGCTTTGTTGTGATATTTGATTCAGTTATTGAAGTCTTTTCATTAAATTCTTCTTTGTTCAAATATTCACTCTCTTCCCTTACATTTAATACTTTCATTATGATGATGAGTGGCTAATTTCCTTGTGTGATTCTAGGGTGATTGGCTGAAGGTTGTGGGAAAAACAATGATAGAATAGTCTTAGATTCTAGTAGGATCCTGAAAGTTCGAGTCTTTAACCTTAACCCTAAGCATCTCGTTCGGTTGATGAACACCTCGGCCGGGGTGGAATTCTTCTGACCGAGGTGACTTATTTGATCCGTAACTGAGAGTTAAGTGTTAGAGTTTGCTAAAATCCTACCCTTATTACACTTTCCTGGTTCAAGGCAAGCTTAGGATGAGACTTACCCGGTAATTCCTTAGTTTGTGTACCAACGATCATATGTGTAGGTAATAAAGGTTTATCCTTTATTGGGGTTTGAGTGTGCTTCCATCCCATCTTTGTGAGTTAGCCTGAGACTTACCCGGTAAAGGTTGATTCTATTCCCTTAGATGGTGTGTTAGTTTGAGGTTATGGTTCTTTATCTTGATTCCTTGAGACTTACCCGGTAATAGGAGTTACGGTTTAGGATTAGTGTGTAGTGAGACTTACCCGGTGATCTACTCCACTTTAGTAACACCTCCCCCTTGCAAAAATCTCAGCTTTGTCCGCTTATCTATAGATCTTGAGTTGGAACCACAACTAGATGCTTTAATCCCTAGAATTGCACGTTTGCTTTATTGACTTCTTATTCATCTTTGATTGTGTTAATCGCTCTTGTGGTTAGAACTAACGTAGCAAACCGTGTTGACTTTGTTTCACCGAGTCCCTGTGTTCGACCCCTGGAATTTTCTTGCTTTTACTACGATTGACCCGTACACTGCGGGTTCGCATCCTTGTTTTAAGCTTAAGTCTAGGGTTATAAATTTAAAGCTTGCACACACCGTTTGGAGCGAACAAGTTTTTGGCGCCGTTGCCGGGGACTTGGTCTAGACCGAGCCGGTACGGTTTGCTCTTGGGGCATTTGCCCCATTTTGTCTAACCACTCTACTTGAGTGACTTTTGCAGGTTCTTTCTTAGGTATATGCGAAGAACCCGCGCTGGGAAGGAAATCGTTCCTTACGATCCCGAACCAGAAAAGACATACAAGAGACGCTTAAGAGAAGCGAAGATGGCCCAACAAGACGATCGCGATCTTGCGGCCCAATTGAGAGAGACGCAGGAGCTGCTGCGCCTCAGCAAGGAAGAACTCATGCAAGAGAAAGAGGAGAATCGCACCAGGACTGCAGCAATCGAAGCTGAGATTGCAGCCATCCGAAACCAGATTCTACTTCGACCGATGGAGGATCCAGTAGTTGATCCTCGACCGAGGCAGATTCCAGTACCCAACGCCCCGGCCGAGGTACTCCCACCTCGGATACCAGTCCGAGATGTTCTTCTTGCAGGAATCCCACAAACCCTAGGTCAAAGGATGGACCCTAATCAACAGCTGAGGCGTCCAGGGGTGAACCTAGGAGATCCAGCGGATCATGACTACGAACTTCGACCGCAAGTTCTATCCATGATTCGCCAATGCCAATTCGGAGGGCTAGAGAAGGAGTCGCCGCATCAACATCTTCAAAACTACGAGATCTTGATGGAAACCTTGCGACCTCCCAGAATTGAGAACAACAACTACAAGCTAAGACCTTTTTACTTTTCTTTAAAAGATAGAGCTCTTACTTGGTATCAATCTCTTCCTCCAGGAAAAATTAGCACATGGGAGGAGATGACTACGGAATTCTTGACCAAATTCTTTCCACCCTCAAAGACCGCTGAAATGAGAGGAAAGATCAATGCTTTCATCATGAAGGACAAGGAGAGCTTGTCCAAATCTTGGGAGCGGTTCAAGGATATCCTTTTGGATTGCCCACATCATGGGATTCCAAAGATCGAGTTGTTGGAGATCTACTTCAAAGGGCTGGACGGAAGCACCCAGTTCAATCTCCAACTACTCTCCGCCGGTACCTTCATGGACATGGCGATTGATGAGGCTTGGGACTTCATTGAGAAGCAAGCCTTGCACATGGAGAAGTACACCCACCAAGGAGCTGAAGGTGGAGTTAAAAGAGTCAACTTTCAAGAGACTCAACCCAACAATAATCAACTCACGTCGTTGAAGAATGACGTGAAGCAATTGAAGGAGCTCTTGATGGCTCAAACTAAGAAGGAAGAGCAAGGGCAAAGGAACAAAAACAACAATAACGGGTACCGTAACAACAAAGGGCCCCGAAACAACAACTACAACAACAACAATAGAGGATCCAATAACAACAACTGGAGGGCGAATAACCAAAACCACGGTAACAACCATTCAAACTCCAACTCTAATGATTCCTCTAACCCTTTCCTCTCTTCTCCTTCTTCTTCTTCTTCTACTCCATTGAAGAGCCAAGGGCAAGGATCAAGTTCGTCTCAGCCGGAAAAGAAGGACGCAGTTCTGGAGGCAATCTTGATCAAGCTTAGTGCTATGGAGAATTCTATGACTTCATTTTCGAGGGCCCAAAAGTCCTTCGAACAACAACTTGCTAATAGGGCGAATGAAGCGCCAAGAGATCCAGGGAAGCTTCCAGCAAAGACGGAAACTAACCCTAAGGGCCAGTGCATGGCCATAACGACGAGGAGTGGACTCAAAACTGCAGATCCAGTACCTCGCTCGACGCAGACCACCTCGGTCCAGATCCAGTCGAAGAACACCTCGACCGAGATGCCAACCGAGGCGGAGCAACAGAAAGCAGGAGGAACGACAGAAACTTATGTTCCACCTCCTGCATATAAACCACCACTTCCATTCCCTCAGTCCAGAGCCAGAGCACATCTAGACAAGCACTTTGGTAAGTTTCTTGACTTGATGAATAAGCTACATATTAACATTCCCTTCCTTGATGCCATTCTAGGTATGCCCGCCTATGGGAAGTTCTTAAAAGAAATCTTATCAAGGAAGAGGAAGCTGGAGGATGTTGGTGAAGTTAGGATGACATCTAAATCTTCGGAGCTTATCAAGATCATGAAGGAAAAGATGCCACCTAAGTTGAGAGATCCCGGCTCATTTTGCATTCCCATTCAAGTTGGGGATGTCACTTGTGAAGCCCTTTGCGATCTAGGAGCCAGCGTGAGCATCATCCCGCTGGAGTTATGCACTAAGATCGGTCTTGGAGAGCCCAAACCGGTCAAGATTCGACTTTACATGGCAGATCGCTCCATTACCCATCCCGTGGGCATCTTGGAAGACGTTCCGGTCAAGTTGGGTAATTTCTATCTACCTATAGACTTTTTTGTACTTGACATTCCCGCAGATTATCCAGTACCTATTATTCTCGGGAGGCCATTTCTAGCAACTTCGGGTTGCAACGTGGATTGCAAGAACGCCAAGTTGAAATTCAACGTTGGTGGCGATGAGGTAGAATTCGCACTACTTGCAGCCATGAAAGGGGAGCAGCTAACTGACGATATCTTCAACATCTACGATGAAGAAGAATCAAGAGAATTGGTGAGCTCTATCCTTATTAACGATCCGCTCGAAAGAGTTATAAGTTTCAGTTTAATGGAGGAAGGTTTAGATGCTTCTTGTGATGCAGATATACGGAGCTTGAAGGCACTGGAAGAGGATCCAGGAGCTAAAACTGAGAAGCTAATCCAGGAGACGAAGATCTCCAGCCTCGGACCCAGTAGCAGTACCTCGACCGAGGCACTTTCTGGACTGAGCGAGGCGACCGAAGAACACCTCGGTCAACGCCTTTGCGCCTCGACCGAGGTCGACAGCGAGACGATTCTAACTGAGACTACATCGAGTCCAGTTTCTGACACCACTCCATTGGAAGGGGGAAGCACAGATCCCTCTCAGAAAGCACCCCCAGTTGTGGAGCTTAAACAACTCCCTAGTCACTTGAGGTATATCTTTCTTGGGCCGGATTCCACTTATCCCGTTATTGCTAGTGCTTCCCTTTCCGAATCTGAATTGTCTAAATTAATGCATGTCTTGAGAAAGCATCGAAAAGCTATAGGTTATACCACGGATGATCTTATTGGCATTAAACCTTCTTTCTGCATGCATAGAATTCTAATGGAAGATAATCATAAGACTTCACGGGAACCTCAAAGACGGTTAAATCCGATCATGAAAGAGGTTGTGAAGAAGGAAGTTGATAGCATGAATTATAGTCTATATTTTGGGGTTTGTTTGGACGTTTTATCTTTCATAATCTGCATGTTTGTATGTACATTATGTGATTTTACTACCATTTCATCTACCTTTGCGAGAATCGAGGTCTACACCTAGTTTCGTTGTAATTGCAGGTAATATGGTACGTTTTGCATTAAAAAGGAGCAAAAGGAGTCAAGAGTCATTTGGAGCTACATTCAGGAAGCACAACCATGGATTAAAGATTTACTTTGGACCAGTTTTTGAGAGATTCTACACTCAGTTATGATCACCTCGGTTGCCCAGAGATTCATCTCGACCGAGGCGATCCAGAGAAGCCGACTCGACCGAGGCGAAAACCTAGGACGCGGCGAGAATATTTTATTCTTGGCTGAGATCTTTTAAAATTGGAAAGTGATCTTATATTTTTGGGCTTGGCTCCTGGAAGGAAGGAGATATGCAGAATCATATATTTTACCTATATTTATGGGATAATATCTTCTTAAGATTTCTTATCTTTGGAGGGTTATTTTTCCTATAAAAAGGGTTGGATTTTCCACAAATCCGATGATGCTTAGAGGCTGCATACACCGCATACGATCTCGATTACAGCAAAGAATACGCAGCAGCCGCATCATACTCCAATTTGGGAGAGAGTTGAAGAACCTTTTTGAAGGTTGAAGGAAGATTTGAAGACTATAGCTTTATAGCTTTTTGGAGGGTTTTGTAAGATTGTCTTCAATTCCTTTCCTTGATTGTCTTGTCTTGTTGGATTATTATCCAAGGAACGATTTTGTGTGATATTTGATTCAGTTATTGAAGTGTTTTCATTAAATTCTTCTTTGTTCAAATATTCACCTTCTTCCATATATTTAATACTTTCATTATGATGATGAGTGGCTAATTTCCTTGTGTGATTCTAGGGTGATTGGCTGAAGGTTGTGGGAAAAACAATGATAGAATAGTCTTAGATTCTAGTAGGATCCTGAAAGTTCGAGTCTTTAACCTTAACCCTAAGCACCTCGTTCGGTTGATGAACATCTCGGCCGGGGTGGAATTCTTCTGACCGAGGTGACTTATCCGACCCTAAACTGAGAGTTAAGTGTTAGAGTTTGCCAAATCCTATTCTTATTACACCTTCCTGGTTCAAAGCAAGCTTAGGATGAGACTTACCCGGTAATTCCTTAGTTTGTGTACCAACGATCATAAGTGTAGGTAATAAAGGCTTGTCCTTTATTGGGGTTTGAGTGTGCTTCCATCCCATCTTTGTGAGTTAGCCTGAGACTTACCCGGTAAAGGTTGATTCTATTCCCTTAGATGGTGTGTTAGTTTGAGGTTATAGTTCTTTATCTTGATTCCTTGAGACTTACCCGGTAATAGGAGTTACGGTTTAGGATTAGTGTGTAGTGAGACTTACCCGGTGATCTACTCCACTTTAGAAACACCTCCCCCTTGCAAAAATCTCAGCTTTGTCCGCTTATCTATAGATCTTGAGTTGGAACCACAACTAGATGCTTTAATCCCTAGAATTGCATGTTTGCTTTATTTGACATCCTATTCATCTTTGATTGTATTACTTGCTCTTGTGGTTAGCATTGACATTAGCACACCGTATTGGACTTTGTTTCACCAAGTCCCTGTGATCGACCCCTGGAATTTTCTTGCTTTTACTACGATTGACCCGTACACTGCGGGTTCGCATCCTTGTTTTAAGCTTAAGTCTAGGGTTATAAATTTAAAGCTTGCACACACCGTTTGGAGCGAACAAGTTTTTGGCGCCGTTGCCGGGGACTTGGTCTAGACCGAGCCGGTACGGTTTGCTCTTGGGGCATTTGCCCCGTTTTGTCTAACCACTCTACTTGAGTGACTTTTGCAGGTTCTTTCTTAGGTATATGCGAAGAACCCGCGCTGGGAAGGAAATCGTTCCTTACGATCCCGAACCAGAAAAGACATACAAGAGACGCTTAAGAGAAGCGAAGATGGCCCAACAAGACGATCGCGATCTTGCGGCCCAATTGAGAGAGACGCAGGAGCTGCTGCGCCTCAGCAAGGAAGAACTCATGCAAGAGAAAGAGGAGAATCGCACCAGGACTGCAGCAATCGAAGCTGAGATTGCTGTCATTCGGGACCAGATTCTACTTCGACCGAGGGAAGATCCTCCTGTTGATCCTCGACCGAGGCAGATTCCAGTACCCGACGCCCCGGCCGATGTACTTCCACCTCGGATGCCAGTCCGAGATGTTCTTCTTGCAGGAATCCCACAAACCCTAGGTCAAAGGATGGACCCTAATCAACAGCTGAGGCGTCCAGGGGTGAACCTAGGAGATCCAGCGGATCATGACTACGAACTTCGACCGCAAGTTCTATCCATGATTCGCCAATGCCAATTCGGAGGGCTAGAGAAGGAGTCGCCGCATCAACATCTTCAAAACTACGAGATCTTGATGGAAACCTTGCGACCTCCCAGAATTGAAAATAACAACTACAAGCTAAGACCTTTTTACTTTTCTTTAAAAGATAGAGCTCTTACTTGGTATCAATCTCTTCCTCCAGGAAAAATTAGCACATGGGAGGAGATGACTACGGAATTCTTAACCAAATTCTTTCCCCCCTCAAAGACTGCTGAAATGAGAGGGAAGATCAATGCTTTCATCATGAAGGACAAGGAGAGCTTGTCCAAATCTTGGGAGCGGTTCAAGGATATCCTTTTGGATTGCCCACATCATGGGATTCCAAAGATCGAGTTGTTGGAGATCTACTTCAAAGGGCTGGACGGAAGCACCCAGTTCAATCTCCAACTACTCTCCGCCGGTACCTTCATGGACATGGCGATTGACGAGGCTTGGGACTTCATTGAGAAGCAAGCCTTGCACATGGAGAAGTATACCCACCAAGGAGCCGAAGGTGGAGTTAAAAGAGTCAACTTTCAAGAGACTCAACCCAACAATAATCAACTCACGTCGTTGAAGAATGACGTGAAGCAATTGAAGGAGCTCTTGATGGCTCAAACTAAGAAGGAAGAGCAAGGGCAAAGGAACAAAAACAACAATAACGGGTACCGTAACAACAAAGGGCCCCGAAACAACAACTACAACAACAACAATAGAGGATCCAATAACAACAACTGGAGGGCGAATAACCAAAACCACGGTAACAACCATTCAAACTCCAACTCTAATGATTCCTCTAACCCTTTCCTCTCTTCTCCTTCTTCTTCTTCTTCTACTCCATTGAAGAGCCAAGGGCAAGGATCAAGTTCGTCTCAGCCGGAAAAGAAGGACGCAGTTCTGGAGGCAATCTTGATCAAGCTTAGTGCTATGGAGAATTCTATGACTTCATTTTCGAGGGCCCAAAAGTCCTTCGAACAACAACTTGCTAATAGGGCGAATGAAGCGCCAAGAGATCCAGGGAAGCTTCCAGCAAAGACGGAAACTAACCCTAAGGGCCAGTGCATGGCCATAACGACGAGGAGTGGACTCAAAACTGCAGATCCAGTACCTCGCTCGACGCAGACCACCTCGGTCCAGATCCAGTCGAAGAACACCTCGACCGAGATGCCAACCGAGGCGGAGCAACAGAAAGCAGGAGGAACGACAGAAACTTATGTTCCACCTCCTGCATATAAACCACCACTTCCATTCCCTCAGTCCAGAGCCAGAGCACATCTAGACAAGCACTTTGGTAAGTTTCTTGACTTGATGAATAAGCTACATATTAACATTCCCTTCCTTGATGCCATTCTAGGTATGCCCGCCTATGGGAAGTTCTTAAAAGAAATCTTATCAAGGAAGAGGAAGCTGGAGGATGTTGGTGAAGTTAGGATGACATCTAAATCTTCGGAGCTTATCAAGATCATGAAGGAAAAGATGCCACCTAAGTTGAGAGATCCCGGCTCATTTTGCATTCCCATTCAAGTTGGGGATGTCACTTGTGAAGCCCTTTGCGATCTAGGAGCCAGCGTGAGCATCATCCCGCTGGAGTTATGCACTAAGATCGGTCTTGGAGAGCCCAAACCGGTCAAGATTCGACTTTACATGGCAGATCGCTCCATTACCCATCCCGTGGGCATCTTGGAAGACGTTCCGGTCAAGTTGGGTAATTTCTATCTACCTATAGACTTTTTTGTACTTGACATTCCCGCAGATTATCCAGTACCTATTATTCTCGGGAGGCCATTTCTAGCAACTTCGGGTTGCAACGTGGATTGCAAGAACGCCAAGTTGAAATTCAACGTTGGTGGCGATGAGGTAGAATTCGCACTACTTGCAGCCATGAAAGGGGAGCAGCTAACTGACGATATCTTCAACATCTACGATGAAGAAGAATCAAGAGAATTGGTGAGCTCTATCCTTATTAACGATCCGCTCGAAAGAGTTATAAGTTTCAGTTTAATGGAGGAAGGTTTAGATGCTTCTTGTGATGCAGATATACGGAGCTTGAAGGCACTGGAAGAGGATCCAGGAGCTAAAACTGAGAAGCTAATCCAGGAGACGAAGATCTCCAGCCTCGGACCCAGTAGCAGTACCTCGACCGAGGCACTTTCTGGACTGAGCGAGGCGACCGAAGAACACCTCGGTCAACGCCTTTGCGCCTCGACCGAGGTCGACAGCGAGACGATTCTAACTGAGACTACATCGAGTCCAGTTTCTGACACCACTCCATTGGAAGGGGGAAGCACAGATCCCTCTCAGAAAGCACCCCCAGTTGTGGAGCTTAAACAACTCCCTAGTCACTTGAGGTATATCTTTCTTGGGCCGGATTCCACTTATCCCGTTATTGCTAGTGCTTCCCTTTCCGAATCTGAATTGTCTAAATTAATGCATGTCTTGAGAAAGCATCGAAAAGCTATAGGTTATACCACGGATGATCTTATTGGCATTAAACCTTCTTTCTGCATGCATAGAATTCTAATGGAAGATAATCATAAGACTTCACGGGAACCTCAAAGACGGTTAAATCCGATCATGAAAGAGGTTGTGAAGAAGGAAGTTCTTAAGTTGTTGGATGCAGGTATTATTTATCCTATCTCGGACAGCAAGTGGGTTAGCCCGGTGCATGTCGTTCCGAAGAAAGGAGGGATGACCGTTGTGACGAATAAGAACAACGAGTTGATCCCAACAAGGACCGTTACGGGTTGGAGAGTATGCATCGATTATAGGAAGCTGAACACGGCGACTCGGAAGGATCATTTTCCGCTTCCCTTCATTGATCAAATGCTCGAACGGTTGGCCCAGCATTCACACTTTTGCTACTTGGACGGCTATAGTGGATTCTTCCAGATTCCTATCCATCCGGATGATCAGGAGAAGACCACTTTCACTTGTCCATGGGGGACGTTTGCCTATCAGAGGATGCCATTTGGATTGTGCAATGCACCCGCTACCTTCCAGCGATGCATGATGGCTATCTTTTCCGAGTACATAGAGGAGATCATGGAGGTATTTATGGATGATTTTTCTGTATATGGTTCCTCTTTTGATAATTGCCTATCTAACCTTTCTCTAGTGCTTAAAAGATGTGAAGACACTAACCTTGTTTTAAATTGGGAGAAGTGTCATTTTATGGTTAATGAAGGAATTGTGCTAGGACACCTCATTTCTAATCGAGGTATTGAAGTCGATCGAGCTAAGATCGAGACTATTGAGAAACTCCCTCCTCCTTGTTCTGTTAAAGGTGTGAGGAGTTTTCTCGGGCATGCAGGTTTTTACAGGAGATTCATCAAGGACTTCTCTAAGATTTCTAAACCTCTAACTAACCTCTTGAATAAAGATGTTGTTTTTGAGTTTTCGCAGGAGTGTCTTGATGCTTTTTACAGGATTAAGGAAGCATTGATCTCCGCTCCCATTATCCAGCCTCCTGATTGGACCTTGCCCTTTGAGGTCATGTGTGACGCTAGTGATGTAGCCGTAGGAGCGGTGCTCGGACAGAAGAAAGATGGACGGACCACCGCCATTTATTATGCTAGCAAGACGTTGGATGAAGCACAACGCAACTACGCTACCACCGAGAAGGAGTTATTGGCGGTTGTATATGCTTTCGAGAAGTTTCGTTCCTATCTAGTAGGGGAAAAAGTCATTGTCTACATCGACCATGCAGCCATTCGTTACTTGTTAGCTAAGAAAGATGCAAAGCCGCGCCTTATTCGATGGATTCTCTTGCTTCAAGAGTTTGACCTAGAGATCCGCGATAAGAAGGGATCCGAGAATTCAGTTGTGGATCACCTCAGCCGGCTACCGGAATCCTCCCGCGAGACGGATAGCCCACCCATAGACGATTCATTCCCCGACGAGCACTTACACGTCTTGGAGCGTTTGATGGATCTACTTACTTCACCCCACGATGGAGGTGAAGTATGGGGTGAGGGAACCTCCTACCTCGTTTGAGACGCATTATGGTCCAGCTAGCGACCTTAAATCAAGCGCTTCTTGGGAGGCAGCCCAAGGTATTGCTTTCTTTTCCGTTTTCTAGTCTAGCTTAGATAGTCTTTGTTTTTGCTTTGCTTTGCTTTGTTTTTGGCATTCTGGACAGACAACAGGAAGGAGCACATCTGGAAGGACAGAATTTCGAGATTCAGAGAAGACAGAAGCACCTCGGTCACTGTCAGAGCACCTCGACCGAGTTGATTCTTGAGCAACCGAGGCGACTAGGGTTTCTGCAAAACCGCCTCGGCCCATACCACCTCGGTCCAGTCGAGACCATCTCGACCGAGGTGACAGCAGATCCAGTAACAGTATAAAAGGGGGAAAAATTACTTTTCACATTTTTACCTATTTCGACCGCGGCGACAGATCCATTTCGCTTACTCCCAAATCTTGCTCGTTTTCGACGTTTTCTGCTTCCAAACCGAGATTGAAGGGTAGAGGAGTCGATTGCAACTACAGATCTGCAAAAAAATCGAGTGCTTCGGCCGGAACGAGGTAAAAACGACCGAAACCCTAACTCGCTCGTTTACTGCAATTTGGGCTTTGGTTGCCCTTGATTCTGTTGAGGAAAAGCTTAAGTACCCCTTAGGAAGCATCTGTAGTGATTTTTGGGGGAAAAGAACTGAAATTCAGAGAGTTGAAATCGCGACTGTCTTCGCCTCGGTCCAGTCGATCTGCACCTCGGTCGAGGTGATTATTGGAGTTTGTCAGCCGACCGAGGTAGTCTGACAGTGCAGTTTGAAGATGAGTTCTGACAGATTGTTAGCCCTTAGAGATAGATCCTCTCCTTCCCCTTCTTCTTCCTCATCCCGACCTTCTATCCCGGTGATCCACGAGAGACACCAGGTAGATTATGATCGTATTGCTCGTCGTCCAGTTATCGCTCCTAGATTTCTGGACATTTCTGCCTTTGATTGTCTCCACGTAGATGGAGAGCTTAGGAGGATGATCACCACCGTCGGGCTGGATCAGTTTACTGAGATCCGAGCCCCAGCCTACCTTGAGCCGACCCTCGAGTTTGTCAGCTCCTTCACATACCTCCCCACAGAGAGGGCTGTGAAGTACCGGTTGATGAACCGGAACTACCTAGTACCTCTTGACCACTGGAGAGACATTTTTGGCTTCCCTGCCCCCACTGCTGTAGACTTCCCGACCCGAGCTGTAGCTAGAGAGTTCTGGGGTCAGATCGCCCACATTACGAGGCATGCAGACAGGTGGCGCCCTGGTGATTCCAGGGCGAAGCTTATCTATCATCTAGCCTTTTGATTGGTACACCGGATCTTCAGCGAGACGCTTCTGGCGCGTACTGAGACGCCCCAGAAGGTCCGACAGGGGGAGCTCTTCTCTTTATACTGCATGGTCACAGGTGGATACCCTGACTTTGGATTGATGCTGGTAGAGGATCTGCACAGGATCAAGGCCAAAGGGAAGGGAGATATATGCTGCGGAGGGATAGTGACCCATATCGCTAGATATCAGCATATGGATCTGAGTAGGTGTACCATGGTGGCGGCTGCCAAGCCGCTCGGACTACAGGAGATGATTACTCGGAGGATTCTGGTTCCCCAAGGACTGACTACACCCTACGTCGCTATGCCATGGGAGCTGACTGCACCTCAGGGCATCAGATGGTCTGCACAGTTCTCTGTCTTTGATCCACATTTCTGGCAGACTACTTGGGGTCCACTTATGGAGGATTACAGAGAGGGAGCAGCTGCCCCTACTGAGGCTGAGGAGGAGGCTGAGGATGAGGACGACGATGATGATGAGACAGTAGACGAGAGAGGAGGTGGCGTCCCGATGGACACAGGTACAGATACAGCTGGGACGAGCGCGCCACCTATTATTGATTTGGATGATGACGAGGAGGACACTGAGCCGGCGCCAGCTGAGACTTCTCTAGTTAGACCTGCTAGACGCAGGAGGCGTGGAGTTAGGGACAGAGCTGCACACCGACGGATCGATGACCTAACGGATCAGGTTATCGACTCATATGCTGCACTTTCGCTGGATATCCGCGAGATGCAGGAGCGGCAGCATCATCAGCACATGATGGCTCAGCTACAGTTTGAGCGTATCATGGGCCATCCCTATGACCCGACTCAGTACCCCTACATACCACCACCACCACCGGATCGAGACTACTGAGGAGCTGCAGGATTTTATTATTATATCTTTTTTATGCAGTTCGGCTTTCATTCGGTGAGTTCTCTTGTTTAGACTTTTATTATACCCACTGGGACAGTGTGTCTCAAGTGTGGGGTGTTTGTTATTTGACTATTTGACTACGTGATGTATTCGATTACTTTTGATGTATTATATTTATCGGATATCTTCATATTTATGCTTCATTTGCCTTTATATGATTATCTGATATTACATGCATACCTACAGGTTATTTGATTGAGAAAAACGTCGAAACCGAAAAAAAATGGTTTAAAAAAAAAAAAAATTTTTGACCTCGACCGGGG
Source organism: Fagopyrum esculentum (assembly GCA_033239045.1). NCBI lineage: Eukaryota > Viridiplantae > Streptophyta > Magnoliopsida > Caryophyllales > Polygonaceae > Fagopyrum > Fagopyrum esculentum. The sequence goes on along the minus strand of BSUD01000001.1, from coordinate 24,284,335 downwards.
AGATTCTGGCCGGACGAGGTGATTCACCTCGGTTGACCTAAGAACACCTCGACCGAGGTGGGTTAACTGAGAGTTTTCGAAAACGATTTTGTGTTACTTATCTGGATATGATCTCAGTGAAGATCTTGTTTACTGACTAGTTTTAAATTCTTTATGTGTTTGAAAGGTTTTATAATATGTTTAAGTTGCTAAATGCTTTGTTTGAAATTATTAGCATGTTTAATACTTTGTTTTTATCCAAATTATGTTGAATTTGAAGGTTGACACCGCAGGTAAAGTTCTCTCACGTTCTTCTTGGAAAGACCAAGGCAATTCATTCTCTTCTTCTTCTTCTTCTTGATCATGCTTAGCCCCTCATATACATTTTGCCTCCCTTTACCTATCCGGGAATTTGGAAGCAAGCGAAGTGGTGAAAGCAAGTTAAAGTTGAGAAGTGGGCTGGAAGTGAAAGTGTTAGAAAGCAATAATAGGTTTGGGGAAGTCAATCATGAAGATGAGTAACTCGGCACCATTCACATAGCCGGGTGTTTGTGTCTTGCCAAAGTCGGATTGAGCGATATTCCTAACGGGTCATGGTATGTGCATCAAGGGTTTGATGCATCTCAAGAAATTGATGATTGCGGATCTCCTAGGCTTCGGTTATTGTGCACCTCTGTCCATGCATTCCAAAAAGTAAAGTAAAAGAGAAAAAGTGTGAAATAAGCAAAGCTTATTGGTGGAAGATGTTGCAAGTCAAAGTGAAAGTGAAGTTCATCCTTTTCCCGGATTCTAGCACCACATTACCTTACATACATCCCTACCCTACACGTTTCTTGACCTTTCTTTTGGGAAGCCCTTGAGACCTTGAGCTTGTTGATTGACTTAGCGGTTTAAATCGGATTATACATGATTAATTTTGATAATTATGATTTATTATGCATTCTATGATTTTGTGCAAAGATGAACAACTTTCCTATATTTATAAAATGTTTTGAGCATATTGAGTTTTTAAATTCCAGGAAGTATTCTCTTAGAGTGATCTATGATAGTTGCACACCATAAAATGTTTTTGAAAGGCTTTTTCATTGATTTTCTCGACTTATAATCCATTCTATCTTGTTTTCTATATGAGGAACTTGCTTGGGGACAAGCAAGGGCTAAGTATGGGGTATTTTGATAGCATGAATTATAGTCTATATTTTGGGGTTTGTTTGGACGTTTTATCTTTCATAATCTGCATGTTTGTATGTACATTATGTGATTTTACTACCATTTCATCTACCTTTGCGAGAATCGAGGTCTACACCTAGTTTCGTTGTAATTGCAGGTAATATGGTACGTTTTGCATTAAAAAGGAGCAAAAGGTGTCATGAGTCATTTGGAGCTACATCCAGGGAGCATAGTCATGGATTAAAGATTTACTTTGGACCAGTTTTGAGAGATTTCACATTCAGTTGTGAGTCACCTCGGTTGATCAGAGGTTCACCTCGACCGAGGTGATCCAGAGACGCCGATTCGACCGAGGCGAACACCTAGGACGCGGCGAGAATATTTTATTCTTGGCTGAGATCTTTTAAAATTGGAAAGTGATCTTATATTTTTGGGCTTGGCTCCTGGAAGGAAGGAGATATGCAGAATCATATATTTTACCTATATTTATGGGAGAATATCTTTTTAAGATTTTTATCTTTGGAGGGTTATTTTCCTATAAAAAGGGTTGGATTTTCCACAAATCCGGCATCCGCCTACAGCTGAAAAATCCCGCTTACACCGAAAAATCAAGCAGCAGCAGCATACTCCAATTTGGGAGAGAGTTGAAGAACCTTTTTGAGGGTTGAAGGAAGATTGAAGTCCATAGCTTTTATAGCTTTATTGAAGGGTTTTGTAAGATTGTCTTCAATTCCCTCAATTGTTGTCTTGTCTTTTTGGATTGCTATCCAAGGAACGCTTTGTTGTGATATTTTATTCAGTTATTGAAGTCTTTTCATTAAATTCTTCTTTGTTCAAATATTCACTCTCTTCCCTTACATTTAATACTTTCATTATGATGATGAGTGGCTAATTTCCTTGTGTGATTCTAGGGTGATTGGCTGAAGGTTGTGGGAAAAACAATGATAGAATAGTCTTAGATTCTAGTAGGATCCTGAAAGTTCGAGTCTTTAACCTTAACCCTAAGCATCTCGTTCGGTTGATGAACACCTCGGCCGGGGTGAAATTCTTCTGACCGAGGTGACTTATTTGATCCGTAACTGAGAGTTAAGTGTTAGAGTTTGCTAAAATCCTACCCTTATTACACTTTCCTGGTTCAAGGCAAGCTTAGGATGAGACTTACCCGGTAATTCCTTAGTTTGTGTACCAACGATCATAAGTGTAGGTAATAAAGGTTTATCCTTTATTGGGGTTTGAGTGTGCTTCCATCCCATCTTTGTGAGTTAGCCTGAGACTTACCCGGTAAAGGTTGATTCTATTCCCTTAGATGGTGTGTTAGTTTGAGGTTATAGTTCTTTATCTTGATTCCTTGAGACTTACCCGGTAATAGGAGTTACGGTTTAGGATTAGTGTGTAGTGAGACTTACCCGGTGATCTACTCCACTTTAGTAACACCTCCCCCTTGCAAAAATCTCAGCTTTGTCCGCTTATCTATAGATCTTGAGTTGGAACCACAACTAGATGCTTTAATCCCTAGAATTGCACGTTTTCTTTATTGACTTCTTATTCATCTTTGATTGTGTTAATCGCTCTTGTGGTTAGAACTAACGTAGCAAACCGTGTTGACTTTGTTTCACCGAGTCCCTGTGATCGACCCCTGGAATTTTCTTGCTTTTACTACGATTGACCCGTACACTGCGGGTTCGCATCCTTGTTTTAAGCTTAAGTCTAGGGTTATAAATTTAAAGCTTGCACACACCGTTTGGAGCGAACACTATTTAAAGATGTGCAAACCTTTGTTTCCTGCTGCGATGCTTGTCAAAGAACAGGAAATATATCTAGGAGGAATGAGATGCCTCTCAACAACATCCAAGAGGTGGAGATCTTCGACGTTTGGGGAGTAGACTTCATGGGACCGTTCCCATCATCTTGTGGTAACCAATACATACTTTTAGTGGTTGATTATGTTTCAAGATGGGTTGAAGCGATTGCCTCTCTCACCAATGATGCCATGGTAGTGATTAAGTTCTTTAACAAGACCATCTTCCCACGATTTGGGACACCACGGACCATCATTAGTGATGGAGGCTCTCATTTCATTGCCCGGCGTTTTGAAGCTCTTCTAGCTAAGTATGGGGTGACTCACAAGATCGCCACCCCTTATCATCCACAAACTAGTGGACAAGTTGAGATCTCAAACCGGGAGATCAAAGGAATCCTAGAGAAGACGGTTTCAAGGACTAGTAAGGATTGGTCCTTGAAGCTAGATGACGCATTGTGGGCGTACCGGACTGCGTATAAGACTCCCATCGGAACCACACCCTACAACCTTCTGTATGGGAAGTCTTGTCACTTACCGGTAGAGTTGGAGCACAAGGCGTTTTGGGCAATCAAGTGGCTAAATTTCAGCATGAAGGAAGCGGGAGAGAAGCGTCTCTTGGACCTAAATGAGCTTGAAGAACTCCGCTTAAACGCTTATGAAAACGCCAAAATATACAAAGAAAGAGCAAAGCGTTGGCATGATAAGCATATCATTCCAAAGGACTTCAAAGAAGGAAATCAAGTTCTCCTCTTTAATTCAAGGCTTCGTCTCTTTCCAGGTAAGCTTAAATCTCGTTGGACCGGACCTTTTCTAATCAAACGTATTTTCCCCATGGTGCAGTTGAAGTATGGGGTGAAACTGGCGGAAGCTTAAGGTGAACGGCCAATGACTCAAGAAGTATACACCGGAACTCCAAGCTGAAGAGTTCGCGCCCACCGCACTCGAATAAGTGCGAATTTGGTCTAGCTACGGACCTTAAACAAAGCGCTTCTTGGGAGGCAACCCAAGGTATTGCATTATCGCTTTTGTTTTTGATTCATAGATTAGTTTAGTTTAGACGTTTTTGCTTTGTTTTGCCTTCGATACCTTCCGGTATGTTTGTGTTTTTGGATGTAGGAACAGTGGAAAAGAAAAGGGGAAGAGAAAGTTTGAAGAAAAGTGATGAAACTTGGACTTTGGAGCATTACACAGAGTCTCACGGCCTAAACCACGGCCGTGAAAGCTACAGTGACCGTAATTTTCCGAAGCCTGAGAAAAATCACCAAAACCACGGTTCCGTACATTTCCACGGCCGTGGAACCCCCGACAGACCGTGATTTTCAAAAATTTTTACGGCCAGTATATAAACCACGTTTCTTCACAAAACACAAACCACAACCCAAAATTACGCCCAAATCGCCGATTCCACGCCCTTCCTCCCAAATCTTCGTTCGTTAATCGTTTTTTACGATTCTTTGACCTAAACTGAAGCAAATCCGATCACCAACAAGATCCAAGCAACGATTCGAGCGGCAAATCACCGGAGAAGCCACGATTCGGATTACAAAATCAGAAAACCTAGGTTTTTGGCTCTTTCTCTCTCTTTGTCGATTCGGCTTTGTTTTTGATAGAATTTGTAGGAGAACTGATTGGAATTGGAAGAAATTAGTCTAGGACTAATTTTTACTGAGTTTGGTGAATTGTTGCTGAGTTTTGAGAATTTTCGAGACGAACCACGGTCACTGTACGTTCCACGGCCGTGGAAAGCCAAGAACAGACCGTGGTTTTTGACAGATTATGGATTTTGTGAGGAGAGTGTCCGGTAGGAACAAGGACAAGAATAAGGATAAGGATAAGAATAAAAAGAGGAAAGCCAATGATGCTTCCTCTTCTAGAGTACCACCTCCTTCATCCCCTTCACCTCCATCCTCACCATCACCACCTCGCCCTAGGATCCCTACCATCCACGAGGATCATCTCGATGCTTTAGAGAGGATCCACAAGAGAGTGGTCATAGGACCTAGATACCTACTGTTGGAGGAGTTAGAGCCTCTACATGTCATAGGGGACATCACTTGGCTTTTAGATAGAGCCGGCTTAGTCATCTTCTCCGCTATTCGGGAAGATGCATATGAGGAGATTACGAAGGATTTTGTAGTTTCCTTTGAGTATAGCCATGTTGACAGGACTGTCTCTTTCCGGAGACTATGAGTTCTCCATCAGGGAGTTTGGAGCCTTCTTTGGGTTCCACGAGACCTTCAATGGTCGTTTCCCCAGTGGCGTATATGCCAAGGATTTTTGGGAAGAGATCGCTATGATCTACGCCAGCGAGGACCACTGGTAGCCAGCTGATACCAAGGCTAAGTTGATGTATCACTTAGCCTTGAAGATTGCTCACAGGGTACTTTCTGAGTGTCTCTTCCCTAGGACAGAGACACCTCAGAAAATCAAGACAGATGAGCTCTTCCTTCTCTACTGTATGCTATACGGTAGACCTACAAATTGTGCCACCCTCTTAGCTGCTACTATGAGCAAGCTAAAGAGCAAGAGGGATGGTAACATTGGATACGGTGGGATGGTCACACACCTTGCTCGACAGTTAGGGGTAGATTTCTCTGCTTGCACACGTATTGCTGCTACACCCCTAGGACTCCATAGCCTCATGACTAGAGGCATCATCTTCCCTACCCATAGAGGTCCATCATATGCTGTTATGCCATGGGAGAGTAGGACCGGGAGAGGTATAGAGTGGCTCCCCGAGTATTCCATTATGGCTGGACGCCATAACTGGAAGGCGACGTTCGCTGCCATGCATGCGAACAGATTGGTAGCCCCTCCTTACATTCCACCACCACCAGTTGTAGAGGAGGAGGAGATGAGAGGAGGAGATGATTATGAAGGAGGAGGAGGAGCTGAGCAGGACTTTGGTACATTCCCGGATCAGCCGGATGCAGTTCCCGACATACCTAGACGTTCTCCCCGCCCTGCTAGAGCATCTGGTTCTTCCTCTCGCCGTGCTAGTGTGAGCGAGAGGCCGACTTGGATGGCAGATCCTCCTGCATGGTACAGGACGCAGCCGGATTGGATGGGAGCTCCACCGCCATGGCATGCACAACCGCCACCTGCACTAGCACCTTCAGATGCACCGGCGTGGTACAGCCAGCCGCCTGGTCTGTACGAGCAGCTGCCACAATGGGCTACCGACCTTTCCGACAGGGTTGGAGCTTTGGAGATCCGTGATGATGCTAGAGATGCATGAGCTGATGATCTGGACCACATGATGAGAGACGTTTACCGCCAGCAGTTCGGGCGGTACTACGATCCCAGCTTCTCCCCGTTTCCACCACCGCCTCCATCGCAGTGAGATGATTGATGATTGACGTTTTAGCCGCTCCACCACCATTTTGTGAGTTTCTTTTTCTTTCTTTCTTTTCTTCTTTTTCTTTTCTTTGAACATTAGGGACAATGTTTGTTCCAAGTATGGGGTAGGGTGTGACTAATAGTTGTAATAACTCTTACTCACTTTTGTATGCTTCTATTGAGACTACCTTGCATGCTTCATTCTATTGTTACACGTTTCATTATTGCATTGCATGAAAAAGCTTTTGAAAATTTTTGAAAATTTTGTGCTTCTAAGGATAGAGATGATTTCTATGATAATTACCACTTGTGAATTGAGTTTTGATGACAATCGCATGCCTAAACAAATAGTGAATCGAAAAGAAATTGAATGAGTTGATTATTCCTCTTTTGTAAGTTTCATAATGTGATGAATGTTACTTAAATCATGTTGAGAAATTAAGGTTGAAATCACATAATAAGTTCTTATGCTTCTTTTGAGATGATTAAGGCAATTCGATTTTCTTTCTTCTTTCTTTGATGATCTAGCCCCTCATTGAAATAATGACCTCCTTTACCTATCCGGGAATTTGGAGGAGTTGATAATTGGCATGTTTGATGTGGGAGGGCCATGAAAGCAATACTTTGCATTCAAAAGAATAGAAAGAAATTATAGGTTTGGGGAAGTCAATCATGATGATAAGTAACTTGGCACCATTCACATAGCCGGGTGTTTGTGTCTTGCCAAAGTCGGATTGAGAGATATTCCTAGCGGATTATGATATGTGCGCTAAGGGTTTGAGGCATCTCGTAAAAATGAGAAACGCCAATCTCCTAGGCTTCGGTTTTTGTGCACCTCTATCCATAACTCCAAAAGTAAAGTCGAAAAATAAAAAGAAGGGAGCGAAGCTCTAAGTTGAAAGTGTTGCGGAAACCGCAAGAGAAAAAGAAAAGAGTAGTTATCCACTTTCCCGGATTCATGCACCACATTCCTTAAAGCTTTCCTTCCCTTTCCGCATTCTAGACCTTGTTTAAAAGTTCTTAAGATCAAAGGAATGTTATATGACTTGGTGTTCTAAATTGAAGTTTCTTATGATTGATTTTGATAATGTTTGAAGGTTATGATGTTTACATGGAAGTTTGATCAATTCACGAGCTTTCTTTACTCTTTACTCTTTGATTATCTATATGAAAGTCTTATAAGCGAATGAAGCAAGATTTGAGAATGATCTATAGATTAGAAGGCACATTCATCTAAAAGAAGTTTTGCTTTGAGAAGGTACACATATTTCATCCTAACTTGAAGTTTTAAAGCTTTTGAAAGACCTTGCTTAGGGACAAGCAAGTGGCAAGTATGGGGTTATTTGTTAGCATGAAATATTGTGATATTTTAGGCACGTTTTCTAAGTGTATTTCATCCATAATGGTAGTCATTGATAAAGCATTGAAGTATTTGTGAGTTAGTTTATCTATTTTGTCGATATAGAGGTCTACATAAGCTTTGTGTTGATTGTAGGGAATTAAGAGCTAATTCTGAATGGATTGAGAGAGAATGGAGCTAGATTGAGCATGTCCAAGGATTGAGGACATCACTAGGAGCTAAGGAGGATGCTAGGATGAAGAATGACACAAAAACAAAGGAAACTACGAGCTATGTACATTCCACGCTCTAAAGTACGACCGTATTAGAGTCCAAGCTCTAATCCACGGCCGTGGAACCTTGGCAAGATGAGCGTGGTGCATTCCAGCAACTTACACGGCCGTGGAGAGTTGTGACAAACCGTGATCCAACTCCACGCTCTAAATTACGGGCGTGGAACCCTTCTACGACCGTGATCTTGACAATCTTTTATGCAATATTTTAAGCCACAATCTTCTACGCACATGGGCCGAAGACGCATTTTATTTGGGCCTATATAAGGTCGGAAAGAGGAAGATTCCGTCACCTTCGCTACCGCTATCTCTGCTTACCCTAGTTTACGCTTTCGCTTAGACCGCCGTGGAGAGATTTGCGCTTTGCCCATTTGAGATTTCCGGATTGACGGAAAGTTGGAGAATGAGTGAAGATTTGGAAGATTGTTCGTAAGGAGATTTCATACTTTGTCCTTAGGTTTGATTAGAAGACGGATTGACATCCCGTTCTTCGTTCTTATCTAAGATTGTGATTGTTTGTGTTATTCTGAATCTACTTACATCATTGTTCTTGTTTGTGGATTTGAGAATTGATTTGAGATTTATTGAAGATTTTCGGAAGTTTTCACCTTTCATTCTTTTAAATCTTGAATTTGATATCAATATGACTGTTGTTGGCTAAAACCCTTTAGCAATTCTAAGGTGAAGGGTTGATAGTTGTGGCTTAGATGATGATAGATCGATCGTAAACAAATTGGACCCTGAGAGTTAGAGAGAATCGCCGACGAACCTAATCCACGGTCTGTTCTTGAGCTTCCACGGCCGTGGAACTCAAGAACTACCCGTAATTTTGTGTCAGTTTACGAACCTTGCTTTTACTTTAATCCAAAGTTAAAGATTTGCTTTAACTTAGTCTTGGCTTGCCTTTTCTAGGTGGTAGTGAAGCCTCAACAACCTCTACCTCGATTTCGAGTGTCATAACCTTAATCGGTTAAGCTAGTTTTGATCCTTGGATTACAAGTTTGGGTATTTGACGTTATCGTTTACCTTTAGAACCTTTCTATACTAAAGCCTCAACAACCTTTATAGGGAGTGTCTTTGGGTGAATTATATAAGGTCTTGGAACTTCACCGTACATTGCCTTACATTCGTATACCTTTGCATACCTCAACTCTGTCCTTACATCCTTAGTATATCTTGAATCGATTGCCACAACTGGATTCCGGGATCTTTAGGATTGTTGTTTTCCCAATATTTACAAAGCTCATACATATACTTGCTTGATAACTCATAATTGGATTTAACCCCCAAAATCCCTGTGTTCGATACTCTGGAATTCTTGCTTAACTATATCGATCCGTACACTGCGGGTTCGCTTGCTTGATTTCTAGTTTTATAATTAAAGCTTATTTGCACGCACGCTAAGTGGCGAACAAAGACTGGTACAGTCATCAGGGCAGTATGAGCTGCAGAACTTATAAGTCAAGGATGCGAGGCTTTTTGGTGCTATGCCATGAAGGATAGTACTAGTTCAACTTTGGAGGAGATTCCAGTAGCTTGCGAGTTTGCTGACGTCTTTGGAGAGCCATCAGATTTACCTCCACAACGGAATGTAGACTTTGGCATTGATCTAGAGCCCGGTATGAGACCGATCTCTAAGGCTCCTTATCGTATGGCGCCTATCGAGATGCTTGAGTTGAAGAAGCAACTCAAGGAGTTAGTAGAGAAGGGCTTCATCCGTCCTAGTGTATCTCCTTGGGGCGCACCAGTTCTCTTCGTCAGGAAAAAAGATGGGTCAATGATGTTATGTATCGACTACCGAGAGCTGAACAAGGTGACGATCAAGAACAAGTACCCATTTGATAGCATGAATTATAGTCTATATTTTGGGACCTGTTTAGACGTTTTATCTTCAATAATTTACATGTATGAATGTATATTATCTGATTATATCGTCGTTTCATCTACCTTTGCGGGAATCGATGTCTACACCTAGTTTCGTTGTAATCGTAGGTAAAATGGCATGTTTTACAACAAAATGGAGCTAAAGAAGCTAAGGAGTCATTGGAGCTACATTCAGGAGCTTAAGTAAGAATCCAGGAAGCATGGAATTGAATTAGAGATTTATTTTGGACCAAATTTGAGAGATTTCACATTCAGTTTAGAGTCACCTCGGTTGGCCACAGAGTCACCTCGACCGAGGTGATCTAGAGGAGCGTCTCGACCGAGGCGAATACCCTAACGCGGCGAGATATATTTTATTTGGCTGAGATCTTTTATTTTTGGAAGGAGAGATCTTATATTTTTGGGCTGGATTTCTGGAAGGAAGATAAGATATTCAGCTGATTTATTTGAATATATTTTATAGGAAATTATCTTTTAAGATATTTCCTATAAAATTATCTTAAGAAGATATCTATTTATAAGATGTGGATATATTTTATTAGGAAAATATCTTTTCAAGATATTTTATCTTTGGAGGGTAATTTTCCTATATAAAGGGTTGAATTTTCCACAAGTTCAACCATGCTTATACATGCTTATACATGCTTAGAGGGCTATAGCATCCAGCAATTGAAGGACTTTTGGAAGGTTGAAGGAAGATTGAAGGAAGGAAGTTCATAGCTTTTATAGCTTTTGTGAAGGGTTTTGTAAGATTTTCTTAGATTCCCTTCTTGTTGACTTGTCTTGTTGGATTGTGATCCAAGGAACGCCTGCTTGTTTGATATTTGATTCAGTTATTGAAGCCTTTTTATTAAGGTTTTTGTGTTCAAATATTCACCTTCCTCCCTTATATTTGATTATTGCTTTCATAATGATGAGTGGCTAATTTCCTTGTGTGATTCTAGGGTGATTGGCTGAAGGTTGTGGGAAAAACAATGATAGAATAATCTTAAATTCCACTAGGATCCTGAAAGTTCGAGTCTTTATCCTTAACCTTAGAACATCTCGTTCAGTCGATGAACATCTCGGCCGGGGTGGAATTTGACTGACCGAGGTGACTTATCTGATCCGTAACTGAGAGTTAAGTGTTAGAGTTTGCCAAATCCTATTCTTATTACACCTTTCCTGGTTCAATGCAAGCTTAAAATGAGACTTACCCGGTAATTCCTTTGTTTGTTTACCCATGATCATAAGTGTAGGTAATAAAGGTTTATCCTTTATTGGGGTTTGAGTGTGCTTTCATTTCATCTTTGTGAGTTAGCCTGAGACTTACCCGGTAAAGGTTAATTTTATTCCCTTAGTTGGAGTGTTGGTTTGAGATTATAATTCCTTTCCTTAGTACCTTGAGACTTACCTGGTGATAGGTTCTTTGGCTTGGGATTGTGAGTAGTGAGACTTACCCGGTGATCTATTTCACCTTAGTAACACCTTCCCTTTGCAAAATCTCAGCTTTGTCCGCTTATTTTGAGATCTTGAGTTGGAACCACAACTAGATACTTTAATCCCTAGAATTTGCATATTTCATTAATTGACTATATTATCATCTTTGATTGCTTTAATCGCTTTTTGTGGTTAGTTGTGATATTGACAACCTATACTTGCTTTGCTTCACCTAAGTCCCTGATATCGACACCCCGGAATTCTTGCTTTTACTACGATTGACCCGTACACTACGGGTTCGCATCCTTGTTTTAGGCATACATCTAGGGTTATAAATTTAAAGCTTGCACACACCATTTAGAGCGAACAAGTTTCGACCGAGATGATTCTCTCTCTTCCCTCTCTCACCTTCTTGACCGCGGCGTCCCAATTCATCTCGTTCCCCATTCCTCGATCGTTTTCGACGATTCTTGCTTCCAAACTGCAAGGAAAGAGTAGAGGATTGGTTTGCAAGCGACAATCTGCAACAAAAACGCTCCGAATCAACCAAATCTGGGGTAAATCGAAAAAAAACACTAACTCCCTCTTCTTCCACTGTTTCGATCAAATTGGGCTTTGGTTGCCCCTACATTGTGTTGAAAAAGGCTTAAGTACCCCATAGGAACAATTGGTAGTGATATTGGGGGAAAATAACTGGATTTCTAAGAGTTACGATCAAACAACCTTCTACCTCGGTCCAGTCGACCTGCGTCTCGACCGAGGTGTTCTTGAGATCTGACAACCAACCGAGGTGGTCTGACAGCGAGAGAAAAATGAGTTCTGATAGACAGCTGATTCTGAGGGATAGGTCCTCCCCTTCTCCTTCTTCTTCTTCTCGCCGCTCCGTACCGGTGATCCATGAGCGTCACCGGGTCGATTAAGACCGCATAGCAGCGCGTCCAGTGATTGCACCGCGGTTTCTGGATATTGCCGCGTTTGACTACCTCAACGTAGCTGATGATTTGAGGCGGATGATTGCCATGGTAGGGCTGTAGCAGTTCATGGAGATTAGAGCTCCAGCCTACCTCGAGCCCACATTGGAATTTGTGAGTTCCGTGACTTACCTGCCTACAGAGCTGGCCGTGAAGTACCGGTTGCTGAACCGGAACTACATAGTACCAATGGACCAGTGGCGAGAGGTCTTTGGCTTTCAGATCCCCACCGTTGCTGATTTTCCCTCTCGAGTTGTAGCTCGAGAGTTCTGGGGACAAATAGCTCACGTAGTTGAGCATGCTGACAGTTGGAGACCTGAAGATTCTAAGGAGCGGATTATCTTCCACCTAACCTTTAGACTTGCTCACCGTATTTTCAGCGAGACACTTCTGGCGCGTACTAAGACGCCCCAGAAGATCAGTGTTACGGTAGGAATTGATACACGCAAAAGTCTTAAATTTATACTCGTTATATTTTTCCTAACTCCTAGCGAACCCGCAGTGTACGGGACATTTTGTAGTAGAATTAGTATTCCGAGATCGAACACAAAGACTGAGGTGAAATCGAGTCAAATAGTGACTAAGGATAGTGTCGATCTAGACTAAGAAAAGATGAAAGAAACAAATAAATGAAAATCTCAATATTTTTGGGTTGGTTTTGTGTGGTGATCAATCAAGGATCACAATGATATAATATGGCAAAACAAACTAAGGAATCAAACTAAAACACAAGTAAACAAAGCAAACACGAAATATGTGATCAAGAGAGAAAAGTGGATTCTAGGGGTTGGAAATTCCGATTATGGCTTTGGACTCAAGCTATCTAATCATTCCTTGGGTCAACTATAGTATGTTGGGAGTGAGTGTTTCTAGATTGGGATCAATCACCGGGTAGGTCTCATGGTCCACTAGTCCGTTCCTAAGGTCTCATCACCGGGTAAGTCTCAAAGAGCCTAAGGATAGGAATTCTACACAAACCGGATGGTTATCTAGGGATCTAACCTCTCCTTACCGGGTAAGTCTCGGGAAGGCAAGTCCTAAACATCAATCCTAGCACACTCAGTCCAATAGCGGCTTATGAGGCTCACTACTACCTAGAGTTCATCATCTTTGGTATCTAAGAACAAAAATCACCGGGTAGGTCTCTTTTCGCACTTAGTTGCTAACACTAGGTTTCCCTAGGGTAGATCTAACTCAACAAACACTAGGATTTCAACAAATCAACAACCTAATACTTAGATTTATCAATACAAGCAAGTTAGCCAGAATCACGGGTAGTTCATCAAGAACCACGGCCGTGGTTTGTGTAGAATAAACCGTGATTTCTAACAGCACTTAGGTACGAGCAAACAATTCGTCCAAAGGTAAATCTAAGTCCATTCTATCATAGTCCAAGCCATAACCATCTTTCCCTTACCCTAGAATCGCATATATTTAGCTAACAACATGCATCATCATAATCAAAGTCATCAAGCATAAAATCATGGCTTCCATTAGCAAGAAAATGAAGAGAAAGAGATGAACAAGTAGAACAAAGAAAACCAAGCTGAATATGAGTCTAAGAAAGACTTACAACCCTTCAAAAGAAGGTTCAATCGATTCTTACAACCCTAGAAAATGTTTCCGACAATCTTCACTCTAAAATCTATGAAAGACTAATAATGGTGTGTTCTTCTCTTCTTCTCCAATGGAAGCTTTTCTTCTCCTCCAACAGTAGCTCCAATCCAATCTTCCAAATGAGAGAATCTTTGTTGTTGAGAGTGTGGGAGAGAATGGGAGTGATGGGGTCTGCCCCTAACAGCCTTCCAGGACCACCTTTTATCCTCCAAATTTGCAAGAGTCGGCCATGAAGATCGTGGGACAGCTGTCACAGCTGTCTGGGGAAAACCACGGCCTATTTCCACGGGTGTGGTTCTTCCAGTGACCGTGGTTTTGGTGCTTCTGCACTATATGGATCATCAAGCCACAATTCGGTGCATGGCATGCACCAACAAGGTCCCATGTGTCCTCTTTAGCCCCTAGCTTGCATCCCAATGAGTCTGAAGGTGTGTCATCTCGAGGAACGATCCTCGAATGTACCGATTAAGCTCCTAAAGCTCCCAAAATACCTACAAAGCATGCAAAAGTCCGTGTAGACGTCTATCTCGACAAAATACATGAATTGAGTGCAAATCGCTACGAACTAGTGCAAACCATGCATGAATGAACGGAAAAACTATCTAAATGAGTGCCTAAACCCAAGTCATAAATTGTGTTATCAATCAAACAAGGTGAGCTTCTGAGTCTATATTGTATGGTTACCGGAGGAGTTCCTGACTTCGGGTTGATGCTGGCTGAGGATTTACACAAGTTAAAGGCGAAGGCGAGGGGAGACATCTGTTGTGGAGGGTTGGTGACTCATTTAGCTACTGTGATGGGTCTAGATTTGAGTTCATGTACTATGGTGGCGGCTGCCAAGCCGCTTGGGCTGTAGGAGATGATTACGAGGAGGATCTTGGTTCCTCGTGGACTTACTACGCCGTATGTGGCGATGCCCTGTGAGCAGACTGCCCCTCAGGGTATTAGATAGTCATCTCAGTTCTTAGTATTTGACCCTCAATATTGGTACACTGCATGGATCCCCCTTATTGAGGACGCTAGAGAGGTAGCAGCAGCAGCCCAGGGGCAGGATCAGGGGCAGGATCAGGAGTAGGATGATGAGGAGGATGATAGCGGTGCCGCTATAGATACAGGGACAGATACAGCTGGGACCAGTATACCGGTCGTCGATCTAGACGACGAGGAGACAGAGGACGAGCCAGTTGCAGCACTGGCACGTCCAGCCAAGCGTAGAGTACGGAGGCAGAGGGATCCCATAGCTCACCGCCGGATCGACGACCTGACAAATCAGATGATTGACTCCTACGCAGCCATGACCGTCGATCTGGGAGGACGTTTGGATGACCTTCACAGAGAGTTAGATAGCCGGACTCATCAGATACTGGAGAGCCAGCACTATCAGCGCCGGATGATGGAGATCCAGTTCCAGCATATAATGGGACATCCATTCGACCCGACCCAGCATCCGTACATACCATATCCTCCACCACCGCCAGCAGATCAGGATTAGAGCTTGCAGGATTTCTTTCTTTATTTATTATGCAGCACAGCTTTGTCCGGTGAGTATTTTGTTCTTATGACTTATTTGACCCATTGGGACAATGTGTCCCAAGTATGGGGTATTCGGATATGTATTATTTGACTTATGTGGATGATTGTATGACTCTTGATGGACATTTATGATTTTATCCTACTCTATATGCTTATCTGAGACTACATGCATGCATATAGGTTATTTGATTGAGAAAAACGTCAAAAACTAGTTTAAAATATTTTTTTTTGCCTCGACCGATGTGACTCTAACCAATCGAGGTGCAGTACCTCGGTTGACTTAGAACATCTCGACCGAGGTGGTTTAACTGAGACAGTTTTCGAAAAACTTTTGTGCTTCTTATCTGGATATGACCTTAGTGATGATTCTGTTTGCTGACTGGTTTTAAAATCTTTATATGTTTGAAAGGTTTTATGATATGTTTAAGTTGCAAAATGTTTTGTTTGAAATTTGTGGTATGTTTAATACTTTGTTTTTATTCAAATTATGTTGAATTTGAAGGTTGACACCACAGGATGAGTTCTCTCACTCTCTTCCTTGGATGATTAAGGCAATTCATTCTCCTCTCTTCTTCTTCTTGATCATGCTTAGCCCCTCATATACATATTTGCCTCCTTTTACCTATCCGGGAATTTGGAAGCAAGCAAGTGAAAAGCAAGTGAAAGAAAAGTTGAGATGTTGGCAGGAATTTAGAAAGAAACATATAGGTTTGGGGAAGTCAATCATGATGATGAGTAACTCGGCACCATTCACACAGCCGGGTGTTTGTGTCTTGCCAAAGTCGGATTGAGCGATATTCCTAACGGGTCATGGTATGTGCATCAAGGGTTTGAGGCATCTCGAGAAATTGATGATTGCTGATTTCCTAGGCTTCGGTTATTGTGCACCTCTGTCCATGCATCCCAAAAAGTAAAAAAGTAAAATAAGCAAAGCTTATTGGTGGAAGATGTTGAAGTTCAAAGAAAGTGAAGTAAATATCCTTTTCCCGGATTCTAGCACCACATTCCCTATATACATCCCACCCTCACACGTTTCTTGACCTTCTTTTGAAAAGACCTTGAGACCTCGAGATTGTTGATTGACTTAGTGGTTTAAACTGGATTATGCATGATTAATTTCGATATTTATGATTTATTTTGCATTCTATGATTTTATGCAGAGATGAACAACTTTCTTATATTTATAAAATGTTTTGATCATATTTTGATTTTAAATTCCATGAAGTATTCTCTTAGAGTGATCTATGAGTGGAGCACACCACCAAAAATGTTTTGAAATACTTTTCATTGATCTTTATGACTTATAATCCATTCTATCTTGTACTTAAGATTTGGAACTTTCTTGGGGACAAGCAAGGGACAAGTATGGGGTATTTTGATAGCATGAATTATAGTCTATATTTTGGGACCTGTTTAGACGTTTTATCTTCAATAATTTGCATGTTTGAATGTATATTATGTGATTATATCGTCGTTTCATCTAACTTTGCGGGAATCGAGGTCTACACCTAGTTTCGTTGTAATCGTAGGTAAAATGGCACGTTTTACATCAAAATGGAGTTAAATGAGCTAAGGAGTCATTAGAGCTACATTCAGGAGCTTAAGGAAGAATCCAGGAAGCATGGAATTGAATTAGAGATTTACTTTGGCCATATTTGAGAGATTTCACATTCAGTTTAGAGTCATCTCGGTTGGCCACAGAGTCACCTCGACCGAGGTGATCTAGAGGAGCATCTCGACCGAGGCGAATACCCTAACGCGGCGAGATATATTTTATTTGGCTGAGATCTTTTATTTTTGGAAGGAAAGATCTTATATTTTTGGTCTGGATTTCTGGAAGGAAGATAAGATATTCAGCTGATTTATTTGGATATATTTTATAGGAAATTATCTTTAAGATATTTCCTATAAAATTATCTTAAGAAGATATCTATTTATAAGATGTGGATATATTTTATTAGGAAAATATCTTTTCAAGATATTTTATCTTTGGAGGGTAATTTTCCTATATAAAGGGTTGGATTTTCCACAAGTTCAACCATGCTTATACATGCTTATACATGCTTTGAGGCTGATAGCATCCAGCAATTGAAGGACTTTTGGAAGGTTGAAGGAAGATTGAAGGAAGGAAGTTCATAGCTTTTATAGCTTTTGTGAAGGGTTTTGTAAGATTTTCTTAGATTCCCTTCTTGTTGACTTGTCTTGTTGGATTGTGATCCAAGGAACGCCTGCTTGTTTGATATTTGATTCAGTTATTGAAGCTTTTTTATTAAGGTTTTTGTGTTCAAATATTCACCTTCTTCCCTTATATTTGATTATTGCTTTCATAATGATGAGTGACTAATTTCTTTGTGCGATTCTAGGGTGATTGGCTGAAGGTTGTGGGAAAACAATGATAGAATAATCTTAAATTCCACTAGGATCCTGAAAGTTCGAGTCTTTATCCTTAACCTTAGAACATCTCGCTCAGTCGATGAACATCTCGGCCGGGGTGGAATTTGACTGACCGAGGTAACTTATCTGATACGTAACTGAGAGTTAAGTGTTAGAGTTTGTCAAATCCTATTCTTATTACACATTTCCTGGTTCAATGCAAGCTTAAAATGAGACTTACCCGGTAATTCCTTAGTTTGTTTACCCAAGATTATAAGTGTAGGTAATAAAGGTTTATCCTTTATTGGGGTTTGAGTGTGCTTTCATTTCATCTTTGTGAGTTAGCATGAGACTTACCCGGTAAAGGTTAATTTTATTCCCTTAGTTGGAGTGTTGGTTTGAGATTATAATTCCTTTCCTTAGTACCTTGAGACTTACCCGGTGAAAGGTTCTTTGGCTTGGGATTGTGAGTAGTGAGACTTACCCGGTGATCTATTCCACCTTAGTAACACCTTCCCTTTGCAAAATCTCAGCTTTGTCCGCTTATTTTGAGATCTTGAGTTCGAACCACAACTAGATGCTTTAATCCCTAGAATTTGCATATTTCATTAATTGACTATATTATCATCTTTGATTGCTTTAATCGCTTTTATGTGGTTAGTTGTGATATTGACAACTCATACTTGCTTTGTTTCACCTAAGTCCCTGAGATCAACACCCCGGAATTCTTGCTTTTACTACGATTAACCCGTACACTGCGGGTTCGCATCCTTGTTTTAGGCATACATCTAGGTTTATAAATTTAAAGCTTGCACACACCATTTGGAGCGAACACCATTGCCCCGTATAGATAATCTTTTGGATCAGCTGCATGGAGCTTCAGTGTTTTTGTGGATTGATTTGTGATCTGGATATCACTAGCTGAGGGTGAGAAAGTAGGACGTAGCCAAGACAGCGTTTCGGACCAGATATGGACACTACGAGTTTGTAATGATGCCATTCGGGCTCACGAATGCGCCCGCAGTCTTCATGGAGTTGATGAACCGCATCTTCATCAACCTTCTAGACCAGTTTGTAGTTGTCTTCATCGACGACATTCTGGGTTACTCCCGTAGTAGAGAGGAGCATGGAGGACACTTGAGGATCGTTCTTCAGGTCTTACGGGATAGAGAGCTCTACGCCAAGCTCTCTAAGTGCGAGTTTTGGATGTCCGAGGTAGCATTCCTTGGTCACATTATTTCAGCTGAAGGGATCAAGGTAGCTGTTAGCATGAAATATTGTGATATTTTAGGCACGTTTTCTAAGTGTATTTGATTCATATTGATAGTCTTTGATTTAGCATTGTTGCATTTGTGAGCTAGTTTGCCTATATTGTCGATATGGATGTCTACACTAGCTTTATGTTGATTATAGGTGATTGAGAGCCATTTCCGAACGGAATCGAGCAAAGATGAGTTGATTGAGTGTGTTCATGGATTGAGGGCATTCTTAGGAGCAAAATGGATGTCAACTTCAGGAATGCACGAGGCTAGGGAAGAATCACGTTCTTGCCCTAAACCACGCTCTAAAATACGGCCGTACTACAAACCACGTTCAGTTCCACGGCCGTGGAACCCTGCAGGAGAAGCGTGATTCATTCCAGGAGCTTTTATGGTCGTGGAATCCATGGTTCAAACCGTGTTGATTCCCACGCTCTAAATTACGGTCGTGGAACCTTCCACGACCGTGATCTTGGCGATCTCTTTCGCCACATTTTGAAGCCACGATCTTTTGAAGATTGGGCCGGGCCGATATTTTATCTTGCCCTATAAAAATACGGACGAAGGGAGATTCCGTCATGCTCGCTTACCCCCGTTTAGACGCGTTTTGCGACCTCGTTCTAGAGTTACGCTTGCACCTTCACTTTGGAGATTTTTGGCGGTTCTTGCAAAAGACGTATTTTTTCCTTTCCTTGGAGTTGCCTTAATCTCGCACTTTTGGTGGAGATTGCTGTGGAGATTTCCGGATTGACGGAAGATCGAAGTTTTTGGGAAGATTGTTGCAAGAAGAATTCTCTTCTTGTTTAGGTTTGATTTGGAAGACGGATTGACATCCCGTTCTTCTTTCTTTCCTAAGATTGTGATTGTTTGCTTTATTCTGAATCTATTGACAATATTCATTCTTGGTTGTGACATTGAGATTGGTTTGAAGTTTATTGAAAGTTTTCGGAAGTTTTCATCTTTCAATCTTTTAATCTTTGAATTTGATATCATAATGATGATTGTTGGCTAAAAACCCTTAACAATTCTAGGGTGAAGGGTTGATAGTTGTGGCTTAGATGATGATAGATCGATCGTAAACAAATTAGACCCTGAAAGTTAGAGAGAATCGTCGACGAACCCTAAATCACGGTTTGTTCTTGAGTTCCACGACCGTGGAATCCCAAGATCTACCCGTAATTTCCCTTAAGTTTACGAACCTGCTTTTACTTTAATCCAAAGTTAAAGATTTGCTTTAACTTAGTTTAGGCTTGCCTTTTCTAGGTGGTAGTGAAGCCTCAACAACCTCTACCTCGATTGTGAGTGTCACAACCGTAATCGGTTAACTTAGTCTTGATCCTTGGATTGCAAGTTTGGGTATTTGACATTAATTCTTACCTTTAGATCCTTTCTATATTGAAGCCTCAACAACCTTTATAGAGAGTGTCTTGTAGGTGAGTCATATAAGGTTTTTGGAACTTCACCGTACGATTATCTTACATTAGCATACCTTTGCATATCTCAACTCTGTCTTTATATCATTAAGAATATCTTGACCGATTGCCACAGCTGGATACTTGGATCTTTAGGATTGTTGTTTTCCCAATAATTTGCAAAGCTCGTACATTTACCCGCTTGATAATCTGAAATCGAATTTGTTTCTCCCCAAATCCCTGTGTTCGATACTCTAGAATTCTTGCTTAACTACGTCGATCCGTACACTACGGGTTCGCTTGCTTGATTCTAGTTTTATAAATTTAAAGCTTATTTGCACGCACGTTTAGGGGCGAACAAGTTTTTGGCGCCGTTGCCGGGGATTTGGTTTAGACCGAATTCGGTAGCCGGTTGTCAAGCTTGGGAGCTTGCTCTCGTTATTTGATATCTCTTTGAGTGCATGCGTAGGTCTAGGAACACCGAAGACCTCTTACCTCTTGATCAAGAGCTTGAGAGGACTTTAAGGCAAAAGCGCAAGGAAAAGAAGATGGCTGAAGAACACGAACGTGATCTTCAAGCGGAGTTGGCGGAGAAGGAAGCTCAACTCCAATGGAATGAGAACCTCCTCCGGGATGAAATGGATCGTCATCAATCTCTAGTTAACAATCTACAGGATATGATCTTCCAAATGAGGATAGAGCTAAGCGACCTTAAGAATAAGGGAAGCAAGAAATCCTCAAGAAGAGCATCAAGATCTAGAAGAAGAGGTCACTCATCCGCTGATGATAGTGATTCTTCCATGCCACCGCTAGAGGAGATTGATCCCACGATCAATGTGAATCCTTTCCATCCACGGGGAGCTGCTAATCGCCGCATTCCACCTAGGAATGCGAGGATCGAACGTGTAGATGAAGAGCCAAGAACTCTTGGCCAGCGGATGGATCCAACACAACAACCGCGCCGTTTGGACGTGAATTTCGATGCTGAAGATGTGCAAGGGTTTAGCTTCAACCCTCAAGTTATTACTCTTGTTCGCCAAAACCAATTTGGCGGGACAAGCGCTGAATCTCCACACCAACACTTGCAAAACTTTGAGTGAATGATGGAGACAATGAGACCGAAGAGTGCTACTACCAACAAAGGGGAAAGCGTTGTCTTGGTACCAAGCTCTTCCTAGGGGGAAACTAGACACTTGGGAAGACCTTTCCGCGGAGTTCCTCACCAAATTCTTTCCACCATCCAAAACGGCGGAACTTAGAGGTAAGATCAATGCATTTTCCATGAGGTCTAACGAAAGTTTGTTTCAATCATGGGAAAGGTTTCAGGACTTGTTATTGGATTGCCCTCATCATGGCATATCCAAGCTTGCATTGCTGGAAATTTACTACAAGGGGATGGATGCGGGGACACAATTCAACCTCCAATCCCTCTCATGTGGAACATTCATGGACATGAGAGAAGATGACGCTTGGGACTTCATCGAGAAGCAAGCAAGGGTCATAGAGAAGTATTCCCACCGGAAAGTGGAGGGAAATCGTGTGGAGCAAGGAGCAAAGCTCACACATGAAGCTCAAAATCAGATTTTCTCCCTCAACAATGAGATCAAAGAGTTGAAGGAGACTATCAAGACCAACTTCCCAAAGCAACAAGGGAAGGATGTTGGCTATTTGGGCAACAACAATGGCGGTGATAACACCAACCGCAACAACAACAACAACAATAACCGGAACAACAACCGGAATAACAATTGGAATGGAAACAACAACAACTAGAACAACAATTGGAACAACAATAGGGGTTCAAACAACAACAATTGGCGCTCCAATCAACAAAATTCCGGTAACTCTTATCCTTCCAATGCTAATTCACTAACTCCACCTTCCTCTTCCTCTACTCCTTTGAAAAGCCAGGGGCAATCATCTAATGGAGGAAACAATACGGGGAAGGAGAAGCCCGATCCCATGTTGGAAACAATTTTGGGAAAGCTTCAAGGGTTGGAGAACCGCATCATTAAGGTTGACGATCAAATTTCTAAGATTGATAAAGCTCAAAAGGTTTTAGAAAACCAAATGTTCAGCCATGCGGAGGAAGTTCCTAGGAATCAAGGGAAACTTCCAGGAAAGACGGAGGACAACCCTAAGGGAAGGGTGATGGCAATCACAACTAGGAGCGGAGTGACTACCACCGATCCGCAGCCTAAGTTCGTTGAAGTCCTCGTAGAGAAAGACAAAGAGAAGGGGAAGGAGAAGGAAGATCTCTACGTTCCTCCTCCAGCTTATAAACCTCCCCTACCATTCCCTCAATCTAGAGCGAGAGCGCGCCTAGATAAACAGTTTGGTAAGTTCATAGAACTCATGAGCAAGCTTCATATTAATATACCATTTATTGATGCTATTGTAGGTATGCCGGCTTATGGAAAGTTCTTGAAGGAGCTCCTCTCTAACAAGAGGAAGCTAGAAGACTTCGGAGAGGTCAAGATGAGTTCGGATTCTTCGGATCTCATCAAGACCATGAAGGAGAAAATGCCCCCAAAGCTAAAGGATCCGGGGTATTTTTGCATTCCCATAGGAGTGGGAGATGTCACATATGACGCTTTATGTGACTTAGGAGCAAGTGTGAGCATCATACCACTTGCATTGTGTAGGAAGATCGGTTTAGGCGACCCTAAACCGGTGAAGATGACGTTATACATGGCGGATCGATCCATCACTCGCCCCGTCGGTATCGTAGAAGACGTCCCAGTCAAGCTAGGTAAATTCTTTGTTCCCATTGATTATGTCGTGCTTGGCATTCCTGTAGATAGTCCGGTCCCGATCATACTCGGAAGACCGTTTCTTGCAACTTCCGGCTGCATAGTCGATTGCAAGAATGGGAGACTCGCTTTTGATATAGGAGAAGAGAAAGTAGAGTTCGTTCTTTCCACTCTAGTAAAGGAGCCAATCTTCGATGAGGATACATTCGATATCCAAGACGAGGAAGGGTTGTCTAGGGAGGAGGTAAGTGCGATTCTCTTTAACGATCCTTTACAAAAAGTTATCACTATGAGTTTAACAAATGTAGGGGAAGACGAAGAGTGTAATGAGGCAATTGAAGCCTTAAAAGCACAAGAAGAGATGGGTGAAGTGGAGTTTGAAAAACTCCACGATGAGGCAGAAAACGTGAGAATCCACGGCCATACACTGTATTCCACGGCCGTGGATTTCACGACCAAAACCGTGTCCCACTCCAGGGAGTTATACGGTCGTGGAGAAAATGTGACAACCGTATTTCCTTTCCACGCCCTAAACCACGGCCGTGGAGGCCATGAGGAACCCGTAATTTTGGGCGTGGAAAGGAGTGATCGAGACACTTCTTCAACTTCTTCTGATTCTTCTCCCACACACTCAACATCCTTAGAAACTTCTAAGGAGACATCGGAAGCTTCTCAAGGATCATTGGAAGCTCCGAAAGCAATGGAACTCAAACCACTTCCTACTCATCTAAGGTACGCTTTTCTAGGATCTAATTCTACCTTCCCGGTTATTGTTAGTTCCGATCTAAGCATAGATGAACATAATCAGCTCATGATTGTCCTTAGGAAACATAGGAAAGCTTTAGGCTATACTATTGAGGACTTAGTAGGAATTAAACCCTCCCTATGCATGCATAAGATACTAATGGAGGAAGATTTTAGAACTTCAAGACAACCTCAAAGGCGGTTGAATCCGACCATGAAGGAGGTTGTCAAGAAGGAAATTCTTAAGCTTCTTGATGCAGGTATCATCTACCCTATCTCCGATAGTAAGTGGGTGAGTCCGGTTCAAGTAATTCCGAAGAAGGGAGGAATGACGGTCATCACCAACAAAAACAACGAACTCATTCCTACCCGAACTGTGACGGGATGGCGGATGTGCATAGACTACCGCAAGCTCAATAATGCAGCGCGGAAGGATCATTTTCCATTGCCATTCATTGATCAAATGCTTGAAAGGTTAGCACAACATTCACATTTTTGCTACCTTGACGGTTATAGTGGTTTCTTTCAGATTCCGATACACCCGGATGATCAAGAGAAGACCACATTCACGTGCCCATGGGGTACGTTTGCTTATAGGAGAATGTCGTTCGGGCTTTGCAACGCCCCAGCCACCTTCCAACGGTGCATGATGGCCATCTTCTCTGAATACGTAGAGGAAATCATGGAAGTCTTCATGGACGACTTCTCCGTATACGGTTCGTCTTTTAACGATTGCCTTTCTAACCTTTCTCTTGTTTTGCAAAGGTGTGAAGACACTAACCTAGTTCTTAATTGGAAGAAGTGTCAATTTATGGTTAAGGAAGGAATTGTATTAGGCCACTTAGTCTCTAGTAGAGGGATAGAAGTAGACAAGGCTAAGATAGAGACCATAGAGAAGCTTCCTCCCCCAATTTCGGTGAAAGGGATAAGAAGTTTCCTAGGACATGCTGGATTTTATAGACGTTTCATTAAGGACTTTTCTAAGATATCAAAACCTCTCACTAATCTATTGATGAAGGATGCGGTTTTTGAGTTTTCGCAGGAATGTTTGGATGCGTTTAACACCATTCGGCAAGCTCTAATTTCAGCACCTATTATCCAACCCCCGGATTGGACTCTTCCCTTTGAGATTATGTGCGATGCTAGTAACGTAGCTATTGGAGCTGTTCTTGGACAACGAAAGGAAGGGCGAACCCATGCCATATACTATGCTAGCAAGACGCTAGATGAAGCGCAGCTCAACTACGCCACTACCGAAAAAGAGTTTTTAGCCATTGTCTATGCTATTGACAAATTTCGCTCTTATCTTGTAGGTGCAAAGGTGATTGTCTACACGGATCATGTTGCGATCCGGTACCTCCTTGCGAAGAAAGATGCGAAACCAAGGCTAATTAGATGGATTCTTCTCCTACAAGAATTCGATCTTGAGATCCGCGACAAGAAAGGTTCAGAAAATTCTGTTGCGGATCATTTGAGTCGCCTAACACATCTAGAGGACGACCATTTACCCATCGACGACTCCTTCCCGGACGAACACCTACACCTTATTGAGGAGTGCATCGATGTGATCTCCAAAGGTAACGAACCATGGTTTGCTGATTTTGTTAACTATTTGGTTTGTCAGGAGATACCACCCGGATTATCCTACGCACAAAGGAAGAAGTTCTTTAAGGATGTCCGGGAATACTTTTGGAACGAGCCTCTCCTCTTTAAGAGAGGTCCGGATGGCATCATTCGGCGATGTGTGCCAGAAGATGAGATGCAAAGTGTCATCCGTCATTGTCATTCACTACCTTGTGGAGGACACGCTAGTTCGAACAAGACTAGCACAAAGGTATTGCAATCTGGATTCTTTTGGCCTACTTTGTTTAAATATGTGCAATCCTTTGTTTCTTGCTGCGATGCTTGTCAAAGAACAGGCAATATCTCTAGGAGGAATGAGATGCCCCTCAACAACATCCAAGAGGTGGAGATTTTCAACGTTTAGGGAGTTGATTTTATGGGACCGTTCCCATCCTCTTGTGGAAACCAATACATACTATTGGCGGTAGATTACGTTTCTAGATGGGTGGAAGCAATTGCCTCTCCCACCAATGATGCCATGGTGGTGGTTAAGTTCTTCAACAAGACCATCTTCCTGCGATTTGGGACGCCAAGGACGATCATTAGTGATGGAGGTTCTCACTTCATTGCCCGGTGCTTTGAAGCTCTCCTAGCTAAGTATGGGGTTACTCACAAGATCGCTACCCCTTACCATCCACAAACAAGTGGACAAGTTGAGATCTCAAATAGGGAGATCAAAGGAATCTTAGAGAAGACGGTTTCAAGGACTAGGAAGGATTGGTCCTTGAAACTTGACGATGCATTATGGGCATACCGGACTGCATACAAGACTCCCATAGGAACCACACCATACAACCTTGTGTATGGGAAGTCTTGTCACTTGCCGGTAGAGTTGGAGCACAAAGCGTTTTGGGCTATCAAGTGGTTGAACTTCAGCATGAAGGAAGCGGGAGAGAAGCGTCTCCTAGACATCAATGAGCTGGATGAACTCCGCTTGAATGCTTATGAAAACGCTAAGATCTATAAGGAGAGGGCGAAACGTTGGCATGATAAGCATATCATTCCAAAGGACTTCAAGGAAGGAGATCAAGTTCTCCTCTTCAATTCAAGGCTTCGTCTCTTTCCAAGTAAGCTTAAATCTCGTTGTACCGGACCTTTTCTAATTAAGCGTATTTTCCCCCATGGTGCAGTTGAAGTATGGGGTGAAACGGGCGGAAGCTTTAAGGTGAACGGCCAACGACTCAAGAAGTATACGCCGAAACTCCAAGCTGAAGAGTTCGCGCCTACCGCACTCGAATAAGTGCGAGATTGGTCTAGCTACGGACCTTAAACAAAGAGCTTTTTGGGAGGCAACCCAAGGTATTGCATTTTTGTTTTTGTTTTCGATTCATAGATTAGCTTAGTATAGACGTTTTTGCTTTATTTTTGCCTTCGATTCCTTCCGGTATGTTCGTGTTTTTGGATGTAGGAACAATGGAAAAGGAAAAGGGGAGGATAATGTTGAAGAAGAGTGACGAAATTTGGACTTTGGAGCTTTACAGAGAGTTCCACGGCCTAAACCACGGTCGTGACAGCTACAGTGCCCGTAATTTCCAAAAGCCTTTGAAAAATCACAAAAACCACAGTTCCGTACAGTTCCACGGCCGTGGAACACCCCGACAGACCGTGATTTTCAAAATTTTGCATGTGACTATATAAACCACGTTCTTCACAAAAACCACCCACAAAACCCCTCTTCCACGACCTAAAAGCCGAATCCACGCCTCCTCTCTCAATTCCTCGTTTCCTAATCGTTTTTAACGATTCTTCTTCCTAAACTGAAGAAAATTCGACCACCAACAAGATCCAAGCGACGAATCGAGCGGAAATTCACCAAGGAACGCACAATTCGGATTTTTCAATCCGAAAAATAGGTTTTTCCACTCTTCTTGATCTTTGTCGATTTGGTTCGTTTTTGTTAGAAATTTTAGGAAGAACTGATTGAGATTGGAAGAAATTAGATTAGGATTGCCTGTTTGTGGAGATTGTGTGTTGATTTGCTGAGATTTGAGACTTTCTTAGACGAATCACGGTCTCTGGGAAAACCACGGCCGTGGAATCTGTAGAACAGCCCGTAATTTCTAACAGAATGGACTTTGTGAGGAGAGTTTCGGGGAGGATCAAAGAGAAGAAGGATAACCAGAACAAGAAGAGGAAGGGAAATCCCTCCTCTTCCTCATCCTCTAGAGCACCACCACCCTCTTCCCCTTCACCTCCATCATCACCTTCCTCACCCTCACCACCTAGCCCTAGAGTCCCGACCATACATGAGGATCACCTTGATGCACTCGAGAGGATCAAGGAGAGGGCCGTGATTGGTCCTAGGTACTTGTTGTTGGAAGATATAGCTCCTCTCAACATTATGGATGATCTTACTTGGCTCTTGGATAGAGCCGGTCTAGTTGTCTTCTCGGCTATCCGAGAAGACGCTTATGAGGAGATTACACGGGAGGTTATGACATCTTTTGAGCACAGCCATGTAGACAGGACCGTCTCTTTCCGTCTCATGGAAAGAGACTATCATTTTAGCATCCGTGAGTTTGAGACCTTTTTCGGGTTTCAGGAGACCTTTAACGGTCGCTTTCCTAGTGGCGTTTACGCCAAGGATTTTTGGGAGGAGGTGGCGATGATTTACGCTAGCGAGGACCGCTGGCAGCCCGCTGACACCAAGGCTAAGTTGATGTACCACCTAGCCTTGAAGATTGTTCATCGTGTTCTTTCGGAGTGTCTCTTTCCTAGGACGGAGACGCCCCAAAAGATCAAGACGGATGAGCTCTTTTTACTCTACTCCATGTTGTACGGGCGCCGAGCTGACTGTGTCACTCTCTTGGCTGCTACTATGAGCAAGCTCAAGAACAAGAAGAAGGGCAACATCGGATATGGTGGGATAGTTACCCACCTTACTAGGAGCTTGGGTGTTGATTTTTCTGCTTGTACCCGCATACCGGCCGTTCCCTTAGGACTCCATGCCTTCATGACTAGGGGTCTCATCTTCCCCACACATAGAGGTCCGCCTTATGCGACCATGCCTTGGGAGAGCAGGACGGGTAGGGGTATAGAGTGGCTACCGGAGTACTCCATTATGGCGGGACGCCATAATTGGAAGGAGACGTTCGCTGCTATGCATGAGAACAGGATAGCAGCTCCCCCATATGTCCCACCACCAGTTGTTGAGGAGGAGGAGATGGGAGATCAGTTTGAGGGTGGAGGAGGAGCCGAGCAGGAGTTTTGCACGTTTCAGGATCAGCCGGAGGCGGCCCCCGATGCACCTAGACGTTCTCCACGTCCAGCTAGAGCTTCAGGCTCGTCTTCTCGCCGTGCTAGCGTGAGTGAGAGACCTACATGGATGACCACACCTCCTGCATGGTACGGAGCTCCACCTCCTTGGTCTACAGAGCAGACAGCAGTACCAGCACCAGCACCAGCACCAGCACCATCCGACGCTCCAACATGGTACAGTCAGGCTCCGGGATGGTATGAGCAGATGCCGGATTGGGCTACCGAACTTTCAGAGAGAGTGGGAGCATTGGAGATCCGAGCCGATGCTAGAGATGGACGCTTAGACGACCTCGACCACATGATGAGAGACGTCTACCGCCAGCAATTTGGGCGGTTTTATGATCCTAGCTTCTCTCAATTCCCGCCTCCACTAGCGCCGCAGTGACGAGGATTTGATGATTGACCGTTCGCCTTAGACATTCCACCACCACTTTGTGAGTTTCTTTTTCTTTTCTTCTTTTCTTTCTTTCTTTTGAACATTAGGGACAATGTTCGTCCTAAGTATGGGGTGGGATGTACTAAAAGTTTGTAATAACTCTTACTCACTACGTTGCCTCTATTCAAGACTATCATTGCATGTTTATTATATTGTTGCACGTTTCATTATTGCATTGCATGAAAAAGAACTTGAAAAACCCATAAAAATTGAAAAATTTTGAAAATTTTGTGCTTCTAATGAATTGAGATGATTTCTATGATAATCACTACTTGTGAATTGAGTTTGATGACATTGCATGCTTAAACGATTAGTGAATTGAAAAGAAATTGAATGAATAGATTATACCTCTTTTGTAAGTTTCATAATGTGATGAATGTTACCTAAATCATGTTGAGAAATTGAAGTTGAAATCACACTATAAGTTCTTATACTTCTTATGATTAAGGCAATTCGATTCTTCTTTCTTCTTTCTTTGATCATTTTAGCTCCTCATTGAAATATTGACCTCCTTTACCTATCCGGTAATTTGGAGAAGTGAATGAAAAAGGCATGTTTGATGTGGGAGGGCCATGAGAGCAATTATTTGCAATCAAAAGAATAGAAAGAAATTCTAGGTTTGGGGAAGTCAATCATGATGATGAGTAACTCGGCACCATTCACATAGCCGGGTGTTTGTGTCTTGCCAAAGTCGGATTGAGCGATATTTCTAACGGATAATGGTATGTGCGCTAAGGGTTTGAGGCATCTCATAAATATTGAGAAACGCCAATCTCCTAGGCTTCGGTTTTTGTGCACCTCTATCCATAACTCCAAAAGTAAAATCGAAAAATGAAAAGAAGAGAGCGAAGCTCTAAGTTGAAAGTGCTGCGGAAACCGCAAAAGAAGAAGAAGAGTAGTTGTCCACTTTCCCGGATTCATGCACCACATTCCTTAAAGTTTCCTTCCCTTTCCACATTCTAGACCTTTTC
Source organism: Fagopyrum esculentum (assembly GCA_033239045.1). Taxonomy (NCBI): domain Eukaryota; kingdom Viridiplantae; phylum Streptophyta; class Magnoliopsida; order Caryophyllales; family Polygonaceae; genus Fagopyrum; species Fagopyrum esculentum. The sequence continues at coordinate 24,254,161 of BSUD01000001.1, read as the reverse complement.
TTTGAAAGTCCTTAAGATCAAAAGAATGTTATATGACTTGGTGACCTAAATTGAAGTTTCTTATGATTGATTTTGATAATGTTTGAAGGTTATGATGCTTGTATGGAAGTTTGATTAATTCATGAGTTTTCTTTACTCTTTACTCTTTGATTAAGTATATGAAAGTCTTATAAACAATTGAAGCAAGGTTTGAGAATGATCTATTCTTTAGAAGGCACATTCCTCCAAAAGAAGTATTGCTTTGAGAAGGTACACATATTTCATCCTAACTTTTGTTTAAAGCTTTTTGAAAGACCTTGCTTAGGGACAAGCAAGTGTTAAGTATGGGGTTATTTGTTAGCATGAAATATTGTGATATTTTAGGCACGTTTTCTAAGTGTATTTGATTCATATTGATAGTCTTTGATTTAGCATTGTTGCATTTGTGAGCTAGTTTGCCTATATTGTCGATATGGATGTCTACACTAGCTTTATGTTGATTATAGGTGATTGAGAGCCATTTCCGAACGGAATCGAAAAAAGATGAGTTGATTGAGTGTGTCCATGGATTGAGGGCATTCTTAGGAGCAAAATGGATGTCAACTTCAGGAATGCACGAGGCTAGGGAAGAATCACGTTCTTGCCCTAAACCACGCTCTAAAATACGGCCGTACTACAAACCACGTTCAGTTCCACGGCCGTGGAACCCTGCAGGAGAAGCGTGATTCATTCCAAGAGCTTTTACGGTCGTGGAATCCATGGTTCAAATCGTGTTGATTCCCACGCTCTAAATTACGGTCGTGGAACCTTCCACGACCGTGATCTTGGCGATCTTTTTCGCCAAATTTTGAAGCCACGATCTTTTGAAGATTGGGCCGAGCCGATATTTTATCTTGCCCTATAAAAATACGGACGAAGGGAGATTCCGTCATGCTCGCTTACCCCCGTTTAGACGCGTTTTGCGACCTCGTTCTAGAGTTACGCTTGCACCTTCACTTTGGAGATTTTTGGCGGTTCTTGCAAAAGACGTATTTTTTCCTTTCCTTGGAGTTGCCCTAATCTCGCACTTTTGGTGGAGATTGCTGTGGAGATTTCCAGATTGACGGAAGATCGAAGTTTTTGGGAAGATTGTTGCAAGAAGAATTCTCTTCTTGTTTAGGTTTGATTTAGAAGACGGATTGACATCCCGTTCTTCTTTCTTTCCTAAGATTGTGCTTGTTTGCTTTATTCTGAATCTATTGACAATATTCATTCTTGGTTTTGACATTGAGATTGGTTTGAAGTTTATTGAAAGTTTTCGGAAGTTTTCATCTTTCAATCTTTTAATCTTTGAATTTGATATCATAATGATGATTGTTGGCTAAAAACCCTTAACAATTCTAGGGTGAAGGGTTGATAGTTGTGGCTTAGATGATGATAGATCGATCGTAAACAGATTAGACCCTGAGAGTTAGAGAGAATCGTCGACGAACCCTAAATCACGGTTTGTTCTTGAGTTCCACGACCGTGGAATCCCAAGATCTACCCGTAATTTCCCTTAAGTTTACGAACCTGCTTTTACTTTAATCCAAAGTTAAAGATTTGCTTTAACTTAGTTTAGGCTTGCCTTTTCTAGGTGGTAGTGAAGCCTCAACAACCTCTACCTCGATTGTGAGTGTCACAACCGTAATCGGTTAAGTTAGTCTTGATCCTTGGATTGCAAGTTTGGGTATTTGACATTAATTCTTACCTTTAGATCCTTTCTATATTGAAGCCTCAATAACCTTTATAGAAAGTGTCTTGTAGGTGAGTCATATAAGGTTTTTGGAACTTCACCGTATGATTACCTTACATTAGCATACATTTGCATATCTCAACTATGTCTTTATATCATTAAGAATATCTTGAATCGATTGCCACAGCTGGATACTTGGATCTTTAGGATTGTTGTTTTCCCAATAATTTGCAAAGCTCTTACATTTACCAGCTTGATAATCTGAAATCGAATTTGTTTCTCCCCAAATCCCTGTGTTCGATACTCTGGAATTCTTGCTTAACTACGTCGATCCGTACAATGCGGGTTCGCTTGCTTGATTCTAGTTTTATAAATTTAAAGCTTATTTACACGCACGTTTAGGGGCGAACAGTAGCTCCGGTGAAGATTGAGTCGATAGCTTCCTGGCCGCCTCCTAAGAACGTTAAGGAGTTTCGCAGCTTCTTAGGATTGGCAGGCTACTACAGGCGTTTTGTAGAGGGCTTTTCAGTTATCGCCCGACCGTTCACTTCCCTGCTACGGAAGTCTACGAAGTTCGTATGGTCCGAGTCGTGCCTGTAGAGCTTCGAGGAGCTGAAGAAGAGGTTGACCTCTGCTCCTATCCTAGCTCAGCTAGAGGGCGTTGAGGATTTTGTGGTTTACAGCGACGCATCCAAGCTGGGCTTGGGATGTGTTTTGATGCAGAGGGGAAAGGTGATTGCTTATACGTCTCGATAGTTGAAGACGTACAAGGAGAATTACCCTACCCACGATCTTGAGTTAGCTGCTGTCGTTCATGCTTTGAAGATTTGGAGACATTATTTGTACGGAGCTATGTGTCAGATATTCACTGACCCCAAGAGTCTGAAGTACTTATTCACTCAATGGAAGTTGAATAAACGCCAGTGTAGGTGGTTGGAGTTGATCAAGGATTTTAATCTTAAGATCTTATACCACCGGGGAAAGCTAATGTGGTAGCAGATACCCTTAGTATAAAGATTCCCCTAGAGATGGCGGTTGCTAGGTTGGCAGCTCAGCCACAGCTACAGCGAGACTTGACATGGCTAGAGATGGATATCTACTTCCCGGATTCCGACAGCCAGTTGACCACCTTGGAAATAGTACCTGATATATTGGCCGAAATCCGATAGAGCAGGAAAGTTGCCCAGCTTTGACACAGATCCGAGACTGGATGTCTCGAGGAGAGGCACCGTAGTTTGCAATTGATGATGATGGAGTTCTGAGACCTCAGGAGCGTGTTTGTGTATCTTCAGATCGAGAGTTGAGACAGAGGCTCATTCTTCACCTTACTAAGTGCACCCTGGTGCGAGTAAGATGTATCAGGATATCAGACGCTCTTTCTGGTGGGAAGGTCTGAAACTAGACGTCGCGAGATATGTATCTCAGTCTGCGACCAGTCAACAGATCAAGATCGAGCATCATAGACAAGGAGGCGAGCTACACTCCCTTCCCGTTCCTCAATAGAAGTGGGAAGATATCTCTATGGATTTCGTTACCGGATTGAAACCGAGTTGAGGCTTTGACGCTATCGGGGTGATAGTAGATCGACTAACGAAGACCGCACGTTTCATTCCGATCAAGGAAACATGGCCGGTGAGTCGATTGGCAGAGGAGTTCACAAGACAGATAGTGAGACTTCACGGGGTACCTAGGACTATTGTATCAGACAAAGACGGACGGTTCACTTTGAGGTTTTGGCAGCAAGTTCACGCCGCCCTAGGTACGAGTCTACAGTTCACGACTTCTTATCATCCTCAGACCGATGGTCAGTTTTAGCGGATCATCTAGACTTTGGAGGACATGTTGCGAGTCTGTGTGTTAGACTAGGGACAAGTGTGGACAGATCACCTTCCCTTAGTGGAGTTTTCGTACCACAATAGTTGGCACGCATCGATCAGGATGGCTCCTTATGAGGATTTATATGGACAGAGATTTCGTACACCGTTGCGTTGGGATGAGCCTAGTAGTGCCAGAGGAGTAGCACCCGAGAAGATTCAGGATGACATGGCTCCAGTAGCAGTGATCCGAGAGCGGATGTTAGCAGCATAGAGTCGACATAAGTCTTATGCTGATAAGAGGAGCAAACCTTTGGAGTTCAGAGTTGGAGCTCAGGTTTGGTTGAGAATATCCCCGACACGAGGCGTCAGACGTTTCGGTGTCAAGGGGAAGCTGAGTCCCAGATATGTTGGACCGTTCGAGATTTTGGAGCGAGTTGGAGAGGCGGCATACAGAGTTGTGTTGCCACCGAGACTCGAGGGTCTTCACCCAGTTTTCCATGTGTCTCAGCTATGGGAGTTCATACCTGACCCGAGACACATCGTCATTCATGAGGATCTAGTGATCGAGCCAGACCACACGTTCGTAGAGCACCCGGTGGCTGTTTTAGAGCGTTGTACGAGACGCTTGCGTTCGGAGGACATACCAATGATAAAGATTCAGTGGTCGATGCAAGGAACTATCCGGAGTTTTGCGTTGGAATGGATGCACCTTTAGCATAGTCAATTGGTTGGTTTTTCTCTTGTTGCGTGACATACGCTTTTGTGTGACGTTTTGAGTTACATGCCCCGAGTGGAAATATATGAGTTCAGTTCAGTTTCTGTGTGTTGTTGTGATCATTAGGCCTTTGCAAGTTTCGGGACGAAACTTCTTTTTAGGAGGATCTGATGTAAGATCCCAAGTTTTTGCCTTCACCGCCCCGCGGTGAAGGGGAGCCGCAGGCGCGGCTCAACCTTGCTGCCGCGGTCGCGGCACGGCCCAGCCGCAGGTGCGGCTTCGCCCAGCCCGTCTACGAGCTGTTTTATCTTCATCTTCTCCTACCTTTTTCCATCCTTGGGCTTTTGGCCTGTCCTCCTTCTATTCTCCTAACCCTAGTCGTCCCTTCCTTCTATCCTTCCAACCCTTCTCTTTATATTCCCTTTTTTTCCTCCTTTTTTCCATTTCTTGCTATCGTCTTCAAACCCTAGAGAGCTGCAGCCGTCCTTTGCCTCCTGCGACCTTGTTGAACGTGTAAGTTCCTCATCCTTTGTTCCTTCTTACGTTCTTGTACTGCAGCATGCTTCCTTCCTTTCGTTTTCTTCTTCTTCTCTCGTTTTCTTCTTCTCCAAGAATCAAGTTCGAACCTTGATTCTTGTTGGCTTATCGTTGTTGATGTATCGTTGTTCTCAGGCTCTTTGGAGTTGAGTCTTGACGTGTTGGAGCCAAAGGTTCGAGCTTTGGTTGCCCTTGCTGCGAGTTCTGTCGAAGAAGAAAGCCGACAACGCTTTTTATCATGCCGCCGCCCCTGCGCCTGCACAAAGCCGCCCCTGCGCCTCTGTCCAGCCGCCCTTGCGGTTTCCTCTGCAGTAACTCCCGTTCTTGTGAGTTACTTCCTTCCTTGTTTTCCTCGTTCCTTAACTAACATCTTCTGGATGTTGTTGATCTCTTGTGAGTGCTGTAAGACTAGGGTTGAGCCCTTAGCATGCGTAGATCTCTTAGAGATCTTTGAGACTAGAAGTCATAGACTTCTAGCAACCGTTTCGTTCCTAATCCGTGTTGCTTGTTCGTACAGGCTTTCCTTGCTCCTTTCCTAAGGGAAACTCAGCTCTCTTGAGTATTCTTGAGTTGTTATTCCTGAGCTTTGAGTTACCTTCGTGTGAGGTAAGTCCCTTGGACTTACTTAGCTCCATTCCGCGTATTATTTGGATTGTATTGGCTTGTTTGTGTTGTTTATTCATGTTATAACGGATAACCGGACTAGGATTCACCCTTACAACCTTAATCGGCCCAAGTGTATGATAACGGGCGGTCACATCATCTGCTTAGCTCTTGCGGGAGCTAGGAGGTTTTCGGCGACTGGCCCGTGCTGGTTAGACGGTCGGAGGCATCCACACCGTTCCATTGCCGGAAGAGGGGACCGAGGCGAGTTTCGAAAGGATTCTCGTGTGACAAAAGAAGTTGAATTAGTAATGGATAACCTTAATAAAAGATAATAACCGGTTGATGTGTGAGCATGCTATGTGTTTTTTTTACCTTATGTGTGTTTGTGCCTTTACACTCTTGCTTATACCTAGAATGTTAGCTAACGGTTTATACCGTCGTTGTAGATGTTCTGCAGGTTCAGGATGCTGCTGAGTAATCCGGACGGTGTGGTCAGCCGGGGTTCCCGTACATTATAGGACGGGATTGGGTTTTTGTTTCGTTTGTTGTTTCCCTTTTGTTTTGACCCGGCTGTGGAGCTTTTGTGTTTTCTTGTGTTTGAACCTTTGGTTTTATATTAAGTTTTGGTTTTCATTCGTCTGTGCCTTGTTGTAAGATCCATTTGATGTTGCAACTCTGAGAGTCGGGACCCATTGTGCGGTCCTAGCTTGTAGCGCTTCAAGTTCCTAGAACTTGGGGTGTTACAGGGGATGTCGGTGCCCATGGATTGTTTGTTTGGGCCTTTTTGGTAATGGGGGAGGCAACTACTCATCATCGTCAAGATATGCACGTGATTGGTCATGGGGATCCCATCGGTGCTTGTGGATGGTTTGTTTCGGCCTTGGTGGTTTTGGGGGAGGTAACCATTCTTTGTCCGCATTAAAGAAATCATCATCGGCATAGAGCATGATAAATAATAAAGAACGATGAAGAACAATAATGAAGAACAAAAGTAAAGAAGCTTAGCTTCAATCCCTTTCTCTGATACTAATTTGATGTGTCATTGGATGTATTCAAGGAGAAACTCCGAATCTAGATCGAGCTTGAACTTCAACTACTCCATTTTTGGTGTGCGGATGGATCGAACGATATAATATGGTTGGTGGAAGCTTTAAGATGGATGCAAATTAAATAGTTGATCCGATCAAGGTTGATCGAGCAAGCTGTGACATAGAGTGGATAGGTTGATTCTTGAAAAATCCTCGAATATGAAGGATTGGACCGAAGATCCAAGGAAAAACTTTGCGAGGGAAGATGTGATAATCAAAACCAATGAGGATGAGTGATACGCCCCTGAATGGCGATGTCATCTGTGTTTCCGGCTAAAAGGACCCGACAACATTATAAATATATTTATCATATTTTGGCTATTTAATAATAGACTTTTTATATTCGGAACTTTAATTCCGTGACTTAAATTCTAACCTTTCATATTTTATACTTTTCATTTTCGGAACCTAATTCCGGCTTTGCATTCCGCCATTTATTTTCCAACATTTGGTTTATCCTCCATCCACTATATAAGGGATGCTTGACTCATTTGTAAATGATGTCTAAGTTGAATCCAAGTATTGAGAAGGAAAACCTCTTACTTGGTTTGTGCATCACTTCTTCTCCAATCCTCTTAAAGTTCTATCTTGGATCTAGTCTTTGATCCAAGCCTTTCATACTCGAATATCCTTTTGAAGGATCAACACTATCTACTCCACTTCGTGGATGATTCGATCTAACTAGATCGGATCGACCATACGCTTCCGCATCCATTTCAAAGCTACAGCCACGCACGTTCTATCGTTTGATCCAACATGAACGACCAAGAAGAAGTAGTTGATGTTTCTCTGCGATCTAGATCGCCCATATTTCTATCATTGGTATTAGAGCTCGGGATCGAGGTCAAGTTTCTTTACAAAGTTGAAGTCACGGAATTAAAGTTCCGAATATAAAAGTCTTTTATTAATTAGCTGAAATGTTTAATAGTTCTTTAAAATGGTGTCGGGTCCTTCTAGCCGGAAACACGGATAACATGGTCATCCGGGGCATATCATTGACTTTTTATATTCAGAACTTAAATTCAAGAACTTAATTCCGTTACTTAAATTCCGACCTTTCATACTTTAGGTTGTTCATTTTCGGAACTTTAATTCCGGCTTTAATTCCCGTCATTTATGTTCTGCCTCTTTGTATGACCACATCCACTATATAAAGGGATGCTTGACTCATTGTAAAAGAGATGTCTAAGTTGAATCCAAGTATTGAGAAGGAAAAACCTCTTACTTGGTTTGGCCATCACTTCTTCTTCAATCCTCTTAAATTTCTATCTTGGGTCTAGTGTTTGATCCAAACCTTTCATACTCGAGGATCCTTCTGAAGGATCAACACTATCTACTCCACTCCATGGATGATTCAATCAAACTAGATCGGATCGATCGAATGCTTCTGCATCCATTTCTAAGCTTCCTCATCTCAAGTTCTCCGTTTGGTCCAACTGGAACAATCAAGAAGAAGTAGTTGAGCATTCTCTTCGATCTAGATTGCCCCATATTTCTGTCATTGGTATCAGAGATCGGGATCGAGGTCAAGTATCTTTACAAAAAAATTTCTTGATCGAAGTTATTCAATGTTCTTTGAAGTTCTTGGGTGTTCTTCGTAGTTCTTGAATATTATCATCCGTTCTTCACCATTGTTCAAGTGTTCTTCATCCTTCATCATGTTATATGAAGATGATGATTGGTTTGATTTGTATGGAGAGTGGTTGCCTTCTCCGCAATAACTAAAGCTCAAAGCGGCCACACATGGGCACCGGCGGTATCAAAAAAATTGTTGGAGTTCCCATATTAATGACGAGGAGTGGTTGCCTCCTCTGGACCCACGAATACCAACTTATACCTTGGAAAGGTCCCAAAGGTATCCACACCGACAAGATTATTTTGAGGATAAATATCTTTCCCCAAGATGGCGTGCCAATCATGAGCAAGTTGTCAATGTTGCCCCCCGACGGCATGTTAATCCCCAAGAGGCGAATGGTATGCTCAAGAAAACAAATGATGCTCTAAAATGTGAGTTAGAAATTTTGAGGGCACAACTTCTTTCCCACATGACGTGCACCTAACAAGAAGAACCTCAAGTGGTGTCACAACCAATTCACTTTGTGAGCCCATTGAATGATGAGAGCAAATAAGAAGACGGAAATATCATCATTACAAAGGTTGCCCCGGCAATTCCAATTCAATTGGTCAAGCCGTTATATGGAAAGTTCTTTGAAGATGACAAAGACGAATGCATCATTAAGAGTGAAGAAGATGTCCACCCCAACAACGACATCGTTATGTTGATGGAAAACAAATTTGTGTCTTCGATTTGAGGTTTGTCTTTATTATGTCCTCTAATTTACCTCTAGGCTTTCTGTTCCATCATTATAGCATGCCTCCGTCATTCAAAGTCAAGACCATTTACGGCATAAGAGACAAATTCCACATCGTCACCACCATGTCGAACTACAAGTTCGAGCATCCCGATCCGAAGTCTGTCCTCTTTATGTTCGACAAGCTTGGTGGCCCCACCTCCCTTTTGAAAGACTACAAATCCAAGCCACCCGACTCCGACAATGTGCATCCGGTGTTGAATTTCAACGGTCTTGTTCACTAAGTAACTCTTTTCTTTTCTGACTGTGAAACGCGGACATTTCACATTCAAGAGGAGGAGAATGATACACCCCCGGATGGCGATGTCATCCGTGTTTCCGTCTAAAAGGACCCGGCAACATTTTAAAGATATTTATCATATTTCGACTATTTAATAATAGACTTTTTATATTCGATACTTTAATTCCGGAACTTCATTCCGTGACTTAAATTCCGACCTTTCATATTTTAGACTTTTCATTTTTGCAACTTAATTCCGGCTTATAATTCCGTCATTTTATTTTTCAACCTTTGGTTTAGCCTCCATCCACTATATAAGGGATGCTTGGCTCATTTGTAAATGATGTCTAAGTTCAATCCAAGTATTGAGAAGGAAAAACCTCTTACTTGGTTTGGGCATCACTTCTTCTTCAATCCTCTTAAAGTCTATCTTGGATCTAGTCTTTGATCCAAGTCTTTCATACTCGAGGATCCTTTTGAAGGATCAACGTTATCTACTCCACTTCGTGGCTGATTCGATCTAACTAGATCGGATCAACCGTACGCTTCCACATCCATTTCTAAGCTTTCGCCGCTCAAGTTCTACTTTTGATCAGATTCAAACGATCAAGAAAAAGTAGCTGAAGTTTCTCTTCAATCTAGATTACCCCATATTTCTATCATTGGTATCAGAGCAAAGGATTGAGGTCAAGTTCTTTACTTGTGTTCTTGATTATTCATCATCAAAAAAAAGTTTTCTCTTTGTTGTTCTTTGAAGATCTTCAAAGTGTTCTTCGGTGTTCATCGAAGTTCTTCAAGTGTTCTTTGAAGTTCTTCAAAGTTCTTCATCCTTCATCATGCTCTATGACGATGATGATCTGTTTGACTTGTATGGAGAATGGTTGCCTTCTCCTCATGAACTGAAGCTCAAAGAGGCCACACATGGGCACTGGCAGTATCAACAAAATCGTTGGAGATCCCATATTAATGACGAGGAGTGGTTGCCTCCTCCGGACCCACCAAGGCCGACTTATATGATGGACAGGAACCAACGGTATCCAAACAAACAAGATTATTTTGAGGATACCTTTGTTGCCCCAAGACGGCGTGTCAATCATGAACACGTTGTCAACTTTGTTCCCCGGCGGCGTGCTCATCATGAAAAAGTTGATAACATTGCCCCCCCCCCCCCCCCCCCCCCCCCC
>BSUD01000001.1:24231227-24243842 GCA_033239045.1 Fagopyrum esculentum | reverse complement strand
TTGCCCCCCCCCCCCCCCCCCCCCGATGGCGTGCTAGTCCACAAAAGGAATTTGTTGTGCTCAAGAAAAGAAAAGATGCTCTAAAGTGTGAGATAGAAATTTTGAGGGCACAACTTCTTGTCCAGACGACGGTTGACCAACCAAAAGAACCGTTGTATGACAAAGTCATGGACGAGGGTGGTGTCATCAATAAAGATTGCACCCCGATACTCCCAATTGAAGTTATCAACCCATTGTATGGTGAGTCCTTTGAAGAGGACAAAGAAGAAGCCATCAACCCCGATAATGACATCATTATGTTGTTGGACTACAAGTTCGTGCCGGTTGAACCGAGGTTTGATTTTGTTTTGTCTAATAACTTATTTACCGGCTTACCCTTGCTTCTTTTCGGCATGCCTCTGACGTACAATGTAACAAGCTTAAATGGCATGGTAGACAAACTCACCGGAGAGGCCATCCACATGTACTACAAGTTTGAGCCGCCCGATCCAGAGCTTTTCCTTGTTATGTTAGACGACTTGCCACCCACCCAAGGCTTGATTCACATTTTTAAAGAGTATCGGCGTCATCAAATCAAATATCGGTGCTCTTTCCGGCACCTTGTCGGCATAGTCAACAAGCTTGGTGGCCCCACTGCCCTTTTGAAAGACTACAAGTCCAAGCCACCCGACTCCGACAATGTGCATCCGGTGCTGAATTTCAAGGGTCACGTTCCCAAAGATACTCCTTCTTTCTTGACGGCGAAATGGGGATGTTTCACATTTAAGAGGAGTAGAATGATACGCCCTTGGATGGCGATGTCATCCGTGTTTTCGGCTGGAAGGAGTCGGCACCATTTTGAAGAATTATTAAATATTTTGGCTATTTAATAATAGACTTTTTATATTCGGAACTTTAATTCCACAACTTAATCCCGTGACTTAAATTCCGACCTTTCATATTTTAGGCTTTACATTTTCGGAACTTTAATTCCGGCTTTAAATCCCGTCATTTATGTTCGAATATTTGTATGACCACATCCACTATATAAGGGATGCTTGACTCATTGTAAAAGATATGTCTAAGTTGAATCCAAGTATTGAGAAGGAAAACCTCTTACTTGGTTTGGGCATCACTTCTTCTTCAATCCTCTTAAAGTTCTATCTTGGATCTATTCTTTGATCCAAGCCTTTCATACTCGATGATCCTTTTGAAGGATCAACACTATCTACTCCACTTAGTGGATGATTCGAACTAGATCGGATCGTTCGTACGCTTCCGCATCCATTTCTAAGCTTCCGCCAACCACGTTCTATCGTTTGATCCAACTCGAACAATCAAGAAGAATTAGTTGAAGTTTCTCCTTGATCTAGATCGCCCATATTTTTATCAAGGAGTTACCTTCAACTTACTCGATTCAAATTAGACATGAATTACAAGTGGGGCCAACCATCCTTTATATAGAGGATGGTGCCAGAACGAAAAATCGAAAATGGAAGGTCTAAGAAAGAGGTTCACTAGGATAAGCCTAAATGAGGTCCAATAATAAAGCTTAAAAGGGAATATTCTACATGAATATCCCTTTTATAATTACATAAATAAAAGATAGTAAACTCAAGGAAAATGTTGTCAAATGGGCAAGCTTCAGGCCAAGACAAGGCATGACACTTGTCGGGCCATTTTAGGCGGAAGGACGGATGACATTGGTATTTAGGGGCGTATCACTGAACCAAGTTTATCAACAATTGAAAAAATTCATGCTAAGACAATTGCTTGGGAATGAAGAAGGTCCTTTCTGAATGAGATAATCCATCGGGTTGATCAAACAAGAAGACAAATGGAATGTACGAGAGATTGTTATCCCCAGATACGGAATAGAGTTACCAAATCCTAGGAGGCAAGAATCGAATTGCAATGAAGAGTTCAAGCCCTTAAGCAAGAAATCCTCAACATAGAGATGAGGGAAAGAGAGATTGATAATGTTATTGTTATGGCTCATAGGCACATGGTGGAAAACCTTACAAAACTGAGTGACCATACCATTGTTATGGCTCATAGGCACATGGTGCCTATCGAGGATTCCCCACCATACTGAGCAGAATGAGTCAAGTTAAAACGCCTATAAATACGCACTAATTGGGAGGAAACACTACACCACTCAATAAGCTTACTCTAAACTTTTACCTTATATATCATTACATTAAGGACAACGAAATATTTAAATATGGGGTGATGAACAAAATGGTTTTCAAACATTTTTTAAATTCTTCTTTCTTTTCAAAAACTTTTTTCTATTTTAAAAACTTTTATCACCCTTTTTAGACACGAGTTGAGCGACGACCTTGTGGGTCGTTCAATTAGTGCACCTGAAAACTTCTTCAGCATTCACGTTCTATTTCTAGACCTTTCTCTCTTATTTATATGGAGCAGATTGTCCGACGGGGGTAGGCAGGTCGGATGACCTCTATGCTCAACTTTGTTCGATCTTGTTCATATTTTGTCAACATGAATACTCAGTTTTTGTGTTATCTTATTTTCCAGAAATAAGATTTATTTCTTTGTGATTCAACACTGGTTGAGGATGCTTGAGATCTTGTTCTCCAACCACCATGTTTATGCCATTGAGTGTTTGATTTATTGATAAGAAATTTTGTTTCATGAAATATCCGTGTGAGGTTTTCTTTAGCATTATGCGCACATTATTTGTGTATTCTCTTTTTATGAGTGTTCTCCTATATTATTTGACCATCTACAACTTACAATTGACTCTCTATCAAAATTGTATGCTTGTTTTTGTATTTACATCTTCTTAAATTGATCGAGATGTTCCTTGATAAGCGCTTTATTCCGTTTGACTACCTTGTGTATAACTTTCCATCTTATTATCCCCTTTTGCCTACCTTTTTTTGTTGCTCTACAAAATCATTTGTAGCCATGTTTAGCCTCATTTTACTTATCTCGGAATTAGGAGGTGACACCATGCATTGGAGAAGAAATCAAGACACAAGAACGGGGTCGTGTGTAGTGAAGAACGTCAATGTATAAAGATACTTGTGGTGTAAGTACATAAAGTGAAGAAGAACAAAAGTCAAACCAAGAGTTACAATTGTGCACCACTTGGATCTAGCATAAAATAAAGAACGCAAAGAAACGAAGTCTTACAAAGTATACTAGTGCTGAAATGAAGAATTTAACAAGTGCATTAAGCTACGAGTGAAGAAATCCGGCTTGTAAAAAGAAATCATCATGAGCTTCAAGACGTCATAATTTCCGGATCTTGTTGTACCACATAGCCAAATAAACCTCCTCACCCTTATTCATTACCTGGCCAACTTACAACCTATAAAAGCCCTCTCGATTCATAATTGTACTTCCAAAAAAAGTTACACGGTGGAGGTTAAGTATGCTCTGGTAAGCTTATGGTAAATGGTCATTGCATATTAGTTGAATTTTAGTGTTATCTATATATCCCCTAAACACGTTTGAGAGAGTTATACATAATCCCCAAAGTGGTCATGAAACTTATTAGCTTTGGGTTTTATTTTATACGGTTATTTGTGTGATGATGATGAGGCTTTGAGTTCTTGATTTTGTAGCATGTAAGACAAGTAATTGAATTTGAGTGCAAGATGTCAACGGATCTTACTTGGGACAATTAAGGCCTTTGTGGAGAATATGTGTTTTGTGGAGGAGGGTTATAGGTTTGACGATGAGGTCTCTCGGCCCTATTGGGATTTCAGTAAGAAAAACCGAGATGGCCTCTATGCCTTTGCTATCCACAGTACGCCTCAGTTGGCCCCCTTCTGACATAACTTACATTTTCTTCTACTTGTTGCTCATTGTTACCTTGAATGTACAAATCAAATGTGAAGATTGAATGCAATGGTTTTTGCATTGGCATTAATGGACTCTTTATTGGCTCACTTACATTCCTCATAGAGCTTCAACAATTTTCCCACTTGGGTCGTGAGAGCATCAATCTTTGCATCCTTAGCATGGCCATTATCAAGCTTGAACATGCCTTCTCTCCTAGAGGGAGAGGATCTCTCACAATGTTTTTCTTGTGTCTCTATGAAAACCTAAGCTTTATCAATCTCCTTCTCAAGGATGGGTCCTCCCAACAAGGAGTCAACCTTATCCCGCTGGTATCATCAACCCCATTGTAAGAGATCTCCAATATCCCATCCTTCCCTTGGCATGGTGAGGACAATCAAGCAAGAGATTTTTGAATTTCTCCCATGCTTTATGGATTTTTTCACTGATGTGAGTGAGATAGACTACTCAATGATCACATGTTACCGCAAGTGCACATTCATTGTCAAAGTAAATAGATGAGTTATTTCATCAAGGTCGAAATTTCAAGAGATTCTATATAGCTTATTTGAGATCAATTTCAAAGCAACATTCAAGTGTCTAAAAGAAGAAAAAAGGGGTGATTAATGGATCAAAGATTTGAGGGTTGTCAAATTAATCAAAGAAAGTAAAAGGAAAGTGATCAATTATATGAGAAAACACTAGCTTTTGGGATAATTCTCCCAAACCATAACTACCTAACATGCTTAAGGAATCATATTCAATCAATGAAAGATAATGACATATAATTAGGTGAGTTTATCTAAGCATCTTAATCCTCTTTTGAAGCTCATAGGATAGCTTATGTCAACCAAGTTATACTATGGTCAAGCCACAACTCAATTGACTAAGCTTAAGTCACAATCATGATCATACTAAATAACATAAGCATCACATGTTGTTCTCTATTCACATGTAGTATCAAGCATAATCACAAGCAATATAAAATATCACTAGTAGATCAACCATCCTTTTGGCCCCGATAATCTTACTCTCGAATGATTGGGATCTAAACAATGCATATCATCCTAATATTACCTTGTAAGTCTCAACCTCGAGTTTATCCACCGACTTAGTGTTATTCACCATAGTTTGTGTGGATTTCATCAACTAAGGTTGTGTGACAAATGACACCAGGTTCACCCAGAGGAAGTTGAACATTTTTGCACTTGTGCCTTCTTCTCTGGTGTGAGTTGTTCTATGGTGTGAGCTTTCTTCTTCTCTGGTTTGACTTGGCTAACTCGGAGTAAGTTGAATAATCTTCACATTTGGCTTCTTAGTACGAGTTTCTTTGGCCCCTTATTCTGTGTGAGTGGTAACTCGAGGGTTCTTCTGAGAGTTTTCCTTGGCGTCATGCATGCATCCTTTCATTGCTTTTCCTCCTTCCTTTGGTCATGAGAGTGATGATGAGTTGGTGTTTGATGCTTGGGCGGCTTGAGTGACTTGAATATCTTCATTTATGCTCCATTCTTGTCCAAAATACCGTCAAGTACACAAAACAAGAGGAGTATACATTATTTTGACATGTTGAGCTCTAACTAAGATATGAATGTCCAAAGTATGCAAAACAAAATGAAAAACGGACAAAAACACATCTAAAGACATAACATAAAAACATGCTATCAGTCATTATAATCCATCTTGAACGAGTTGATCTTCCTTCTCAATCCATCCATCCCGCTTGGAGACAGAACTTGTTGAGGAATTCGGAGCACAACTCTTCCCATAAAGTGATTGAACAGGTGGGAATCGAGTTGTACCATTACTTGGCTTTGTCCTCAAAGATAAACAGAAGGCTCTCAACTTTTTCTCGTTTGACTCAACTCCTCTCATCTTGACGGTCTCGATGAGTTCATTGTTGGTAAAGAGGTGAAGGTGAGGACTCTCCGATGGTGATCCTCCAAATTTATTTTGCCTTATCATATGAATGATTGAAAAGCTTGAACTCAAAATTTTGTTGTATTTGATCTCCAACCACCACTCCCGGTTGTGTTATATTAAGAGATGGGTTCATCCAATCCATTCTCAAAGGTTCCTAGAAGAAAATGAAATAATGGGGTTCACTCTTTCAGAAGAAACCGAAGGAACATAGACTTTTCTTTGGCCATTACTATTTTCATACACCGGGTTGGGGTGACAACCTTTCTTCTAACTCGGTTATCCTTTAGCATTGAAAAACATCTAATTTGCTTGGATGATAAGTCTATTAAACTCTCCTTCATGATAATCCGTTGTTTTTACTTCTTTTTTCTTTTTTTGCAAGTGTCTTACTTTAGCAAGGATTCTCTCAATTTTGGGATCAAATAAGGCTAGATATAACTTATTTGTCCTTCGCACAATATATCCACACATCTATAGACACATACAATCACACAAGAGAGCAACAATAGTAAAACAAAACCTTTAAACGGACGACTTATCACATGGCAATTTAATGAAAATTGAAGTCTCTAGCAACGGTGCAAAAAAAATGATGTGTCCGAACGACGAGTCAACAAACACTATAAGTGCACGGTTGCTATAGTTTTAATTCATGATTTTAATTCAGTGTCGTATCCACGAGGACTTGGTTGCTTAATTGGAAAATTAGTCTCAAATGAGATTAAGAAAAAATGTAAAATGAGATTGGTTCATAGATTGGGTTCAAGTTGTCAAATATGTGAAAAACAATAAGATTAAAATCTAGGATTTAGGAACTACTCACACCAAATCATGGTTAATAATCAAGATCAAAGAATGTATAACAAACGTGGAACAATACATGCATACTAAACTGTAGTCCATCTTCGAATCTCATTCACCTTTTGAGTTAATGAATGACTTAAAACGTCCTACACACATTCGTGATGATAGCACAAAACGAAACAAGCCTAAGACACTTAAGGGGATTGTCATATGAATGAGATAGTCGTTCTCTCCCCAACGAGCATCTCACAACATAAACATACTCTTAAGGGTAGATAACACATTAAGCAATAATCTAGCTTTCACATAAGATCCTACCTAAATCTTATCCTAGTGTCTTCATACTACATTCTACAAGCTAAGCCCGTTTCTTTTCCTACGTGATGGTGGTTAGTCACTTACACCCTCAACATGGAAATATGACGTTAGCGTTTAAATCTTGAAGTTCATTTGCTCGAACAAGGCTTGAAGAAATCTTAGGGGGGAGTCAATCTACTAAGCTAAGTCCATTCATTTTCCTAGGTGATGGTGGTTAGTAAATAGTCACTTAGCACCATCAAGATGGTGATACAACTTCATTTATTATTCAAACTCTTAATTAGTTTATTAAAATCTAGGAGAATATTAAGTTCCATGCATATCATGTTCCAACATTCAATCATCTATTCAAACTATTGCATATCAACCAAGAAATGAGATTTTCATCCCAATAGCAAGTAACAAGTAAGATGGAACTTAGAAACTAAATAAAACACAAAGTAAGAAATGAGATTTTCATCCCAATAATGCATTAAACGATATGTTAATTCTCTTTTGCTGGGAAAATAAGAGTATAAATACAAGATTTTTTTTACCATTAAACACCCCTACAAAATTACAACATTACCCTCAAAAAGTAGCAAAAACAACACACATAACCATGGGGGAGGGGGCTGGCGGAGCTGTTGTGGACCGTCCTAGGTTGGCCTAGGGGTCGGTTCAAGTCCCTGTTGGTTGAGACCGAGCTGGGTTGGTCTAGGGGCATGTCCTTCTAGGTTTTTGTTGGTTCTTTCTACCATGTTTGCGTGGGTTGATTTAAGGGTTCTTGGTTCATTTTGGGACACTTGTTTTGGATCTTAGGGAGACTTCATTTAGACTTTCTGGCCTTGTTTAGAATTGTAGGAGGCTTCATTTGGACTTGAGATTGACCTTGTTTTGGACTATAAAGGTTAAACCTTCAATACAAGCTTCATTTGTTCTTCATAGAATTTGTAGCTCACACAAGAAAGTGTAATGCATGGATTTGACTTGAATGAGGACGTACGGACCGATCCTTTTAAGCTCCAATAAACTCAAACACCTACAATGACAACAACAAGGAAAGTAGACGTTTGACCATATATTTACAAAACCTAATGTGAGGATGCCTAAATTATGCAATTCTACACTAAACCAAGATAAACATGTACCTAAAACTTCAACATGAACATGATAGCGCATTCAATCATTGTGTAGGCTTCACATGGTATCATTACAATATGCTCTCGAGTCTTGGCTTATTGTTGGCCTTAATGCATTTGATGACGGACTTAAACTATGATTATCCGGTATGTTGGGGCTATCGGACCTTAAGGCGTATCATCAATTGTCAATCTAGTCAGACGGTCGCACTTGAGAGGAACATGGAGAAACTATCCTACGTCGATAGTAAACAAACCCGCATTTTAGTACATAAATTTTATGGGGTCACTTCTCCTATTGTCAATTGATTATAGAATGAACCCACTATATATATAGTTATATGCTAAACTCGCGCCAAATATCTATGCACGTTCGGACATACGACAAAACCGTGCACGTGATCTCTGACCCGCGGGATTTTTACATGTTAGCCTGGTTGACGGAGTAGAGAGCAGGCGGGAAATTAGGGTATGTAACTTTCTCTTTCATTGAACAGGATGAATAGATATTCCCAATTTACAATATCCACTTCGAGATAGAATAATATCTCAGTCATACAATAAGGCACGTGTACAAATATTCAACTCTAAATTTCAAGGTCACTTCATGCAAAAAAACAGATAGTTATCTTTAAGTTTATGTACTTTGTATTCCTCACCGCTAAGATAAGAAAAAGAAAGCTCATTGTTAAATCTTTTCACTTAGCAAGTGGGTACACAATTTGTCGGAAATCCATGAATATCATCATACGTACGAGCATGGAAAACTAAAATATTGTAAATTTGCATAAATTACCACCAAATTCAATGGAATTAAATGTCTGTAAAAAATTTTTTCGATCCTTATATATGTAGAGTATAGATCATACGAGAACAGACCTTATCGTGTAATCATGATAATAGTTCGTAGTTATTATTAGTTTTGTTACGAATGTGTCATATCGTTTAATGCATTATTCGTAGTTATTGTTGGTTGAATCGCAGTTATTGTTGGTTGAATGGATTATTCCTAATTATTATTATTAATTATAATATCTATTCTAAATCTCGACCATTAATATATATACACGTTAGGGGTGTTCTCATGGGAACCACACCCCCTCCCCTCTCTCTCTCTCTCCTCTCTCTCTCTCTCTCTCTCTATATATATATATATATATATATATATATATATATATATATATATATATATATATAAAACCGGACAACCATCCGTGTTTAGGGCATATTAATTAATAGGAGACTTAAAGCACACAACTAAGCAATAATAATAATAAGGTAGGGCAGAAAATTTAAAAGTCGACCCCAGAAATAAGAAATATTGGCAGTGTTCTTTAATGCGACCCACGCTATGTTCACGCCCTTTACCATCATTATCGCTCTTTTAGGCTCTTTTCATAATTTTCATTAACATAAATGAAAAACTTATCTTTTCACCAATAATAATACAAATCCACATTATATGAACAAAGTTCATCTCACCTTCAGAAATGAGCAGGGCTGAAAGTGATTGTTAATGGCATAAACAGTTGAAAATGACTGATAGCTAAGGCATTGAAAAGGGGATGTACAAAATATTTGCATTGAAAGAGATTGATGATACCTTTGGAAGATGACGAGTCTACTTATTATCTCATTCATTATCCTATTTTGAAACCATTTTTAATGGCTCTTCACAATACACATATGTGGATATCTTACGCTCCACGATGCTTCTTTGGACGATAAATCTTCAAAATATTTAAATCAGTGTCTAACCCTTTGTGTAAAACTTTAAAGTCCATCATAAACTCAATTCTATTTGTATTTTATCGACCTTATATATTTATTTTTTTAAAAAATAGTTTCGTTTATAGAATAGAGACGTTGAATGTACATTGAGAGGATCGACTCGACCATGGAACTGAGAGTAAAAGATATGAGCAAAGAGTGAGGAAGGGAGGAGACTATATAAGGTGATTTCTGAGCATGTTTGCCCACACAAGAGAGTCAGTGGATATGTCCTTCCAATAGAGCGCAATGAAGCACTTAATGGCACGAATGGTGGAGAGGGCGCATGTAGTAGCAGGGGTAAACTTGTTGTTGTAGAGAAGCTCATTCCTGGTCTTCCAAGTGAAGTAGACAAAGGCAGTGATCGAAGAGATTCTTATGTTAGCCGAGATGAGTTTGTGCTTAGGGGTGCGTTGGGTGCTAAGTCAATCCCAAAGGTTATGAAGGTAAGGGTATGGGAAGGGTTGTCTAGTCCAACGGGAAATGATATCGAGGACCAGGCAAAAGTAGCTACAGTTATTCCAAAGACGAGTCTCGTCTTCAGGGTAATTCTGGCATAGCTTGCAAGTGTCATCAATGATCATGTTCCAGTTGAGGAGTATTTTATCGACCTTATATATTTAATTTTGTAGTTTAGTTTAGCTTTTGGTATATAATGCATCCATTCAAACATGTAATTGTCATGTGTTATTCGACCTATTAAAATTTATAATGATAGTATAGCAATTCAACTCAGATCCTGACTTATCGGGCTTATCTATCTTATAAGACGTTGATTGTGTATACCTACTCAAAGTATCATTTGTCCCATAATGCTCATCTACCTTAAAGACATTGATTGCAAACATATGAACAATGGTATTTCCGTCCGATTGAACTAATTGGATGTCAAACGTGTTAGTTGAGTTAAACAATTGTATTTGAGAGACGTGTAAAAACAAGAATGTCACCTTGATTATACCAATGTATAGTTTACCATATAATAAGGTTGATTGTCAAAACATAATGTGTTTGTAGAAACATACAAAATCCAACGTGTTTCCATGGAAATTTATCATGTGTGATGTGTTAGGCTAGGAAGTCTTACATATATACGGACTAATGAATATATATAATTTGTAATATGTAAAGAGATAAGAAATCGATGGCCACGAATCTTGTCGAAAATCAATCGGTTGACTCGAGATATATACGGTACAATGAACTGTACTACATTTGAAAAACTTATAGATGACTCTTCCGTGATAACTAAGACAATCTTGTGTATTTGGGAGATGGGGTCAATGTGATTTTTATTATTATTTTCATAAGGATTTGTTCAAATAATTTATGATTGAACCTCTCAACCTCCCTATTGAAAGGGATGTATGTGGGCAAGTAAAGTCTAGGTTGAGACCCATTTGCAGAATTTGATTGATCCAATAATGATGCTAAGGAACAACTTCCTAATGATTTTGTAGGTAAACTACCAAATCAAAATTAATGCCATGTAAAAATTAAGATTCAATTTTCCTTTGGTTTCTTAAATTTGATTTACGATAGTTGCATGATGTATGTCGGCCGGAAAAGGACTTAACCTTAATAGCTAAAGCAATCAATTAATCATCATGCAAATGATTGACCCATTAATCCAAATTCATAACGGTTTATGCATAATGCTATCTACGATTACGAACACACACAAAGTGGGTTTAGTAAAAAGATTTCGACTTTTTACCCAAGTTAAGAGTGGGTTGCACAAAATTACCATTTTTTTTTTTATTTTATATAAAGTAAAAATGGTTTGAGTTAGTTCGATTCGAGTTACAAAAATGATATTTTTGAACCATTTTGTTATACAAAAAAGCCATTTATTTTTCGTGGATATAAACATCTTATTGAGTTATTGATTCATTTAAGGTTGTCGCCGATTCAATCTAATTTTTCTTGTATGTTATTTCCCAAAAGTTTGTGAATGTCATTAGTATTTGGTGGCTATGAAAGTTGAGAATTGATATCATCTTTGAGGATAATGAGTTAATACCGGTCCTACAAGCCTTACTCACCACCAAGCTCCTAGCTATTTTTATGTGAGCGACCAAAAGCTAGTTTGTGAACAAGTATTGATTAAATGGATCCATTTCCATCTCGGAATGGATCAAGATAAGTTCATATAGGCTAGTGAAGCATAATCATAGGATTCATAGAGTGGTGCTCTTCCAGGGTCAATGCCTAGGAGGTTTTGTCAAGAAGGATGTGAAGATGGAAGGTTCATACAGCGGATTTGAAACATGACATGTGAATTGGGCGTTATCAAGGTATGCAAAGTATTATTAAAGATGGATTCTCAACTAATTGTCTTTTGAAAAAATTCATTATCTCACTATTTACTGGTTGATCCCTCCTACATATATAAATAGAGCAACGAAAAAAGTATTGAGAGTCGCTTCTTTTTATACAAGAATAATCCAACGTAAATAGTGCAAATTAAAAGCCCCTATAAATGTACAACAAAGAAAATACCCTCTAATTTTTTTTTTCTTTATTATTATGGATTTTATAGAACCAATTTCAATTTCAAAAATTCACAAATAATACTACCAAAAAATTTACAAGTAAAAAAAGTAAACAAATTCCCTAGACTAGGACTATGGTACAAGGATACTAACTAAAGTAGGTGTAAAATAAGGATCAAAGTGCATAGTCAATCTCCTTAGTTATTGCACACAAATGTTGTAATGATAAAAACAACTATTTTTGCACTTCTATGCTTATATAGTTATATGTGAACTTTTAAATCTTATATTTGCATTTCCCCCCTTAATTGCACTTTAGTATACATGTGTGCACTTTAGCCTCTCTTTTTTTTTTTTTTTTTTTTTTTTTTTTTTTTTTTTTTTTTTTTTTTTTT